>PRKT01000152.1:442053-456087 GCA_003671525.1 Saccostrea glomerata | reverse complement strand
CCACACTTACACGTTTATTCTTAGAATACAAAATCAATGTACTAATGCATAGATTTTTTTATTTAAAATGTCACGATTGTTATAAACGTTTTTCTGCATTATTTTCTCTTGCGTACATATGTATGTGGCTATGTGCATACATGTAATAGACTTTTCATGAATGACTCTTTAATAATAAAACGGAAGTATTGGACAGTCGAAAGATCATTCTAGCGAACATGAGAGTCATATGTCTTGCCCATTCAAAAAGCTAGTTCAAGTTTGTGTAATAGTTGGAATATTTTTGTTTTTGCTTAAAAGTTACGATCTCTGGTAGAACAGTGAAAACTGAATGCCACGGATAAAATGCGTATAAAATGAGATGAGATTTTTAAATATTGAATCCAAGAATATATAAACATTTAGGGACAGTAGATTATTTGACATCTATACTGAGAGCATCAAGATTACAATTCCTGAACATTTTACACAGTCTTAATAATGTATTCTCTATCTCACAAAATATTATGGTAAACACAGCAGATTACATTATATTAAAAGGGGAAGGGAGTTTTAAAATAATTTTTCTTACAGGGATTCATACATGTAAGGATCGTTTTAATGGAGTGATATACTAGTACATGTATTTTAAACATCTTAAAAATTTCAAGCTATTTCCTGCGAAGTTGTGGAAGTGTCTATTGCCACACCGAGTAAGATTCTTTTCGAAATTTATATTTCAGTTTTTAAGAGATATTTTTACGTTGTTACATTACCATTAATTCATGTGATTTTGATATTTTGTACATATTGTATACCTTGTAAATATTGCATTTTAGTATTTTTCATATTCAAAGCATTTTTACGGCATTGTTTTCGTCGCATTCTTATTGTTTATAGTTTTATAAATGTTTCATAATTCAAAATAAATATTAATAAATATTTACATACTTAGCTTGTGTATCCGGTTTTTAAAGTTTCCGTTGTTTACTAAATATTTATTATATTTTAAGCTGCAGGACTGTAGCTCCTCAAAAAGAAAATGTATTGACGGACGGTCTGTCAATATATTTCTTTTCGGAGATTTACAGTTCTGCAGCTATTATTTTATGTCATGTCTATTTTCTACCTTTTTTTCTCCTAAGTTCTAAAGAGACATAATTTAAAACTGTTTTATTTTTTTCATTCCTACGTACATGTATTTGTATCGCCAAACATTTTGAAATCAGTCAATAAAAGCAACTTTTTTAAGTGTTATTTTTCTAAGTTTCTATTTGGATCATCATCTATATAAAACTCAGTTTATAGACAAAATTTCATCATCGGCTAGGGTAAAAGTTGATTATTAATTTTGATATTGTTTAAAAAAAAATTTCATCATTATTATCCTTAGCAAGGAGGATTCCACGTGGTAAGGGCTGGACAAAGGTATCAATTTATCGTTAAATTAAATATTTAAATGTTCCCTGTAAATAAAATTCCGACACACTTTCTCTCGTTCGATTTTTATATGTCATAAATTGATAAAAATTAATTAATTCATTTTACAAGATAAAAATTAATAACACAAGAATGGAATTGTAAATAATTATATAAGATCAGATTAAAAATGGGGTGAAATAAACAAGGGACCTGGGAGAGAAAAGGTTTCAGAGAGAAATGACTTGACACCATTGAGACACCACTTGCCGGTGGAGAGATGTAAATTTTGACCTATGCTCGGATCTCGGTTTAAATCGTCTAATCCGAAAGACAAGTTTTTGTCCCATTTTTTTTAACTGCACTTGATTAAAACTTGAAACTGCAACTCTGCATGGAAATTTATTTCAACTGATGAACATAATTATGTACAAAAGCAATAAAATGCATGTGTATATTCTTATTATTTTTTAGTGGCAATACCACAAGGAGTTAAAATAGCTTTTCATCTGCTGACTTAAGACAAAAGTTTGGTTGCCGGCGGAGTACCCCACAATTGGTGTTGAAATGCAATCTATTATCGCTATGGTTATACAATGTAGAGAATCGTTGGGGCTTTTTTAAAAGCAGACATTGTCATAAGTAAAAGTCAAATCGAATTCTAATGGGAATTAATAAATCTGATGAGACGATACAAAAGAGCCAATTCGTTTTAAAAGGTATTCTAAAAGAATTCTCAGGTTTGGGTGGTGACATTCGTGACAGTGGATAAGAAGGTTAAGGGATCTACTAATCGATTATGCCATCAATGCTTCTTGTGAATTTGTTCGTATTCCAGAAACTGTTATGGTTAAATTGATAAAACGCAGCGATAAAAGCGCTTTCAACTTGATACGTGAACTAAAGGTGACTGTTAATAGATAAAATCATTAGGAATTCAAGCTTTTTAATTGCTGTTTGGATGGCTTTTGCAGAATGAATGCTTTTGCTCAGAGATTTTAATGCTAAAAAAATATTACAACTTGGTTTTGTTCTGATTCTGTAAAAGCAATCAATAGGGACCGTAAGTCATATACGCAATCAACGGGTCAAAAGTAAATGTATATGTGTTGTACATGTACATCTATGTCGATTTGATCAACTCGTATGGTGACATAAGTGTTATGTAAACCGCCTTTAAAATTTGTTTACTCATGTGAGGACACAAAATAGTTCCCTATCACAATCGCAATGTGAAATTACCAAACAGTCCTCGAACTCATAAATAATTCGTAATTAAATCTACATACATGTAATTGTGTTGCATCATGCATGTATGATGGCATATACTGGCATAAGTAAGTAAAATTAACAATATTTCAAAAATAAGAATCGACAAAAGTTATTACCTTGATGTACACATAATTCGATCGAATGTTGACATACTTTTCTTGCAATATGTTACTGTGCTGAATTTTGCAATTAGGAGTCAAAATATTCATCATAAAATTTATATGGTATATTCATTTCATTTTGTTTTCTTTCATATATGATAAAAAAGATCGATTTTGTCACGAAATCAAAATGTAACTCACCAGTTCCAAAAACAGCTGAAACGAAAAAAATAGTTCCATGGCAAAGGTTTTAGGCATTTCTAGACAAATTGATATTAAGTTTGCAATGCATTTTTTCGAGTATTTCGTGTAATTTTTGTATATACTAATGTATTTATATTCTGAAAGCAGGTATTGTGTAGTTTCCGAAAATGATTATAAAATATAATTTCAGTAGCAATGGCAACGAAATACACAATAATCATGCTTGAATTTCCATTTATTCAAGAATGAGTTTCATTTTGGCTTTTCTTTGCTCAGTTACACATAATCAAAAATATTTTATTGTTGTGTTGAAAATTATGAGCATGTTGTAATTTTTTTTTAAAATCCAATTCAAAGTATTTTAGAGAAATGGGGTTAGGTTTGAAGGTTTATATAATCACCAGAATTTAGCGTTTTTACATATTAGATGTTACCACCACATTGATATCGATAATGGCAAAATCGTTTGAATGTGAACAAACTTTAAGTCAAGCTAGCAAAATACTGGTACAACCCCAAATAATTTTCTGTATATTATTTTATCATAATTGTTTTCCCTTTCTAACGGTGCAAGAATTATTCTGATATTTGCAGTATTAAGTTGTGAATATTTGAACACAATAAACTCGTTTTTCAAGTCAGATGCGTAGAAATGCGTATATGCCATTCAAGAAAACATTCTTCGATTAAGGTGAACTTCATTAGGACAACTAAAACAATGTTTCAAATCACATTTGATATATGATAATTTGTTGTGTTGAATTTGCCTTTTGGATTTCAATACAGATTTTGGTTGTTTATAGAAAAATGCCATATTGAAAAAAACATGTTTTATGAATTTGTTATATTAATTATTCAAATTTGACATCTTAGCAAAATTTCAATATTAAATATATAATATTTCCTAACACTAAAACTACAATCTGTACAAAAATACATAGCTGCAGAACTGTAGCTCTCTGCTTGAGAAAATTCGGACAGATAAAGCAGAGAGCTACAGATCCAAACATTGTAAAAACCTTCGATTTACGCCGACGATTTTTTATCGCTACTTTAGGAATTTATTTCGTGTAGTTTAAGCTTTCTCTGGCTTTAAGAATGGTATCCTAAAATAATTCATATATTTAACTCTTATATTTGATATTTTGTTTACTTTTTAACGGTCTGAAACAGTCCTGTATATAGTTTTGTAATGTAGGTTTAAAAGAGTTCCATTTCTACGTCCACAACAACAAACAACCACTTTTTAGCGTTGAGAGGTTAGTAAATGATCGGGAATTGAATTTGAATGTATGATTAATTATCAAGTACCATTTAAAATTATTTTCAAAGTTGGGGAAAGTATAAAATACACGAAAAAATATTCATAGTGAGCGACAAAAAATCGTCGGCGTAAATCGAAGGTTTTTACAACGCTTGGATCTGTAGCTCTCTGCTTTATCTGTCCGAATTTTCTCAAGTAGAGAGCTACAGTTCTGCAGCTAAAAAATATACAGATTTATGAATATACATTGAACAATATTAAATTGAGGTACTTATGATAGCAAATCGTAAATCCAATGACGTATCTAAATAATGGAATTTATCTAAGCATACAATTCTAATTTGATAAGTAAGGCTTCTATTCATTACAGAAGATATAACATAACAAAATAATGTAAACCTTTGATTTGGTCATTCCATGGATTTATTTAGCTCTACGGAAAGCATATGGAAAAACATATCGATTGCTTTTTTTTTTAAGTCTTTATATCTAGTGCTCGACCTCATAAAAAGGTTAAATTTCTATAATGAATGGTGGCGTGAAGATACCGAAGAGTAATTTATCTCAAAAACCTATAAACAACACAAATATTTCAAAAGGGCATAAACAAGGACCCCAGGAAATTCCAGGGGTGGAATCATCTCCAGTCTACCTGTCACACAGGACTTAAAGCTTACTTACAGAATAACAAAGCGAGAATCACGAAAGTCTTCATTGTAGTTTCCTGAAAGATGTTATTGTTGTCGATGAATTGCATTAAATAACTTTTCTGATTACGTTATTGATAGCTGATCATGGGCGATTAGTCAACATAGAATTGCATCCATTAATCAAATGCATGATATCAATCATTGCATAATTATTTTTTGTATTTGAATTGCGTTCGCTTTTAGAGTTTATATACTTGATTACATCTGTTAACAAACGAATGTTATTAAAGCAAGCAATTTTAAAGATAGTATGAAGAGTTAACAATTGCATCAACTTTTGATATGCATGTTGCTAATAAAAATGATCGTTTTCAGTCTCATTTAAATTTGCACTTTATGCACCTACCCACATCAAAGACACAAACAATGAAATTCTTCCTACTGAATTGACAACTCCCTTGACAATTTACTTGTGTCCTATATATCGATGAGACATATACATGTACAACGGTCAAAGAGACTCCGTAGTTTTTATTTTGAAAATATCATAATCAATTGTCAATGCGATTTTATAAAAGCTGTATCAGTACGAAATTCAAGACTAGTAGGTTTAGTATACAATACATTGAAATGAAACAAGTGACTTGATATATATATTATAAAGTATTTTAATTCTTAGAAGGTCGGTCCTGCTTTTTAAATTTCCATCAGATTCAGGCGATTAGAGTTATACCTTGGGCAACCTTTTGAGATACTAAAATAATGTTTTATAAATTCAACTTGAAATTCTGTCCCTTGTTTATAACAGCTTCCATTGAGATCATTTTCAAATGGAGCTTGCATTATGGTAGCGGAGAGTCTACGTGTATGTATATATGTATTTTCGAAATTTTAAAATGCAATGTTAATGAGAGCTTGAAGCATATAAAGCATTCCCATAGAACCTAAAAATACTCATGTTCAAGTGCGAATATACATGTAACAGCTGAATGAAAAATTCCAGCACAACATGAAGGACTCCATGTGTAATCTCTCGCAAACTCAACTTCAGTGCTGCATTATCCTGTTTGTCAGAGTTTTTTTTATCTTGACTAGTCTTAGCTGACCAATTTTCATCTAACTACCATGTTTTATTTAAGTTATTTCTTTGTTTTTTTATCGATCATTTACTTCAATAACAATTTTAGAATAACTGTGATAGGTCTTTTATTATCATATTGCCATTTAAAGTAAGCATAAACATTGTACAGCGCATAGAATCTATGTGTTATTTTGCACTTTATAAACTGGTAAAATAATAATAAAAAACATAAGTAATGTATTATTACAGAGCTCACGCGAACAAAGAAGGGCAAAGTCACACACTATACCAATAACCTAGTGGTGCGCATCCCAAGTAACATAATCGATGCTAAGTACTGAGAAGATGTTTATTTGAATGTGGAATTTTGATATTTAATGTTTAAAATCAATCAAAATAACTTCTATGATGTCACTCATTGTTATAAGTCTACATATATTTTACCAATTCAACCAGCACTAGTTGAACATTTAAAGATCCAACTGGCCTTCAGTTTGATTTTCAAATATTCAACTGCCTATCGGTTGGATATTTAAATATCGAACTGATCATGAGGTGCATTAAACAAAAAACAATGAACAAAAGAGATAAAACAATTGTAAAATGTATTTCCAATGCACATGGAAAATAATAATTACCCCAAATTTGCCACACTATAAGAATTAATTTCCAGTGCAAACGGAATAACCGTACCTTCTTCGCATTTATCACATTTATCGTGTCTCAAATGCACTTCCAATGCTCACAGAAATAACAATTCCTCCGAATTTTGCACACCTTTAGAAATGTTTTTGGTCTTACATTTTGAAAGCATCACTTTTTACACATAAAACCATTTGCACCTTAAATTCATCTCTGTTTCAATTTTTCCGGTGTACTTCTCAAAACAACTCAATTATTGACAGCCCATCTATTTTTCGACACCGTATTTATTGCAGATCTCGATATGGAATATTTTTAAAACAGGTTCTGCATAACACCGCCAATCATTTTATCAGTTTAAGCACTACTACAAATATTGCCCAAATGGAACTCCATAAGAATCCAACACTTTTGCTCAACAAACCATCATCTTATATTATATAATGACAAATTTCCAACCTTTTATCAAACTCCTGTAGTTTTCTTCAGCTTTTGGTCAAAGAAACATGACATTGTATTAACACACCACCTGAAACTCTCTTATTTACTTTGGATTTAAAAATATTCTTCGTCTGATTTCAAGATTGGTCAGTACAATGAAAAGGGTTGAAATGACATCAACGCCATGTAATTTTATGCTCACTAGTCCATGAATAAAAGGGTTGTTCGATTGGGCTATTGTTTTGTGTCACGGTTGGATATTCAAATAGGCTGCATCCTATTGTTTTACAGCAAACTTGGATATTTGAATTTGTAAATGTCTCTACGTCCCAAAGTAGGGATTTTTTTCAGTAAGATAAATAACTCGATAGTGTTGAATAATTTAGAGAAAATATCTCCTCCTTGGGCCTTCGGTCCTCGGAGAGAGTGTTTTCTCTAAACTACTCAACATCATCTCGTTATTTATCCCTTACATAATCAGAGACTGCTCAGCTCATTTCCACAAATATTGTTTCTAATTAAATTGGGTGAAGTTCCATATTACACTAAAAATCTAGTATTACGCATCCCTAATGCAGTAGGCATAATCCATGCAAGTTGGGTTCATGTAGGTCTTAAAGTTATTCGGGAATGGACCTGTCCTAAAAAATTATGCTTGTCATTCATCTTTTAAATTTGGGTTATATCCAGCATCGAAGCAAGCATGATAGTTTTAATCCCTAGATGCATCATCCTTGCAAGTTTGGCCCAGGTAGGTCTTATTGTTGCTTGAGAATGGACCCGCTCCAATAACTTAACCTTGCCACTTTTCAAGGTCAAGCATCTGTAGCAACTCCAGCAATAAGCATCAATACATACATCCTCGGTGCATAGTCGGTAAGCATAGGGCATACATGTATAGTCATTTCCGAAAGACTTGACGCCGACACCAGGACCGAAAGATACGCAGAAGGTATAACAAAAGCTCCCCCAAGTATAAACATCAGTCAGTTGATTGATTGATTGATTGATTGTATATTGTTTAACGTCCCTTTCGAGAATTCTCTCTCATACGGAGACTTCACCGTATGCCAGTGAAGGGCTTCAAATTTAGACTGATACTCGGCACCTAGGGCCATTCGGCAGTGAGGCTTCTTTATCGTGTTTGGTGAAGGAACGGTCACTGCCTATGTAAACGAGGCTTGTGTGTATGTTTTTTTTTCTTATGGCTGTTATTTTTTTATCATTGCTAAAATAATTACGCAATACACAGGATATTAATTCATTTTTTGTTTTTGTCAATTTGTTGTAACATATTCCTTTTCAATATGGTAAAAGGATGTTCCATAAAATTTCAGATATCCATATGTTACATAGATAAATTTGAACTTTGACACATCCATCTGTCGAAAACATGTATTTTGCCTTTCGCACAATTTATCTAATACTGGCTCGGAGAACAAATTACAATACATTTTCTAAATTTTGACAATGCGTTGATTTGAAAGAAAAAAAAGACAACTTGTTTTTAGATTAAGGAATTCAATCCTGTTTATTTTTTCTTACATTTAACACAAAGTACAAATTTGCAAAATAGGTTTCAAACATAGAGTATGAGAGTAAAGAATATTTATTTGATTAAGGAAATCAAATTTAAGAAAAAATAATTATTGAGTTGTGCTACGTTTGAAACATAAGCAAAATAACTTAATAAACAAATTCGTGTTTTTTAAAACTTGTAATATTGTCTCTAATAAGTCAAATTATGCGTGTATATTATTGTTTGAGGAATATCAAATTTTAAGTAAAAATTATGGATTTTTGAAGAAAAACTTGATTTTTCTTGGACTTTTCCATGAAATATTAGATTCTTCAGTACATAAATTTTAATGCGTTAGATCATATTTCCGACTTGACACATAGCTCGTAGCACTGCGTACAAGTCACTCTGAAATATTGCTTATCACAATGAAAAGCTTTCTTTCTTATCAATGCTCGTTTTACTGCTTCAAACATCAGTGCACTTGCCAATCAAAACGTGTTTTACAAAACAACTGCATTTTCATCTTACAATTGTTTGAACAATTAAATTTTTTTTTGGTTACATTTTATCTGCTCATTCACAGGTAAACTAGAAAGTTCAGATTAAAGTACGGACAAGTAGCTCTGGCAAACTGCATTATTTGTTAACCCCTCTTTTAAAGCATCATGAAGAAAAATGTACTGCTCCTAAAATTAAAGAAAAATTAAATTCACTGCAATAAAAGAAGCTACGGATGTACTTAACTTTTCTTTTAGTTATTTTAGAGAGAAAGAGAGGGAGCGAGAGGGGGATTAAAGTTTGAAAATTCGAATATTTGCCTTTTCTGGTTGTGCATAGAGATAATGATTCTTAAAACTAAACAAGCCTTACAAATGTCTGTACTGATTTCCCGCGCTGATGTCGGAGAGAAGTGACGTATCCTTTGACGTCAATCGTATGTTCAGCAGCGCCCTCTTCAAGGAGATAATCAAGGGAGATAAATGTTCCAGTCCTTCCAATCCCTGCACTAAAAATGTATGATGTTCTTTATACATGTTAACTCAGTCTATAAAAGAAAACTTTTAACTGCAACTAATGAAAAAAAAATCCTTTGAATAGACATATTGAGATATTAAATCGACAGGTATACATACATATCGACGACATTTTGTCAATTAACAATAGCTTAATAAATTCATTGTCGACTCAATATATGCCCAAGTGAAGACAGCGCAGGGTCTGCCTAATCAATTTCATGTAGTAACTGATTTAAACTAAGTACACATATATGACATTCAAACCATTCCATCTACTGAATGATCAAGGAAAGGTTTCATATTGTCACTGAGTGATGCTCTGACATTTCCTTACCTTTCAGTAGACTTTTATTTACATTCAGTAAAATGGATGACATAAAATTATTCGGTGGTTGATCCCCCGATATGTTGTTGTGAGAAAAGATTACATCTGTCAAATAACCGATCTTCTACTGTCTTTCTTAACAATAAATTGAAATTGAAAATTAGTAATCTTTTTTTTATATTTTGAGTCCCTGGGCAACAGATGACGACAGAAGTGTCCCTCTGTTACTGAAATTAGTTTCAGCTTTCATGTATATGTCCTACATTCAATTTTTTCTTCTGATAGGGATTCGTGTGTGGTTTTATAGAAGAGGCTTATTTTAGTTATATTTGTCGATCAATCTTTTACAATTTAGACACTAATTTATTACAAAATTACAAAACAATATATTATTATAATATTCTATTTAAATCTTCACGTGTTGAAATCAAACAATTGATATTAACCTGCAGTGGACGACAATGGGTCCGTCTGTTGAAGTCAGATCATTCCGAACCAGGTTACGGAAACAAATGAGTGACGTCAGGTTCTCGGGGACTGAGTTGTCAGGCCACGTGGTGAAGTGAAACTGTGTCACTCTCCTAACATCCTCCTAAAGTTAAGTATTGATCTTCATAGTAACATAAGAAAAGGATGATAATGTGATGACTTAAAATGCATTTAAAAGCTATATGACCTTGACTTGAACAAAGATTAGAAATATCATAGAGGAGTTTTAGACAACAACAATTATCTTTCAAGCATCAACTCATGGAGCAATATCTCTGATTTTTAAACCAATGGGTTCTGTGTCTTTGTCTTCTCTTTGTCTAAAGCAATTGAAAAACTACGAAGAAATATGGAGAGAATGATTTTTTTGCTCAAAAGTCCATTAATTTCAGCAATGTTAATCAGAAGCAGCGCAAAAGCATGTACGTATAGTAATATGGTCATAAGCATTCCCTGCCGATTTGTCATTATCATGACAATTACAAAAATGAAAAGTTAAGATCAATTGGACTTGCTTTGTGAACTTTTTTTTTTACATGCAGGGAGCTCTAAGCATCTGCTGCCCTCAAAAACAAGTTACATTACAGAGAGGAAATGTAAGCTGTGTCCAGCGTAGAAATAAATTAGGCATGTTTATGTCATTGAAGGCAAAGTGAAATAAAGAATAATATAAAGAGACACCTTGTGCTGGACAACAAAATGACGTAAAATGTAAAAGTTAAAGACGTCAGAGGTGTCCAGTCTGATAGTGTAAGGACCAATGTCGAGCTCTGTATCTGGCCAATACTTTAGACACTTCATCTGGAAAAAAAGAAAATATTTAAGTGCATGTTTAATCGCAATTCTACAAAGAATGTTGTTTACACTCGAAATTGATTACTGTGCACGCATTATTCAAATAATTCCAAACTACATATTCCAAAGATTTTGAAGAGGTGATTTTTTTTTACTTCAGGAGTACTTAGCATATGATAAATAAATAGATATTAAAATTTTACCCTGTCACCTTCGTACAGATTAGTCAGCATAACGATTTTTGTTGAATTGCTCTGCCATATTACCGACCAGAAATCCTCTAATGTCTTAGGATTGAAGGGACCTGTTATAAAAACAGATTGATACAGCTGTTTTCACTAAGAATAACAAGAAACATGAAAGATACCAATTACATGAAAGATACCTATATTTTGCTTTGATTTGTTTTATACATTGTAAGTTCATTGATTTTAATTCTATTATATTTATAGGGCCTTTATAGAATTATTTTAAATAAACACTTTATACATTGAAATCATGGGGCTTATTTTAGAACATAAAATTTCATTGTCGTTGAATAAGAATACCTTGTGCAGCTACGTATGAACGTTCTCTGTTGAATCCCTATAAATAAAACACAACGGTTCGCTCTGTCGCATACAAAACGAAAGCAGGAAATCTTTTATTCATTATTTGATCAATTAAAAACATTTGCAGAGATATTTTTTTCTATAGATATTGTAGTTTTATATTTACATGAATGTAGGATGCATTAACATAATCATCGTTTTCAGCAGCACCTGGTTTGATCAATTTCACTCGATTATAGTCATCTGGGAAAATAAGACTTCGTTGATAAACAATAACAAAAGATATTTTTTTTTTAATTATGAACATCAATTTAAACAAATTTCACACAATGTTTATTAATTCATTTAAAAATATTAATTTGACTTTAAAACTCACATGGATAAATTCCTTTATATCTGTTATTTCTTATGTTTTGAGGTTTTAGAGCTTGTGAATGGGATTCCAGTAATCCAAAAGGAAGATCCTGCAATGGATCCAAAACAAATCGATCACTTTTTTTTTCTATTACATCTTACATATTACGTTCAATTTTTTTTATTACATCTCTCAATTCTAATTGTTTCTTTTAAAAGTTTCTGACAAATCATTTGAACGGTACATTGTAATTACACGTTTGATTTCAAAAATCTTTAAATTGATTCATTAAGCCCTAAAATAGGTTCGACATATACAAAAAGAGAAAAAGTTAACAAATTAATCAGGAGTGCGTACAGCACTATGATTCTGTAACTAACTTTGAATTCGTTCTTCAGTGTACCATTGCGCTTTTTCTCTGGTAACTCTTTAATGAATTGCTCTATGGAGACCCTTTGTGACGTCAGATTACAATACTCTACGGTAATGGCTTCCTCTTCTACGTAATCTGCTTCGTTCTGAGAAATTTCTTCTAACTCAGATATATCATTTGACAGAACTCTTTTAAGTTCCGTTGAGATGCCAATTTCTTTATCAGTTTTGTTGCTTATATTTTTAAAAATAAATTAATAAGTTATTGTTTTCATTCATGGATTTAAAAATTTTCACATAAATAAATGTTAAACCCTCTGAATAAAAGTCAACAATCAGAAAAAGATATATTGTTTTCACTGAACTCTGACGTTGTTAAAACAGAACTCCTACACTTTATAATTTATCTTCACTATCAAGTTAAAGAAATGTTCACTTAGTAACCAATGTTTACCTTTTTAGGAATATGACCAACAAAACGGAGATCAAAATGAAAACCAGTCCTAAGAGGGCAGCCAGCAGCATTGTGGTTTGGATAGGGTCTTCTTCTTCTTTAACTTATAACATAAGTTTAAAAATTCTTATGTTTTGAAAAATAAATTCATTAAAAATATTAAATCACTGCAAACCCCAGTGGTTAGATACTCTACTGCATATTATACCATAAATTATTAGTATTTTAAAAAAAATGATGGCACATAATAAGATTTAACTGACATATTTTTGTTTAGTATATAAAAGTATATTTTAGCATCACTCTCGTTATTTGGTTGTTTGTTTAGTAATACAAGAACAATATCCGTCCTTATCCTTCGGGAAATGACTAATTATATCTCCTTTTATTGACAATTGTCCCAATGCACTTCCTACTGAACTCAAAAATAATTAATGCCAATATTCAACAAAAATCTCGTGAAAAATAATGAAAATAGTTCAAATGAGGAAGAACCGCTTAAATCTACATTCTCAAGATCAACCAAAACATTGGTTCCTGTTTTAATATTTCGCTTTTTTTTTTACAGTGCCTATAAACCTCCACAGAACAATGTTCATTTGATATCGTTAATGTATGCTTATTAAAAACACTGTTTATCACCTGATCTTGACGATCCGTGTACCTTTTTTTACTTTAGATATTAGAACGCCATTTAGTGTAAGTCTGATCAAGTAAGATGAAAAAGATCTTAGAGATAACATTTATATACAATTACATTCTGTTTGAAAGACGATCTTTTTTTTGAAAAAGTTAATATTGATGCCCGCGAAAGGAAGTTTTTAGCGCAGGTTAAAGTTTCTCAAATACAAGTCTTAACTCCTAGGTCAATGTCAAGAGATTAGAAATGTTGTTTCTAAAAAAAACTGTCGTAATAAATATAACCGTGAAACACGAAAGCCAAAACACTATCTTTTTAAAGATATGGCCAAAATTATTTTTTAATTTTAAATGTGGCTTAAATTTCAATAAAAATGTCAAGTAGGCGAATGAAAGGTAACTCAGATAGGCCTTATCTCAAGAAATGCCCAAGTGAAAACGATCCAACTGTTAAAATGGGTGG
>PRKT01000152.1:409553-437053 GCA_003671525.1 Saccostrea glomerata | reverse complement strand
TCATGGTTTTATGAACAAACTTCAATTGAAAAAAGAAACTGAATGGTAAATGATTCTGACGTTGTGCAAATGATTTAACATACCAGCTATACTAGTTTCGTATCTTTATTTGCCTCCCTTGTTATGATAGTTTGATGGTCTTTGCGCAACATCGCTCAATCGACATTTTGATCGATGCTCAGTGGTGCAATATTGACATACATGGCCCTATCTTGATTCTATACAAAGGTTTATCCGGATTCCACGATTACATGTACATAATATATTAATATTTACCTCCTCTTATTGATATAAGGATCCATTTCATTTAAAAAGTCTGTCTTATCTTAAAGTCCAAGATGCATTGCCTCTTTTCTCTGAATGAAAGTAAGTTTCCATGTTGCCATCTAAGGTCCTGGATACTGATTCCCAGAAATCTGAAAAAAAAACATTGTACAGTATTTGGTGTCAAAGGAGAAAGTGCTAAGAATAAATATTTTTTTTAATCCGTTATCATTCCAAAATTTATTTAATTAGAATATGCAAATTTATAGTAGAGGATATACAGAAGGATACATAACTAAATACTAGTATGTACAAATGTAGTGGGTTACATAATATTACATGTACGACAAAGATTATAAATGAATTTATGGGACTCTCATGAGATGTATACCAATTGACTTCATTTCAAACACTTTCAATGGTCCATTTCCTGTTATGGTGATTACGTTGCCTTTGTTGAAAGATATGGACACATGTATTGACACAATATTAGTTGATGCAAAGACGTTGTCTTTGTATAGCTATAGGCCTAAGGACCTCCCTCATTTTATAGGATCACTTTCATTCGGGTCAAAGTATACTAGGAATGCTTCTAAAGATTCGGAAACAAACCATTGGTATAATCTTCGATATTATATTTTATCCAAGTAATATACATAATTATAATTACTAGTTCTTATAAAAATTTAAAAACAAGAACAAAAATTTCATACCAGAAGCAATTTTAAGAAAGATGCAATCAACTCTGTACACCCTATCCAGCTTAACAGACCACGACTGATTATTCCCATCACTGGTCAGGGAGTATGTTTCCATGTCATCATCACAACCACGACTGGCGACAAAAGATTTATGTGTAGAGGATTGGTCAGCTTCTTCGCTCGTGATGGAAATCCTACAATAAAATGCAAAAACGAAGCCTTTACATATAAATTGAAAGTTGTTAATTTCTTGTGAAAAACAAAAAAAAAAACATCCGCTAAGGTCAAATTCATCTCAATTCAAATTAAACATCGGAGAAATTAGAAGAAAAAATGAAAACTCTTACACCTACCCGTTACATCATTATTAAAGATTGATAGAATTGATAGAATTGGCGTATGATACCCAACCCAAGTAAAGTCAAGTGAAATAAACTTCATAATTTTCCAAAGGTATAGAATTTTTCTTAAAGAAAAAATCGTTTAAGTTCAGCTTTCATTCCTTGAATTAAACACCCTTCTGACAACATTGAGCTTGTTTTTTTTTTGCCAAATAACACAAGACATGTTTATTCCAAAAATATGTCATTTATTATGAAATGACAACATATAATATAATACATAAAACTGAATAAAAAGACTGGGAGACAATGTAACCTTAAAACACAATTCCTGAGAAAATTTATAAAACAATTATGCAATAACAATTGGTCTCCCAGTATGTGACTATATTATATAACATATATAATTTGGCAAAATAGGTGGCCTCCAAAATATGGCGGCCAAGTAGGATATGACTAACAATATAATATACATAAAAAAAGAATCAATAACAATGAAAAAATAGACATATAAGTTTGAGGTGGCTTAATGTGCAGTTAAAGTCTGTTTGGGGATGGAGGTGGTTAATCCAAAAATTATTACAGCAAATGTTTGGCCGTCTTGTCTTTACAATAGCAGTAGATATAATGATGCTAGTTCTCTTATCTCAAAAGGATAAAATTACCGGGGGATCCCCACGGGTTTACAGATAATGAGGCACAAAGTGGGGAATAACAAATTAACATATAATACATGAAACTTAACTTAAAATAATTTTACTAGCATAAAATATCATTTAAGTTCAGCTTTCATTCCTTGAATTAAACACCCTTCTGACAACATTGAGCTTGTTTTTTGCCAAATAACACAAGACATGTTTGTTCCAAAAATATGTCATTTATTATGAAATGACAACATATAATATAATACATAAAACTGAATAAAAAAGACTGGGAGACAATGTAACCTTAAAACACAATTCCTGAGAAAATTTATAAAACAATTATGCAATAACAATTGGTCTCCCAGTATGTGACTATTACATAACATATATAATTTGGCAAAATAGGTGGCCTCCAAAATATGGCCAAAAAAGGAAAGGCTACAAGCATTTCCTTGCGCCACCATTTTTCTTAAAGAAAAAATCGTCCTATTCAATAGTCTTCCAGATATTTCAAAACAAAATCCTTGATAAGTGAATTTTGCTCAGGCTTCTTATACGATAAAAATTAATTTACCGGACCTCATGTTATTCTAACTAGTTTATAAAGATAATATTTTTTCCTATCTTCACCTATCTTCAGTTTTGTATTAAGGTACATGTATGTCAATCGTGATATACGTTAAATCAAGGATATTTTAGAAGTATATTATAGATAAATACTCACATAGTTTGACTCAAAAATCGCCGAAAAGATAGGGGGTTAGTACCGAGGTACAGTACAATTAAGTTGACCTCTTTGCACTTAAAATTATAACTCCTTCGTTTATATATCACTTTAACCTTTACAAAATGTATCATATTTTATAAGATGCAACAATGACAATGGCAAAAAATAAAATCTGATATTTATGGGGCATTTCTAGGCAACCAAAGGACATTTAACAGCGTGTGGCATAATGGTTTGCTCTACAAACTATACATGTTAGGTATCAGTTGTAAAGGGTGGCGCTTGTTTTCCGACTCTATTCGATTCACTGTCCCCAACAAGATAAATTTCTCTCATCATTTAAAAGTACTTAATACTAAAATGTGACCGATCGGCACTTATAGCCTATTTATAGATTTTGAAAATCCAAAATATGCTATTTTTAGTGCAAAAAGATCACACAATTATTTACGCGCATTAATTTGCAAGATATTATGAGGCGCCATTTTGGTATTTACTCGCAAAAAGCGATATCCCCTAATTGAATGGGTGATATCACCTATTCGAAGTGGTGATACCACCTATTCATTTCCAATAGGTGATATCACCTAATCAAATAGGTGATATCACTTATTTGAATACTGAGGTAATATCACCTATTGGAATTGAATAGGTGATATCACCTAGTATTCGAATTGGTTATATCACCTTTTCATTTCCAATAGGTGATATCACCTATTCATTTCCAATAGGTGATATCACCTATTCATTTCCAATAGGTGATATCACCTATTCAAATAGGTGATATCACTTATTCGAATACTGAGGTAATATCACCTACTGGAAATGGAATAGGTGATATCACCTAGTATTCGAATAAGTGATATCACGTAGACACGTACCTATTCTTGCTGAATAGGTGATATTATCTATTCGAAAAGTGATACTTGTATCAAAATATTCAATTTCAATTGGTAATATCCCCTATTCGAACAGGTGATATAACCTATTACAAGAAATAATGATAATATAAAGATTACCACTGGAACCAATAAAATTCGGACTACCCAGTTTTCATGCGTTTTTCACGACGTCTTATAGTGTACATGATATATAAGTGAAATAAATTAATTTGTGATCTAAACAAACTACAATTTCTATTGGGGTTGCTTTAAATTGAAATTAATGCAAAACTGAAATCCATTGTCTCCCCCTTAATGATGAGTTATAAAACGAAAGTGAAAGTAAAAAAGATTAAGGGACCTATGGCAATCGGCAATCCTCGGCTGACTCCGCTACGCTCCATTCAAACAAATGTGCGAGGTACGAGTCATCCGAGTGGACCTATAGTTTTGGGAACCGTTGTTATTTCATAAATAATTTGAATAGGTGATATCACTTATTTGAATAGGTGACATCACCAAATAAATATATATACATGTAGGTGATATCACGTATTCGAATTGGTGATATTATATAAATGGTGCCTGTTTTAGAGGGTAGCAGTTGAAATTGACACCCCTCGGAAAACCATTGTCAACCGGCGCGTCAGCGGAGGTTGACAATGGTTTTCCGAGGGGTGTCAATTTCAACTGTTACCCTCCAAAACAGGCACCATTTATTTTATTATACTGAATGTCTTGAAGTTCTTGATTTACTATTCAGCAAAAAAGAAACGTCGATCGTCTTTACAGTCATGTTTAGAAAGCTTTCAAACTTTTCGCTAGTTCTAAAAAGATTTTCTGACCTCTTTATTTTTTATTTGATATTCTACGAGTCCTTTATCATCTAAAGTTTCGTTATTTCTGCACTCGCAAGCATGTTTCGTCTGTCGTTTGTTGTTTTCAAGTAAGCTACATCGGACGCAAGCTTTTAGTGGCGTTAGGTTTATTCCGGTTCTTTCAAACGCGCAGTCGGTAGAGCGCTCGCTCCGTGATCGGAAGGTCGTGAGTTCGTATCTCGGCCGCGACTGACCTAGTCGTTAAAATGGGTAGCAACTGTTCCTTCGCCATGCGCTCGGCACTTTGAAGTGAAAGTTGCGGGTCCTTCGGATAAGACCTTAAAAACCGAGGCCCCGTGTCAGCGGCAGGCGTTGGCACGATAAAGATCCCTCACTGCTCAATGGCCCTGAGTGCCGAGTAAAGGTCAAAATTTGAAGCCCTTCACCAGCATACGGTGACGTCTCCATATGAGTGAAAAATTCTCGAGAGGGGCGTTAAACAATATACAATCAATCAATCAATCAAACGCGCAACTGACGTCTTAAGAATTCTGCGGTGAACCGTTCGCGCATAAATTCCACGCATGTCACATTAACGTTGTGTTACCCGTTGTCACGTGTGTTGCTAAGGCTGAGGGTAATAGAACGGATTGTTAACTGCGTCTAAACCAATCAGATTTTAGTATTTAACATGAAAGTATAATAATACTATTTAGTAGTGAATATTAAAACGTTGCCTCATAAGATATTCTCAATGACACAATTATTATTCGAACTATTCTACATTTATAATTTACTATTTTGTGTTTCGTTCTTGTAAACAAATTGAGAGGCTTGCTATCAGTGTCAATATGTATTTTAATTCATTTCCTTGTGTAACTATAACAATGGAGGTAAAACTTGTCATGTTGTAAATTTTGAATTTAATACCGGCCGGTATTTTGGGGAGCTAGGTTAAAGTTAAACCATGTTGTGAATTTCGCATCTACTTCCGCCTAGTGAATTCAAAATTACAACATGATACAATTCAAATTAAAGTCGAAGTAGACTTACAGTAATAATCTGTGCACGCAAAAGAATTTCATGTTATTTCCCCTATGTGTGATTACAAATCTTGTAAATGTTTAAATATAATAATATAAGGGTTAAACTTCATAATTTTCCCAAGTGAAGAAATAGAAAGTGAAAATATGACTTCATTTGTAAATCTAGCACTGACTGGTGAAATGGGACTTACTGATCATGATTGAGAATTCTTTTAGAAATATCGATAGAAGAAATCTTGTTTTTTCTTTCTTCTCGAATTACTAAAATTAAGAATATATACATGTAAAACTAAATGGCACAAATAAATAGTTACTGTCAGAGGTATATTATAATTATGATATACAGTAACTGTATATCAAAGTAAAAAAAAGAATCACTTTATAAAATTTATAAAATATTTTGTAGCTTCATGTTGACTATGCATGTTGCATAAGAAAAAAATAAACTTTCGATTTTTTTTTTTATGTATATTTTTTTTTTATTTATGACTGTCATATTTTGATTAATACTCAGATATTTTATTTAAGTTCAAAATTTCATAATGATAATTAATAAATTAAATAATTTATTTATTTATTGTCAACTTGTTTTTCGTGTACGACTTGTTTAAACTCCCGGAAATATATACTCCACTTAGACGACTTTAAAATTATGTGGCACAATTAATTTCCTTATTTTTATTCATCTCGGAAATTACTAACATCTATTTTTGGCGATTCTTTAATATAGGTAAGAATAAAATATTTGTGGTAAATCTATATTCAGGCTATCTGTAAGAATCAATGGTATATCATTCACATAGCTGGGTTACTTTTCTTGGTAATAATTTGACGTTAACAATGACTAATGTGTACTTTCGTTTTTTCAGTCAATATGATTTACAGGGCACGCTAAAGTGAGATAATTTGTATCTTAAGATTTAGTATTTATTTGGCCTGTTAAAAAATGTTCAAGTTAATTTAATATTTTTTAAAATTGCTTTCTGGGGAAGAGTCTTCAAAGCTTTTTATTTCCGAAAACTGTATATAACAAAGTCGAGATTTAGTATTTGTCAGCTTTTTGACATAATATGTTGACGGTGCGACCGTTATGGCGAGCGCAGATGTTTATTTTGTTAGAATTTAAATCGGGCTCGTACGTCAAACTGATGCGTCTAGACTCTGACGTCAGATGACGTCGTATGTAAGTTACATTTCCCCCAAAAAACCCTGAACAGTGCTGAAAATAAATGAAGAACGTTTCGTTTGCTATTTATCTTCAATATTTATCCATTAAATCAGGGCATGTTTACTTTTAGTAGAACTTTTGCTACTATTCTCACGAGAACGTAGCTTTAACGTAGCTTAAACAAGTGATGCATTGTGGGTCCAAATTACGGCATCAAAAAATTCTATCGAATGAATGTGCAGTAGTCCGAATTTTCTCTTCGCACAGGCGTTGCTTTAAGAGCTCGCAGTGACGAGCGACGCTTCGCGACGCTCGCTGCGCTCGCTATAATTTCATTTTCTGCTTTTTTTCTGATGGCCAGTCATAACATGCATAAGGAATAACTTAGAAGACATGAAAATGTATGAACTACTTTCTTTTTCTTGATTCAATGTATATTTTAATTCAAGGGGGGAAATCACATCATGTCATATTAGCCTGTCACTTTTGTTTTCTCTCTCATTTTACAATTTTCATCTACAACAGAAAAACAGCAATGAAACCAAGATTATAAGCTATGATGAATGGAACCCATACCCCGGCAGTAAATTTCACAAGGAATGGTGCTCTGTCGTATGATATGATATCACCAATGCCGTCTAGTATACGAAGCACACAGGGGGAAAGCCTGGGTCAAGGCCTGGGTCAGACGTCAATGACAGATGTTAGTCTGGAGCAGGCACTGGAGAGAATTCAGGAACTTCACAGAGAAAATAATGAACTCAGAGGTAACATGCTTCTTGCTAAAAGTACATGAATAGTAGTACATGTAGTAGGTGTATACCATATTATAGTATTCAAATGAATTAAATACTGTTCATGCTTTACTTTTGAGGTCAATGTAAAAAATACCTTTTAAAAAGAATATTAAAAAAGTTATTAAACTCACAAACTCTTTGATTAGTCAAAAAAGTAAACATGGATGCATTTTACATGTACATGTACCTCAATTACCCATGTTATTCATCTCAGAAAAGTAAGATTGTCAGTTTAGTTTTACTCTTCTTTTATGATTGTTATACTCCATTAGATTACCTGAGGGACAACAATGAGAAGATGAAGATTCAATACCAGAATCTGGCTGAGTGGAAGGAAAAGATCCGCAGCAACAACATGAAAAACAAAGAAAAGTTTGACCAAACGAAGGAGGTTGTACAGACCCTGACTAAAGAGAACGAAGATCTCAAACGTGAAGTCTCCAAAAAGGTAGAGAATTTCATGACTGTACCTCATTAAAAAAATATATTTAGTACATGTAAATGTAATCATGGTAATTGGAAAATGATTTTGTTAACTATGACCATCTATCAAAAGTTTGTCATATACCCAGATTTGATTTTATTCCTTTGTAAAACCATTATAAAATTCATGAAACTGTAGTTTTAACCTTTTAGGAAAATTGTTCCTGGCAAGACATTGTACTGTAGTATTACAAGACCAAAATTTGTTGACATCAAGGCTCTCCAGCTCAATACTGTAAATCAACTTTTATTCGTGAGACAGAATATTGGCGAGATTTGCGACTTACTTTAACATGTTTAACTTGCGAAAATTAATATCCATGAAACATTTACTAAGCTTTGTATTTGTAGAGAATGTTCCCAAGTCGCAAAAATTAATCGTGGCAGATCGATTTCAAACCGAGGAATCGCAAATAAAAGATGACATGAATAATAGTTGGTTTACAGTAATTAAATACAACAGACAAAAAATATTTCATTAATCATGAACATTTGGCCATTTATTGTAGGCGGTCCATATGACACAGCTAGAAAGGTCAGCTGAGGAGGTCAGGTATGAGCTGAGAAACAAGGAGGAAGCTGTTACAGGGCTGGTGAGGACAGTGGAGGAGCTGAGGAAAAAGTTAGAGAGTAAATCCCTGGACAGGTCCTCAGACTGTGTAGATACGGTAAATATCAATAAAACTCACACTAACTCAGAGTGTGTAGATACAGTGAATACAGAACAAACTCAAACTAACTCAGACTGTATAGATATAGTAAACTGTCATTCAAATTCAGACTAACAAACTGTTGAAATGGTAAAAACATTGTCCTCAGACTGTGTTGATTTAAATTAAGACAAGCAATGGAAATCCAAGAAATTCTTATGTACAAGGAATTTCTTTTCTACTTACAATAGAACTGTGATTGGCTTTTCCTTATTCTATATTGGAAAGATCTGTTTAGAGATTCCTTAAATGTGTTGAAAATGTGCAAATTACAGGAGTAATATATCAATCATTCATAAATATGAATATCAATTTGATCAAATATTGAAATTTTTCTGTAAAATTTCTCTTTGTTTCATTTACATGATATAGGTACTTGTGAATCAAGACAGAAGTGAAACAGAAGCCCTAGAGAAGGAAAAAGAAAGCTTAGAAACTAGAATAAAACAACTAGAAAATCAGCTCGGACAATTCAGAGAAAATAATGAGAGTTTAATAAGGGACTTAGACTCCTACAAAAATGTGAAACAAGAACTTCAGGTAGAAAATGCAAAACTGGAGCGCGAGAATACCGAGCTCGGACAGAAAATTGAAGGCTTGTTGAACGAGAACAAGGGCGTGAAATCAGAGGCGAGGGGATTAAGGGGCCGCATGGAGGAGCTAGAGAAAGAGGTGTCACGTTATCAGGACCTTGCAGTTAGTAAAGAGGAGGACAGGAAAACACAGGGGGCAGAAGGGGCTCACACAGAGGTAAAGCTTTACACTGAATAAGTTTTAAATTTTAAGGTCTTCTTTTCATTTATATAGTACATGAATTGAGAAATATTAAAATCAGTTGAATACATTTATACTTATATAATAAATAGAAGTTAAATTGAGTTACTTTATAATGTTCATATTTGCTTCTTTATATGTAAAGTATATGTTAAAGTTTAAAATATGCATCATTTTAATATGTTTTTTACAGCAAAGGATTGCGATTATCATGATTATAGCTCTGCTTTCATTTTTTTCATCAAATGGACCAAATTCAGACATTAGGGAATACCATACATTGTTCTTTTTTCTGCTAATTTTAGTATGTTATAAGAAATTTTTCTGTCGTTTTTAGTATGATATAAGGAATTTTGGTTTTCATATACCATAAAGTGGCATAATTGTTATTCTTACCATGCCTGCAGTTGGGAGAACTCAAACAGAGACTGAAACAGAAAGAAGAAGAGATTGCCTGGTACAAGGAGCAACAGCAGCAACACATATCAAGTCTTACCAAGCAACACCAGCAACAGAAGCAGGAGTTGCTGCAGCAACTGGATGTGCTGCAACATGAGCTACAGCAGACTAAAGATGAACAGGTTCTTATTATCTCTGAAAAATTAGAAGCTTTATTTTAGGAAAATTTGTTTTTTTGTTTTTGTTTTTATCTCACCCCTATACGTACTAGCAAAGTGATTACCAGGGTATAGGTTTATGTACTGATTTAGTTATCCTAAGTAGTTTGTTTGATTAAAAATTCTAATAATTTTTTGTTGATCAATTCCAGACAAAGGCCTATACAAGTGATGTACAGAGCCTGCGCAGCCAAGTCCTGACCCTGATTACCCAGGTCAATGACTCCCAAAAAAGACTGGAGGATGCTAACGAGGCCCTGGAGAAGAAGAGTAGCAGGTGAGTAGACCTTTAATGACTTCCTAAACAAAAGAGTAGAATTTGAGAGACTTTACATGACTTTAAAATAGAAGAGTAGAAAGTGACTCCTCAAATAAAAGAGTATAAGCAACAGCACTACAATCATAAGTAGACCTTAGATGACTTCTTAATAAAAAATAAAGATTAAAGGAATTTAAGGTCTAACTCATTAATTGCTTTTTTTTAATATGTAAACATTTTGAATCATCATTTTGTACATGTATTGTAGCCATAGAAATAAAAGAAATTTTTTTCAAAATTGTAAATGATAGAAAAAAAATTTGGCTGGCAGTGAATTCAGATATGACATTTACTACTGTCTATTGCATTATTGTATAAACTATGCACAATCAATATTAAAACAGACTTGCTTTGAGAATATGGGGAAAAATTCATTTTAAAACCTATGGACTTTGTCACACTGGAAGAAAACAAACAGGAAGCAATCTGTAAAGTCCCATTGTGTTAAATGAAGTTTCCATCTTACAAGGAAGGGGATCAAGGAAGTTGTGAAATATTCTAGAAATAAACCCATAGCATTAAGAATTACTCAATTACATAAGATACTTTTTTAAAGAAGATTGCTACATACATAAAACACTGTAAAATTTTAATGCACAAATAGGCTCGTTAATTTTTTGTCAATATCAAATTTGGAACTTCAAATTAATCTATTCAAACAAAATTTTCCCAAGTTATTTTACATGTAAGCATCGCAATTTAACTTATTATATACATGAATGTTGTATTTTGTCTGCAAACTCTTAAGTCATTATAACTGGTAATATCATACAAACAGCTTGTACATGGCATTACAAATCATATTTAATAATAAAATTAAGTGATATTTTTTCAAGCTTTGAAAATAACTGGTAATACCATACAAAGATCTTGTATAAAGCATTACAAATATACATCATATTTAATAATAAATTTAAGTGATATTTTTTCAAGCTGTGAAAATTTACAGTTTATACTGTATTTTTAATTTCAATTCTTTTTAGTAGCAGCAAATATCTCTGGTAACCCTATTTTCTTTTTCTTAACAGATTACAGGAAGTGGAGCACGTACAGGAGGAGTTCCGTCGACAGCACACAGAGGACGCCGCCGTGGTAGAGACGCTGAGATTGTCACTGAAGAGCTACGAGGACGCGCTGACAGCCGAAAGAAAGGAGCACCAAAATACCAAGTACGATTTATATGAATACCAAGTACAATTTATATATAACTGCAAAATACCAAGTATTATTTATATATAAATACTGAAATACTAAGTATGATTTATTTAAATACCAAGTACGATTTATAAAAATACCAAGTACGATTTAAATATAACGTAAACCAAAATACCAAATAAGATTTATATAAATACCAAGTACAATTTATATAGATACCAAGTACCGCTTATATAGAAATAACCCCAAAATTATATACTGTGTTAATAAAAAACAGAGAGAAAGGAATGCCAGAATACTAAGTACTTTGTATTTAGCACCAAAATACCAAGTACTAATTGTATAAAAACAGTCATGTCCAAAAATTATAACAGTGTAAAAATCAAAAGTATGATGGCGTTTAGAAAAAATACCAACTGAGATGTTTTAGAAACATTTGATATTCATAACTTTAAAAATGTGAAGTGTGAAATAATATGAAAAAAAAATCTTATTGGTGGGAATAGTTGAGTTTATGAAATTACATGTACCCGATACCTGCAATTTTACATGTAATTTGAAGCTCCTTTTGATTGTGTGAACATACTTGTAGCTATAATGTAATTTTGGACATTGTAGGAAAACATCAGCTGATCTGAGACAGTCATTTAATCAGCTGGTATCAGACCACAAGAATTTGTCAGAGAAATACGACCGAATCAAGCTCCAAGAACAGACACGACCACAGGTATAATGTAACTTTTAATTAACATAAATAACGTGTATAATGATTATCTACATGTACATTTACATAGGATTACATGTATATAAAATTATTACATACATACATGTATATACCGGTTGGTGGAATGTAAACAAGACACAAATTTAGTATTTTATGCATAACAATTGGTACATATTTTCAAGGGGAAGCATTTTTAACCATTTTATAATGCCAAAAGAGATAGATACATGCATGTACCAGTATTACTACTAAAATGGAATGAACTGTTAGCTATATGAAATTTTAGTGATCTTTAGAACCTCCTTGCCAATAATCCCTTGATCAAATTCTGTTTATACAATCATGTAAGTACAATATTTGTAATCATTTCATTTTTTGTCCAAGGGTGGATGTACAGAGACGGAGAAGCAGAAGTTACTGGACCAGATCGGTCGGCTGACAGCCCAGGTATACGCCGGGGAGGAGGCCATTAATTACCGGGAGGAGAAACTCAACAAAGTCCAGGAGGACAACAAAAAGATCACAGAGGAACTCAACAATGTGGTCCCTGTACTAAAAGCTCAGGTAACATAGTAATACAGTCTCGGTACTCAAGGCACAGGTAACTCAGTAATGTAATCCCTGTAATCAAGACTCAGGTAACTCAGTAATGTAATCCCTGTAATCAAGGCTCAGGAACACAACAATGTAGTCCCTTTACTCAAGGCTCAGGTAACTCATGATCAGTAATGTGGTCTCTGTACTCAATGCTCGGGTAACACAACAATGTAGTCCCTTACTCAAGGCTCAGGTAACTCAACAATGTAGTCCCTGTACTCAAGGCTCAGGTAACACATCAATGTGGTCCCTGTACTCAAGGCTCAGGTAACTCAACAATATATTCCCTGTGCTCAAGGCTCAGGTAACACATCAATGTGGTCCCTGTACTCAAGGCTCAGGTAACTCAACAATATATTCCCTGTACTCAAGGCTCAGGTAACACATCAATGTGGTCCCTGTACTCAAGGCTCAGGTAACTCAACTTAACAGTAGCTGCCTGTAATCAATGCTCATGTTACTCAGTTGTTTAGTCCCTGTACTTTAAGTCTCAGGTGTGTAACACAACTGTGTAGTCCCTGTACTTAATGCTCAGGTGTGTAACACAACTGAACTTTATGATTAGGTCTTGCACTAAAATCTCAGATGTGTTATTCTGTCAAATAGTCCATGTACTCTAAGTTCAACCACATATGCCAACCATTGTGTTTCTTGTATGTACTTAAAGCTACAATGTAAGATGTGCAGTGCAATCTGCTATGTGTATCACTGTAATGTAATCTCTCTACTCAGATTTCAGATGTTTAACTCAACAATGTGGTCCATTACTCTGAGCTAAATACACGTACTGATAGTCTAGCATAATATACTGAACCAGTTTATCTACATATACATGTGATTTTATTAAAGGTATAAATACATGCATTAATATAGGGAGATAACTCTTTTAATTAGAGACCTTTTAAATATTTGACTTAACCTTGATGAATTTCTAACGTAGGCTGAGGTATGGAAGTCAGATTTTGATGCTGAGAGAGACGCAAGGGAACGCCTTCATGCAGAAAAAACTCAACTGGAGAATGACTTCAAACAGCTCGAGCTACGTAACCAGCAGCTACTGGACGAGATGGAGAATTTCTCTAAGCGACAGTTCCAGGAGATGCAGCAGCGACACTCCAGCCAGAACTACCAGCACACACTCCAACAGCACCTGAGGGTGGGGCATCAGAACCACGGGAGTCCGTACCAGATCCCCCAGTACCCTCCCCAAGGGTACCCCAGCCAGGCCCAAGGGGTGGGGGCAATGTACAATGATGGCAGATCTCCTCCCTCTGTTCCAAGTCAGGTAAAATATAAAGTGAAAAACATGCTCTCACATAGCATGAAGACTTTTTTTTGCGTTATTAAATTCAAGTGTCGTTTTTTAAGCTCCGGTGTGCTGTTATGATCTTGAAGATTTGAAATTAATAAATTCTTATTCCTTTTGCATGTCCAATATGCAATATTCAAACAACAGCGATAAATTGAATATGAAATTTTAAATGGTTTGATTTATTTATAGATTCATGGTGATTCTCAGGAGGGAGAGGAGCCCCATCAGTTTGAATGTCCGAAGTGTAACCAGACCTGTCCTGACATGGACACTCTACAGATACATGTACTGGACTGTATCGACCAGGACAATCCCTGACAGATACGTGTAAAAGACCAGTAATTTCATTTACTTGATTGACTCACAGCAAAACTTGTTTTGAATTGTATTGATCAGCACAGCCAATAATCATATTGTGATATTTTTAATTAGATCAATCATGAGAGAGATTCTAATTCAACATTTCTGTACAGGGTTTTTTTTAAATTTTTAAAAAAATTTCATCATTAAGGCCACACCAATAAAATGTTTTGTTCGTTGGACCCGCGCGCTCGCATTTTAACAAAACTATACAAATAATATTAATTTAAAATCCCTGCACCATGGGAATTCTATGCTGTTTTCTGTCCCATTTCCGCTCTATTTATCGTAATTTTAATCTACTTACTCTGCAAATCAGAAAAAAATATAATTCTCCGCTCACAAATTTTTTCATGCCCCGCCTAAAAATTTTGCCTACAATATAGTAATAATATTATTATTTAACCGCTAGCCCGCTCGTACTTTTTTCATCAAATGTCTAACGAACAAGAAATTAAATTGGTGTGGCCTAAAATTAACTTAAAAATTATGACATGATATCTGATACAGACATATAAAAACTGATTCTTGAGAGAGAGAGAGAATTTGTTAACAAAGCATATTCACTCTTAAAGTTTACATGAAAGTTGACAATGTAGAAAAAAAGAATCACATACTTAAACAGTCCACCTTTTAGATAATTATGAGATAAATGAAAACCATAAAGTTTGATACATACTGTTAATGCACAAATATTTGTGGGAGATTAAATTTCGTTTATTTCATTGTTTACAATATTGACAAAATTAAATCCCACAAGGAATTTATATGACTATACATGTATATTGAATAGGGTTACTTTCAAAATGAAATTAAATGCCCACGAAACTATTTTTGATGACAAAACAACAAAAATTTTATGCCCACGAAAATTTGTGCTTCTACAGTATGATATAATTAAGTTATTTATTAAAGCTATATGCGGCATATTTGAGCTGAAAAAAAATATATATAAAATATACAATTCAAGATTTTGTGTAGATATACTCTACATGATACATGTTATTTATGTCACTGATTTTGAACCAAAGTACATGATTGTATTCTTATGTTATTTTTTTAAGTTGAATTGACTTTTAACTTGTTTAATGGAGTTGGTAAATAAATAATACTGGCGGGTAAATTGTTTTCTGTTTAAATCTTTTATATCTTTGAAATGCAATTGAATTAGATTGTGTAGTTTGCAGAAAAGACCTATCTTTATATAAAGAAATGTGAATATCTTTTTCAATTTGGTATGAATTTAAGATGGTGTTACTTTATTTCCCTTGAGAATACATTGTATATACAATCTTGCAGATGTAATGGGTATTGAAAAAAACTGTTTGACGACTGTTGTATATGTTTGAAATTTTCTTTGTCATTAATTTAGTTCATCCACAGTGCTATGAAAGAACATTTTTATGATGATACATGTACATGAATATGGAAAGATTTGAAACATAATTTCTTTCATAAACATATCTGCATGATTAATGTATGTCTTGTTTGAACTATGTTACTGTATAACAAAGCAGGCTGAATTACATTGTACATGTACATGTAGGTAATTCCTTCTATTAAATTTTTCTCATATGTGATTGGTCAGATTAACATCAGCTAAGTTTTGATTGGTCAGATGAACCTCAGCTAAGATTAAATTGGTCAGATGAACCTCAGCTAAGATTTCATTGGTCAGATGAACCTCAGCTAAGATTTCATTAGTCAGATGAACCTCAGCTAAGATTTCATTGGTCAGATGAACCTCAGCTAAGATTTTATTGGAGAAGCAGCTTCTGATATTTTTTAAAAATGGAAAATTAAGGTTACACACTTCACACATATATAATGAATGTATTTCATAGGTCTCGTATTTTTTTTCTTACATATATGAAAAAAATGTTATCAAATTAATTTAAAAAAATTAATGAGAATAGTAATTTTTCCATGTTGTGTCCAAAAGTTTTATGGAAACTGTGATATGTTTTAATGATTACTTTACATCTTGTATATGTGTATAATTATTTGTCTGTTCTTGAAGAGAGAATAAAATTATTAGGGTCTTCCGTCTCCAACGGAAGACCCTTCTATTATTCTATTGTTTCTTTTTCACTTTTAACAGTCCTTAGACAAAATAACACCTTCTCTGCAATATTACTGACAATATTATTGCCTGGTAATAATAACATATTGTCGGCCATCTTGAAATGAGAAAAATGTGTATTTATGATAGTTGGCGTTACCTCTGGCGCTGAAGAAACCGTCTAATGATTACATTATTGTGTCACGTCACAGGAGGAAGTCGTGAGAGCTTTCTTAATTATCGAATGTCATTAGACACATTTCGTCAATCAAATTTGCATTCACTCACTTTAAATAGTAATTTATGAAACATCCAAATTTCATGTTTTGGGTAAAATAAATAATATATTTTAATTTCAAATTGCTTTTATAACACCAAAATATCAATACATGCTAATATATAATTAAATGTTTAGTGACTATAGTACAATATTTTCAAATTTCATTTTCTGCGTCATTTGGCGTTCGACAAGGAGTTCTTTTGGGGTATCATTTATTCAAACTTTAAAATGATCAGAAGATGTCTTCTTGAATTTATTTATTCATTTATTTTTGCTTGATAGCCTTTTCTCCCTCATATAAAAGTTGATTACAAAGTTATGAATCTTGACAGTGTCCATAAAATTTTTAAAAAGATAAATACTTTTAGATATTGATCCTCTACAATAGACAATGATCTATAGGGAGCTTATAATTAGTTCATTTTCTGTAATTGTATTTCATAAAGTATACTTACAAACCAAATATTTCGGTAGTTCTTCAGTGTTCTTCTGTGAAATTGTCTATAACGTTGAGAGATTAAAACAATCACATCTATAATATAGCCGGTTAATCCAAAAATTAAAACAAAATCCAGAAGAAAATATAGAAAAGAATTCACAGATAACTTCCCGAAAGAATTCACACACTGTTCTTTCTCCTGTCACAGACCCTCAAAAACAACAGTGCTAGCTTTTACTTATCTTTTGCATAGTAAGACCGCAATAATCGCCCAAGGGCCAGAAAATGACAATTTTGATGCATGACTCTATGACAAGTAACAGCGACCGTGTTTTACCGTATCACCAGGTTTTGAGCGTTTTCCTAGCCTTGTTTTGTTGTCTTTATATGTAAAACAATTAACATTGCAAACTACTTTGTCGGATAGCAATCATTAATGTGCAACCCCGCGATGCACTGTGGGCGAATTTTATGGTAATTATGCATTTGATATCACATTATGCGAAATGATTCTTGTGGATTTGGTGTTCGAAATATAAACAAATCAGAAGAAAGGACACGGCCGCTACGTTACTTTTATGATAAATTAAGTTCAATAGAAATTTAAATATTTTAGATTTCGGTTTATTGCTAAAGATGTAAAATATACTGTGAGGTAAAACAGACCCATAGAAAGCCAATTCGGTCACGGGTGGGAATGGAATTTCAGTGCTGATCCGAACTCGACCCCCCTTTTCTGGACTGCTGTTTATTTTTAGTTTTATGACAAATGCAAGTGCGAAATTCACATAAGATTATGCATCGTCGGAAACCCACGGGTGATCTCGTCTTTACAAGCTCTGGGTGATATATAAGTAAAGACGAGATCACCCGTGGGTTTCCGACGATGAAGATTATGAAGAAAATTTATTTATGAAAAAACAGTTAAGTCAAACAAACCTGGAAGAGAAGTGCAGATGGTATTTAAAAAAAAAATAATGAGAATAGTAATTTTTCCATGTTGTGTCCAAAACTTTTATGGAAACTGTGATATGTTTTAATGATTACTTTACATCTTGTATATGTGTATAATTATTTGTCTGTTCTTGAAGAGAGAATAAAATTATTTATACTTATCTTCTCCATTTACAGTGTCCACTTCAATTTTAACACGATTCAAACTTTAAAATTCTTTCACATTTATAGCTTTGGATTTAATTTACTTCATTAATTAAACACATGCGTGCATTGTATAAGCAATGAATAATTATATATTTTGAAGAAATGTAGCCAGTTCTACCCTGTTCTCTGAACCAATCTTGCCAAGAGTCCATGTGATTTTAGATGGCATTAAAATAGATATGCCCGAACCTCTGAGTAATTCAGTGTTACAGTAAATCAAATCACTGCATTTTTGGAACCTATGGAGATGCAAAAAAAGTAAACTTTAAGCTTTATTTGTAAGGAGTAGATAAGGGGAGTGGGGGATCGCGGCAAAATGTGTCTCGGAACTAGTCTGGTTCCCATCCCGCCACTTCGTTTTGGGGTCCCGGAAACCAGACTGTCTCGGAACAGCATGCAAAGGCGTCGGAAAGGGGGGGGGGTCAAAAAATGGTACATGTAAATGGTAGTGTTTGGGAAAAAAATGGTAACGAAAGAAGTTCGATACTACCCCCCCCCCCTCCCCTACTAAAAAGGATTTTCCTGTGTGGACAATCGGAAGATTTTCCCCTTTTTTGCCTATAGCGTCAGATATTAAGAAATCACATTTGATATGTAAATTGAGTATTTAAATTTCATCTCATTATTGAAATTTATGAAATTATGAGGAAAAAAAACCTTTTTCTGAGAGAAAATAAATTTCTTTAAAAAATTTCATTCATAAAAATATTCCATGTTATTCGTGGGATTCGAACCCCAGCAATAAAATACCGATGTGTCAGACTGCTTTGAGACAAACGCGCTAACCACTATTGTACATGGCTGATGTGTTGTAGCGGCATTTAAATCATGTTTGTGATATGACCCTTGACTTAATGGACTTGAAGTATTTTTTGGAAAGATGCGAATATTTTGTCATAAAATTGTAATTTTAAGGTATATATGTAGTGGGTCTTCCCTCCATTTTTTTGTAAACCAGAAAATATGTATTTTATCGCAAACTTTTAGGATTATCTTTCAAAAAATGGAGCTAAGACCCACTCACATTGAAAAATTTTGTTAAAGTATGAAAAAAATGATCGTTTTTGTTCTTTTAAGTCTGTGTATGCTTTTTCATAGGCAAGTATTTTCAATTTTTGTGAGATTTTTGTAAATTATAGAGATTTTACATTAAGTATACTTTAATACTAGATGAGATATGACAAAAATTTGGATATAATTGAGATTAAATTTTTTCACTTCTTATCTGTCGCGGTATAGGCATTCTGCCCGCCTTATACGCCCATCTTCTTAATCTTTTGTTCTTTGTACATGTAAATTTTACAAAGACTCCAATGTTGATAAGTCTGTGTCATTAGAGAGCTACGTAGAATTAAAATGAAGAAAGTATATTAAATCGTCATTTTTCAAATCCAGATGTACATTAATAGCAGTAAAATATTGAAAAAAATATTTTACACTTTAATTCTTCTTGATCTTTAAAATATAGCTTTATTTTTGAATTCTTAACAATGGTTCCTTATTTTAACCGTTTGACCTGGACAATCTTAACGATAAACTTTTATTGACAAAAGCACATGATTTTAATAAAGTATAAATATACAAGGTACATTTACATGCACATGTACTTAGTTCTTAACTTTTTTGAAATCAAATACCCCCAGTATTTTCTTCCTTTTATGGAAACGCCTAATTCACATAAATTATTCGTATATATATTTTTTTTATTTTTATATTTAGGAAAAGTACAACAGCTGAAAAGTTACAGTACCAAAGAATCTTTGAGGACAGTGAGGAAACAATTTTTAATGTAAATATTCACAATTTATTTTTTCCCCTCACCCATATTAATCAAAATCCAGAGATTGAATCGCTTAAAAAGATTTAAATTCTATAGTATTATCATTACAGATCAAAAGATTTCAATGCCACCTCAGTAAATCTAGAGATTTCTTGGCCCTGAACAAGGACCCCCAGCCACAGACTCTAAGCTCCACATTCCAGTTCAGAAGATCGAACTTTGTTGAGAGGACACCCACAAAGTTGGGAAAGCCGTGAGGCCAGCGAGATCCGCAGGACTTCTTCATGATAAAGTTCCAGGATGTGAACTAGCTAGTGGAAATGCAGAACTGTCAGAGACATTGAGATAAAGATAGAGACTTGAAATAGAGACTGCGATTGTACCCAATCAACCATGACCTTCACTGATCAACAATTGTCATCTATAACTACGGTAATCAACAGCATTATTATCAATCCATCATTATATCAACCTTGAATTATCTCATCTAAAATCATTTTTTTCATTTTTGTAAATATTCATTTGATTAAGCATTTTAAATTTTCTTTTCCAATCAAATATCATTTTTTTTAAACAATACATACATTTTCATTCATTCATCAAACTCATCTTCATTTTGAAACAATCATGTAAATAAACTCATTTTTTCATCGTTTTCAAATCTGTACTTTTTCTTTCCATGATTTATCAAAAATGTTGCTTTGAGAGAAATACAATGGTTGGCTAATTAAAGATTTCACTTCAAAGCTAAGTTTAAGAATGGATGCTCTTATGATTGTCTCTTTATCATTCTTACTGCTACAACTAACAAGTTCAAGTATTTCCCTGTTCCTAACTTTGAATACACACTTCACTCATTGACAGTTTGTTATGGGAAAAGGAGAACAAACTAGCTGTTCATCATTCACATTAAAGACAGTAGGTTTGCATAATGAACTGCCACTGGAATTAAGCAAATCTTAGACCTGGTGTTTCTGGATCTCAACAAACACTCTACTATAATAGAAAATTTCTATCTGGAAAATTGAACTGTATTTTAATTGAAAAGCTTTTCTTAATTAATTCAAACCTTTTGCCTCTACTTTGTGAAAAAAGACACAAATGACCGTTTCAATATAAATTAATTTATTAGAAAAATCTAAATTTAGGAAATCTATTTTCTTCTTGGTTTTTCATCCTGAGATATTTGTCATAGTAGCCTGCATCAGAGAGTTTATGAGAATCAAACGGTGTGACGTCATTATAACATCTGTCAAACACTCTGTCTATCACTTGTCTCCCCTTCTCTTCTGTGATATTCCGTGTGGTCATGATGGATCGTAATGCATGCTTCCTCACACACTCCTGTCAAATGTACAAAATAATTCTAGAAATCTCAAAGGTTAGTGTTGATCATCATTTTACTACTGTCTCTTTAGTTAAATGTTTTTCCTCAATTTCCTTAAAATTCTAAGTGAAACAGAGAACCCCCCCCCTACTGATTTCCTATCCTATGGCTGGGAGCTATATTTGAACAAACTGAACCAACCCTTTTTTTAAAGAACTTTGAATTATCTCTTTTGGAAGAGAATTGTGCAAAGAAATACATTTGAGCAGGTCCATACCCCATTATTCAAAGATCATGTATTTGCTTATTCAAAAGGGACCAAAAGTATCTGGAGAAGTCAAATGGGTACGTGATACATGTAAGTTTAATTAGCATTTTGACAACAAATAAAAAGGCATTTCAGCTATAAACTAGAGTTAGTTCCCTTGTTATTCAATACTTAAACAACTATATGTTACTATGTACAACCATAATGAGACAGAAAACCATATCAGTTCTATTTGTCATGGTACCTTGTGTTTGTTCGTGATGTCAAAACCCGTATTGTTCAGGAGGCTACTTATGATTCCACAGTCCGCAAAAGCTGCAGCACGAATCTGTACAGCAACAAAAAAGTAGCAGTCAAAGAACTTCATTTCTAATTTCATTCTTTTTTTGTTATCTATCAAGGCTTTGGCATTATGTCATCTATTCAAAATTCAAATTACATTTATGACAGTGTAGTTGACAAATGGTTAAAATATATTTTGTTTATACAATTTGACCAAACTCAATCAATGATTATGACAGTAATACTAAGCCATTTAGAATGTGAGTAGGGACTTACCTCTGTACAGGCTAAGTGTTCAATGTTTGTGAAGTCAACTTTAGCTCGACAATCATCAAAGGCGTGCGTCATTTCATGGAACAGCAGTTTACAAGTGGCAGAGGGAGGGATGTTTGTGTGACAAAGTACAATCTATCAATGACAAAAAATAAACAAACTTAAATACATGTATTAGTAATTTCAGTTAAGTGTGAAGTTTTGCATTATGTCACAATCTTTTTGGACAGATGCATCCACTATGAGTTGACCAATCACACAGCGACGGCTGAGTTGTTTACACTGGAATCCAGCCACTGTGTGATTGGTCAACTCATATTATCAACATTGACACGGAAATAATCAGGGATTAGAAAAATTCCCAGTCGTAAAGCTTGCGGTTAGGAAGCATGTACTATTTACCTTGATTGCAGCTGTCATCATAGGCTGTGATGTAATGCAAAACTTCACACTTAACTGATATTACTAATATACAAGTACAAGTTTATGTAATGAAGGTTTCACATCAGAGTAATTCTCCTGGGTCAATGGTTCTTTAGAAAATTTTTGAAAGATGATATCAAATTTTCAAAAATCATTAATTATCTCCCCTTAAATGAAAGAATTGACCTTCATTTAAACAAACTTGAACTCCCTTCAACCAAGGTGCTTTGGGGCAAGTTTGGTTGATATTGGTACCATGTCTATGAAGAAGAAGTAAAAAATGTGACAAGTTTTAAGACGGGACTGATCACAACCAGACCAAATGTGCTCAGAAAACCTCAATTGTGCTTTCAGTTCAGGCGCTGAGAGTTTAAAATACAGTGATCAAATCCAGAACACATTTTAAGCACACTGTTAACACATACCAATCCACTATCATTTAATTATAAAGAAGGCAGATTCTCACACTAAAGAAATGTTCTGGTAAAGAGAACAATCTTTGCATGATTGTTTTATGTGGGGTGCATCTTGTTTCAGTGAAAGCGAACTCTGGGATAAATCTGTTACAATCAACTTATACCTGTTTGAACATACAGTTTTGTAGGTCATTTCAGTTCTTGAGAATCTGTTTTTAATTAATAATTAGAGTACACATTTCCTTCTGTATCAGAGATACAGGATTGAAAAAAAAGGTGAAAGTGATATTCATCATATCCTGGCGTTACCGGTTTTCGATAGTGTAAAACTTTAGTTAAAAATTTAATCTAGGCATTTATGTTTTTCTCACCTCAATTATTTATGTATTATTAGTCAACAATAAATGAATATATTCAGACATTTATTTGTTTTTGAAATCAAGAATTTCAGTACTGTTTCAACTTTCTTTGGATCCGCCATAATCCGAGTAGTTTTTGAATGACGTCACCTATTTTCGATAGCAAGTATGGCGCACAGTTATTGTCATTAAATCATATAATTATGTTATTTTGTGTGGGTTTTTGTTTTTCTCTATTTGTTTTTTGTCATTTTTTCTGGTATTGGATTTATTGGTCATGTTTTCAACTATAATCTTAACAACAAATAAAATATATTTAATCATAACATTATTTTTTTTTTAATTTTTTGGTTGAAATTTTATAAAATTGAAATTTCAAGCCAGGAGCCATTGTCTACTAGGAAAGCATTATCCACAGCCTTTGGCCTTTAATTATTCTTGTAATTTCCCCTTTTTATGGAAAAAATCTGCAAAAAAACGAACAGTAAATTAACAGAAACAAAACTTAAAACATTAAAAGATGTCAAAATTTAAAATAAAATACCCGTATCAGGCCTCCATACTTTATCTTTTTAAGCGGAAGTTTGCCCAAAGTGAGGCTTATCAATTTGTAAGCCATAACACAGAGCTTTTTAACAGTCGATAACATTTAAACATCAAATGTTGTTTTCAGGCTAAGGAGATAGGGTTTTAAAGTGAATTTTTTGGCATTATGAGAAAAGGGCGTGATTTGAATCGTTAAAAAGAAAATTAAAATCTTACCTCTCTAAATGGCATAATTTTCGATCTTTTTTGCTTTATTACACACTTTACATCTGGTGGTAATTTTGGGATAAGAGTTCCAAAAAATGACGAAAGGTTTTCTTATTTATTGTTAAAAACTTTAGCCTATCGAAATAAGGATACTATCGAAAATAGGTTACGTCACAATATTGTCTCTTACTTGCAATTGGTTGGGGTTTGGGTCATATCTACCTTAAATTCAATCTGATTAAAATACAGATCTCTACATAGCGCAAAGCGCTTTGCACTATGTAGAGATCTGTATTTTAATCAGATTGCCTTAAATTTTCCTTACATGTTTTGTGTCCTACCCACCTTAATATTTTTTCTTACTTGATTTGTGTTCGGGTCGTAACCTCCACTGACTTTTTTCTCACATTTCTCCACAGATATGTTTCTTCTCAAGTTAAAGTCACTGAAAAAAAGGAACCAAGCAAGCTAATCTATATTACTCCAAAATTAATGAATAATAATAATTTTTTAACTCACTATGTGTATGTAATGTTGTAGAATTGTTCCTTATCAAGGTCACTAATGTTAAAATTCTTAATCATAATTCTTAGAATCATACAGCTACATGTAAATAACACACACACGGTTTATTTGTTGTGTTATTTATTTATTACTTACCATCCATGCTCCCTCAAAGCTTCTCTTAATATTCGTAATTCTGGGCCTACAAACAACACATAAATGTGTTAGCATAAACTTTTACACCGTCCCCTCATGTGTTTTTGTGGTATATATGTTTTTGTAGTATTTTTTATTTTTACAAATAATGGCACAATGCGCTTATGGGAGATTGAAATTACATAACATATATCAATAATAAAGGGACCCCTGCATGTGCATGTTTTCTGACAAAATATGCATATAATTATTGTCATCACTCATACAAATAAAGCAATTGAGTTCTGCATAGTTCACATATAATGAAATTCTATATATACATTACATAACACATTACATGTACTAGCCATAATGCCACAAAACTCATGCGGATTCAAGGGTACACAACAGTACATTTACATTTACCATTTTTAGCAGTTTACAATATCATAAAGCATTTTACAGGACCATTTAGGGATCACATAGAATTTTTTTTTTAACTTTTTACAAATAATTTCATCCATACATGTTAAATACTGACAGCAATGTCACAGTAGTTTGAATTTACTCGTCATATGCCAATAATAACAAAAATATATATGACTTTTGCAGACACATTTTTTTTTAAAAATTAGACCTAAATATGAGTTATCTTTAAATATTTCAATTGTTATTCATACATGTACTTTCATGCATATGAATCTTTCCTTTAAAATTACTTGATATGTCACAATCTGTCAATCATTCGATTACTGAATATTTTCGAGGAAATTCGGGAACTTACAGTGTGTAAAACATTTCACTATCTTCTTTTCTATCACAGATACGGATCGTCTGTTTAACATGGAATATTCTTTATAAAGTTCTGGATTTTTTCGCTCTGGGTAGAGAGGATAACCGTAGTCTTCTTCAAATGATTCTCGTAGTTTTTCATTTTTCGTTGATTTTTCATCGGACTCGTCCTTCATGTTTTATTTAAAAATAATTTTTATTGTCAACTCGTTCCTGAAGATGTCGAATCTGTTTATTTCTTGCTCGTCATTTTCTTTAGTTTAATCAAGGACCTATAAACAAAAGGTCCCTGGTTTAATATTCTTATAATGGAATGATTGATGCTTCAAGCAACGATTCATGGAAGAGCCATTTTTATGCGGTCGTCCAATTAATTTTTTTATATACTTATTTTCGTGTATGACCCTCCCTAAAAAAAGGAAATGTATCCTTAGGCTAGTAAAAATGATTTTTACAAAATGTTATTGTTCGTTATCAGAGGCGTATATTTTAAACATCTTTTGCATTATGTAATTTCAAACCAATGTTTATTTACGGCAATGTCCTCTTATCACAAATATTTATTGGAAAGGGGGGGGGGGCTTAGGGCGAAAGAAGGGGGGGGGATTTCTGTTCGGTTCTAGGTCTCGGTTCTACGGGTGCCCTTGACAAAGAAAATACCATCTGCACTTCTCTTCCAGGTTTGTTTGACTTAACTGTTTTTTCATAAATAAATTTTCTTCATAATCTTCATCGTCGGAAACCCACGGGTGATCTCGTCTTTACTTATATATCACCCAGAGCTTGTAAAGACGAGATCACCCGTGGGTTTCCGACGATGCATAATCTTATGTGAATTTCGCACTTGCATTTGTCATAAAACTAAAAATAAACAGCAGTCCAGAAAAGGGGGGTCGAGTTCGGATCAGCACTGAAATTCCATTCCCACCCGTGACCGAATTGGCTTTCTATGGGTCTGTTTTACCTCACAGTATATTTTACATCTTTAGCAATAAACCGAAATCTAAAATATTTAAATTTCTATTGAACTTAATTTATCATAAAAGTAACGTAGCGGCCGTGTCCTTTCTTCTGATTTGTTTATATTTCGAACACCAAATCCACAAGAATCATTTCGCATAATGTGATATCAAATGCATAATTACCATAAAATTCGCCCACAGTGCATCGCGGGGTTGCACATTAATGATTGCTATCCGACAAAGTAGTTTGCAATGTTAATTGTTTTACATATAAAGACAACAAAACAAGGCTAGGAAAACGCTCAAAACCTGGTGATACGGTAAAACACGGTCGCTGTTACTTGTCATAGAGTCATGCATCAAAATTGTCATTTTCTGGCCCTTGGGCGATTATTGCGGTCTTACTATGCAAAAGATAAGTAAAAGCTAGCACTGTTGTTTTTGAGGGTCTGTGACAGGAGAAAGAACAGTGTGTGAATTCTTTCGGGAAGTTATCTGTGAATTCTTTTCTATATTTTCTTCTGGATTTTGTTTTAATTTTTGGATTAACCGGCTATATTATAGATGTGATTGTTTTAATCTCTCAACGTTATAGACAATTTCACAGAAGAACACTGAAGAACTACCGAAATATTTGGTTTGTAAGTATACTTTATGAAATACAATTACAGAAAATGAACTAATTATAAGCTCCCTATAGATCATTGTCTATTGTAGAGGATCAATATCTAAAAGTATTTATCTTTTTAAAAATTTTATGGACACTGTCAAGATTCATAACTTTGTAATCAACTTTTATATGAGGGAGAAAAGGCTATCAAGCAAAAATAAATGAATAAATAAATT
>PRKT01000152.1:308616-408215 GCA_003671525.1 Saccostrea glomerata | reverse complement strand
CCCCCCCCCCCTCCCCCCGGCCCAGAAGTTCATGTATTGTTAACATGTATTGTTTTCCTCTAGTTTTTTAAAGGATATAAAAAATAGGAAAATGAATTGACTTCGGATCTATCTAATGTTCTCAGCCCTTAATTGGAGTCAGCCGTTGTAATGTAAAAATACATACTTTGTTTATAACCATCCCTCTTTCAACTAAATCAAAGTTTTTTTTTAAAAGGCACATACTGTGGCTATATTGTCTGGAATTTGGATTTGTGTCTTCTCTTTCATTCTTCATAGAATATATCTTATTAATGATATTCAAAAGACATACATGTAGAGTGCCAGTACATGTATATTGGTCAGTTCATACGGTGTACTGCATTCTAAGATATGATATCAATCAATGTACATGCAATTCATTGAATCCTATTTTATAATTAAGTTCTGGTATAACCGCTGTCACATAACTATTTTTTATTACTATTTTGAAAATCAACCCTTTCTACTTTAAAAGCGTATGATAAAATTAAGTTTAGCGACATCTGAATAATTTTACTTTCATTGTTTTTAGAGGTAATTTATATACGTTGAACATTAAAATCCGCAAAATTAAAAATAGGAGATAATGATATGAATTAATTAGCAATTTTAAGACCTTCGCCATTTGAATTGAAAAAAATATCAACAGGAAGTGCCAATCTCTCTTTACAAAAAGTAATTGTTTTAGAAACCGAGGAAGCCGAAAGTTGAGGTTTTCAGTTGATATTTATACATAATACATGTTTTGATAATTGTTAAAATTTTTATTTCACTGTTACTTATATATGTAGAATATATGGTGAAATCAAAATTTTAACAATTATCAAAACATGTTCATGAAAAATGTAGACAATGTAAAGTAATCTAGCTCAAAAGTCGATTAAAACAATTAATGTAAATTAAATACTAAGTTGGAGCAAAGCAAACACGGACCTCTAAAATCATCAGAGGTGTGATCAGGGGGTTAAAAAGGATTAAGCATCTATGCGAAACGAGATGAGGTATACTGGTGTGTACACAGATACACAAAATATGGACTGTTTTAATTAGGATTCTACATAATACGTATATGTGCTTGTGTTCATAAATAAGTTTAAAAATTGTAGAAGTCTTGCATTTTGATATTTGCTCCGGCACAAGTTTGAAGAAGTACATGCCATTTATGTATATGTCTACCCGCAGAAGCAAGTTAATTACAGTTAAGCACTGAGTATAGAATTTATCACTTGTTCTTTTTCTACAGGTCTCAACACTTGTTTCTTTTAATAAAAAAAAATACAGTAGGAGCAATTGCATCATCAACCTAAACTAATTAAGCGAAAATCAAATTTACCTACGACTAAATTTTTCCGCCTTGATTTTACATTTTCTTAGCATTATTTTATTAAGACTAAAGTGAAAAAAATGATTAATTATATCTCGGTAAAGAGGGGGTTAATTAAAGAGATGTATGATGACAGATTGATCAAGAAAGCAATGGTATCTAAATCCAATGAAGACTCTCTGGTGAAAAAAAGTTATTTTCTTTTTAATGCTTTCATTGAAAGCAAAAGTATGCCAACGCAATGGGAAAAAATGGGGAAATATAATTTTCAGGAAAAACTGAGAATAAACATGCACTTGTATACGCTGTAAAATTCTTGAGAAATTGCAGATATTTTATAAAAAAAAAATTACTATTTATTGCTTAAATTTCGATATTTGACTCGGCTGTGTTCTGACTATACATTCACGTCTTGAGATTTCAATCGAGCATAGATTTTTGATCAAAAGAAATCCGTAATCTAATCCCCAATATTTCAGAGAATCACTCTCTCTCTCTCTTTTCCCCCCTCTCTCTTGTTTGACATTCATTCCTTAATATAGTACTCTTAGAGTCTCAGTTTAAGACAATATAACAGTTCCCTGCCAGCTCCGCGGTGAATAGTTGGTCATAAATCGATATACTTCAAATCTATCGGAGTACACACTTGACCAAACGATAGCACTTTCTGGTCACAATAGGGTCGTAAACCTCACCCCCGGGGCCAAGTCTGGTCCCACAGTGACAGATGCCAATCTCTCACCTGCCCAGATCTGTTCATCAAGAATCTTTCCATGAAGATTGTCTTGTTCTTCAACGTTCATAGTCCCACTTTTTTGGTCTATAACAGTCCTTCTTGGCTCCTATTGTTCACGCACGATTAGTGGATTGGCGTGGCTAACAGAACCTCAGTCTAACTGACATTAATTGTTCGAAAATTCATTGATAGGACCATTATTTTATTTTTGATTAATATTTTTTCGTTGAATACCTTTTTATTTATTCCTAGGTTGACATAGTCTACATTTGTTTTGCAATGGACTGGTTTTATACTGAAAAATTAATCAGTGGATTTGTGTGAAATTAAAGTTATAAATCAACTGATCATATGCGGACATTTCAATATTTTTCAAAATGAAATGGAAGTTTTATAAAAATGTCTTTTAAAAGTCAATTTTACGTTTTAAGGAAATAAAAATTGCATGATAAAAAGATTAATTTCCTCCCTCGTAAAAATTTACATGAATTTTATTAAAGCGTAAGATATAAGCACTTGATACCTGTCAATGTTCAAACTTCGAGGTCATTAGGTGTATGTAGCTATAAAATATGCAATTCCTATCATGTTCACAAACTTGTTTAGTACATTATGGGAAGGGAAAGTTAAAAAAAAATGCGATAAATTTCTAATCCCTGCTATGAATTTTAAATACAGACAATAAATTAGGGCTGTTCAATAAATAATGTCCTTGGTGCTTGGAAAAAAAAAACGATTTTCAATGATTTAGTCTTAATGTTTACACTTAAATATTCTCGTTTGATTGAAACACATGTCCGTAACATTTTTATCCAATTTCTGAATATTTTTTTAGCACATTTTAGAGTATGGCCCTTCGTATACTGAAATATAGCAGATTCCATGATTTCCTGTACTTGTTTTTTTTCTTTTTGAAAGGTGTATTTTCAAGTTGGGGAAATGAAACAAGCCAAAGGATGAAATATCTGGCGAATATTGATGGTGTGACAAAACATTAACTTTCTGTTTATCCCCCAAAATCTTTTACTCTTTATGGCCTGTGGGGTTTGGACATTGTCAAGAAGAAACTTAATGTAGTAGATTCCTAATTCTGATTCCTTCCTCTCATAAACCTTTCGATTGTTTTGCAAACGTTTTGCTTTCTAGACTCCTCCAGAAATTGAACTGCCTCCCCAAATAAGAATTTGAACAACAAAACCACTAATATTTAAGAAAATAGCATATACAGCTGTGCATATAAAACTGTTTTTGTGCACTTGCAATTCTTTGCTCTCCTCGAGCCTTTGCTGTTTTTGTCATGTGCATCTTATTGTAAATTTGTTTTGAGTGTTTTAAAAAAGCAATGGATTCAAGTTTCATTATCTGTTTGAATTTCAGACAAACGTGCATAAGTACAGCTTTTGATTTTTTTTTTATAATAATTGTTTAGATATTTTTAAACGCTGTCGTTTTCACACATTTTTCAAAACATAGGGTGACCATTGATTATTAAGCTTTTTATACCGTCAAATGTTTCTCTAAAACAGTGTGAACTACTCCCACAATGATGCCTACTGAATTTGCTGTTTGTCTTAAAGTCAATCAAACACAATCAGTGATAATTTGTTGAATTTTTGCAAACAGTACATTGGTTGTTGTAAGTCCTTGTCGCCATGGACGATACCCAGTTCTGATGCCCATTATATCATTTTTGTCCATTGAAATCCACCTGCTCATGTGTCTATTAAAAGAGACATTGGTTGCTGTACATTTCACACATTTCAAGGAATATTTCTTTGGGATTCTTAACAAGTTCTACAGCAGCTTTCATAAAGCGTTTAATTTCATTCTAGTTTACTGATTCATTACCATTCGTTTTTAATGCAGTGTCTTGAATAGCCCTTGTTTTCCAGCTACTCATAATGAAACTTTGTAATGAAAAGTGGTCATATAAACGGTTATCAATTCATTAAAAATTCAATAATGAGAGAAAGTCAAGCTTAATGTCATATGATTTCTATGTTTTATGTCATAGAGCTCAGGACATTATTTATTGAACGATCCTCTCGTAGTTCTCCTACATGTATAGTATGACGTTTTTTTTTTCATGCTCAAAATTATGAGGAAGTATAGTGGAATGTGTATTTTATCTCTATTTGATAGGACAGCCGTCTAACTAAAAATATGTTGTGACGTAGGTTGAGTCCTCTTTTACGTGAAGGCCAGTGTTTGACCTTGTCCATTTTAACATGTATCCAAACAACAAGTAACTCATTTATCATGGTGACGCGCCCCTATACAGCAAATATGAACTAAAATAAGTTTTTTCTACAGGTCATCAGCCCTTGATTTGCACTTTTCGCTTGGAACTACTTTTTATATTTTCGTTATTTTAAAAAAACTATACACATATTGTTATTATTTAAATATGCTTTAAATGTAAACTATTAATTCAGTATTTAAATACCAGATAGTAAGTACTAGGATAAGCTAACATTAATGCCTTTGTTAGAGATTTCACATAATATTAGTAATTAAAAATTTCAAAGAACTTTTAGGAAATTTTTAAAAATATTACCACAATCTGCAAAATTAAAACTGCAGAATTATCAACTTTTTATACAACCATTCTAGTCCAGGTGATATCACTGACAACTGCTTATTCACCTCAAATGGATTTCGTAAATTTACTCACCTTGTCATCGGTCATTTGTAAAATTATATACTATAGTTAAAACATTCTAGTTGTACATACAGTCACTAGTACTCTGAGGTTGATATTAAAAAGATGTAAGAGTTTCAGATTGAAAATATCTATATACTTGTACTGTGCATGGTTTCTACTATTTCTGAAGTGCACGTATAAGGCTGTAAACAATTGTTTACTTTAGTGAGTATAGTGTTTATGACGAATAAGCATCAATCCCAATCAAATAAACTTCTGAATGCGTGTACCACAGTCTTATTTTGAACTATTATTAATGTTTATCAAAATTATTCTAATAAACCACAGGCCTTATGATCGCTTAGAAAAAAATTGAGGTGTTGAAAAAAAAGTATTTTTTTACGCACAATTTTTTTAAAGGCTCGTAACATAAAGGGTACTTAAGTTTAAGACTATGTTTAAGTAGGACTTAAGTACATTCTCAGGCTTAAGACCGTAACTAGAAGAGTGCTAAGATTTCACAATATAAGCAAGACTTAGGCGGCCGGTAGAGGTGACTTAAGTATGTCTTAAGTACCATATACAAACATTTAGAATTAGATATTGTTAAATTCCGGCATTTATCATTCATGATAATTTTATTTTCAATAAACAAGATTAATATATACATTTTACAGTAAAGGGTATATAAATTTTAATAATTTGTTCATTACACAGGCCTTTGGATCGCTTTAAAAAAATTGTGCGTAAAAAAAATATTTTTTTTCAACACCTCAATTTTTTTCTAAGCGATCTTAAGGCCTGTGGTTCATTAGAATAATTTTGATAAACATTGATAATCGTTCAAAACAAGACTGTGGTACACGCATTCAAAAGTTTATTTTTACTATACTCACTAAAGTAAACAATTGTTTACAGCCTTATACGTCCACTTAAGAAAAAGTAGAAAGAACAGAACATTCAAAGACAGGTTGTTTCTTTGAGAGTCAGAGGACGATAAATATCTAATTTCAAGATATCGCCTCGACAGAGATCTGATAGAGAGGGTTTGTGAGTTAGTTTATGGTAAAATTATATAAATATGTCTAAACTCTTATTTAAAAGTTATTCCTAAGAAATATTTTCGATTTAAGCTTAACTTAGCTAAGACCTTGCTTAGTCTGTATTATGTTACGGTATAAGACTGACTTAAGTAGTACCTAGGAAGGTCCTAAGAATGTGCCTAAGTCATAATTATGATCCTACTTAAGTCAAAATCTTAGCAAGCTTTATGTTACTAGCCGCTGGTCTTCCAACATTCTATTGGAATTCTTATAGGCAGACCTATTTTTGTATTCATATGAAGCAGAATTTGTTCAAAATCGTATCACTGAACTAGGAAGAAAACACTTGATGAACATTATGTTCAACTCGTTTTGTCAATATGAAAAACATTTATTCCTATTCTTACATGTAAGTCGATACGATATATCTCGGTGAGCTTGAAATAAAAGATACCACAGAGTCTAGCTGACACATCTGTTTTATATTTGGATATTTTACCAAAAAAAGACGTGCATGGTAATCTAGCAATAAAGCTTAATGATGTGACAACTTAACTTTTTTTACCATCAACTTCCCTTTCTTATGCAGCAGTATAACTTTGTAGCCTGCATACGGTGTTTATAGCTTGCAGTTAATTCGATTAGCAAGAACATACTCTACCTATGAACACTTTCTATAACGAGTTAAATTATGGCCAAACAAATTGATGAAACAAGAAAATCAACAGTCTCGAAACTCTAACGAATTTATGTTTGATGACATGTAAAACATGGTTTATTTGATGAAAGCAATTCTTTTAACAAAGTCAAGTCATGCTGTGTATAAATGTACTCCTGCAAGTAAAAGCTCGGTAAACGTACCTTGTATATCCCATGAACCTCTAGCATGCTTGAGTATGTGTAAATGTAATGTATAAAATCATGATTTAGTTACTTTTCCATAAACTACTTAGAATATTTCCAAACATGTTTTTTCCTTCGACCCTTACTATCACTAAATGAATGTATGTCACGCAGATCCTCTAAACCTTATACAGACTTCTACTGACGTACTTAAATAATTAATTTATTTATCTACTTATTTATTCATTTTTTTAATTTATTTATTTATATTTATTTATTTAGTACAAGTTCTGTAAATAATTCTTTGATAAGTAAATTTATACTGTATTGTGTGAAGATAATGCATCTGCAAATCAAATATGTTCGTTTGACAGTCAGACGAGCAAACATCTATAATTATTCTAAAAAAATTGTTACGACATTTAAAGTCATTTGTTAGGGCGAATTGTGTGTTTTATGACGTAAGAAATGCATAGATTTATATCACAGAGCCATCAGTAAGTCACGCGTAGGAATACGAGGGTTGATCCAAAAGTAATGTCACAATGTCCATATCTTTTATAGTTGGCGTCATATTATCAAAAATTATATACCAAAAGATGCACAAATATAAATTTAATTAAACTTTAATTTTTCATTCAATAATGTTTAACTGAATTTATTTTATAGATGTTTAAAACATAAAAGATAGGGGGTGTCGCCGCGTCAAAACCGAACGTCACAAATTAAAGTGTATTTTTTATAGTATAAAAAAGACAAACACATAAAAAGCATCTTTTAAAAGCACATAAACGCAAAATACTTTAAAAGACAAAAAATTACACCATTTTCTAGTCTTCAATTGAAATTATATGACATCACTGCTATTTTTCATGAAAAACATCGTTGATTTATTCCGGTGCATTGAAAAAAGGAAATGTCAAAATGGACAAAAAAAGCCAAAACAAACTGTAATGCATTTTTGCTTCAAAATGGAGAAATCGCCAGTAGAGACGGTTACGTTGATTCACAAGACTTTCAGAGGAAAGAATGTAAATAAGAATTTGTTTAGATGGTTTCAGCGATTTTCGGTGGGTAATGGGTCATTAAATGCTCAGCAGATGACAAGGAAACCGGAAGATGGGAGGGCGGACAGAAATGTTCAATGATGTGTGACGTTGTCAAAAAGATAGACGGATAGAGCGATATGTGAAATTTTAAGTTGGCCTTTTACTACTGTTCAATGAATTTTGACAGAATTAATTATAAAAAGAATAAGTTTACAATGGGTACTAAGGGTAAGAAAGTGAAATTTGTGAACGTGTTCGTGGATACCAATTCTCAAATATTTTTTTTATGAAACGAAGGGAAGCGTTTAAATGTATGACGGCGCGTATCCGTCATATGACGTTATTTAGCTGCGGCGACTACCATAATCGCACGTTGTATATAATCCGATACTTTGAAAAGTATAAATCATGTTGAATTGAAATTTTCAGGTCTGATTTGAAATAAATGTAGCTTTCATCATTTATAATTTTGTTGTTTTACGTCGACGGATAGCGATTTTATCGAAGTTGTGACATTACTTTTGGATCAACCCTCGTACTTAACTAGATTTATAAAATCAACTAGAGGCTGGTGGCTCTTAATTTTCTAACAAAACTAAACGAGTACTCTCGTCACACACTTATAAATGAAAGCCTCAAAATCAAAGAAAAGATGAACTTGATGTGGTATAAATATATTTGATTCTGTCGTATCCTTATTTGTACCGCTTAGGATACTACTGAAATCCACTGCTGAAAAAAAACCGACCAATTGCAAGGGTCTCTTTTCAAATTTGATAATAGAACTTTCTACTGATGAAGATCATTGTCAAGAAAGATTACAATAAGGTTACGCACCGAAGTGTTTTATGCAAACACGGAGTCAAACTTATTTTTTAGTTCCATTTACTTACATTTAAACTAGGAAATTTGTCTTCATCACTCAAACATATGCTTGCACTCTCTGACATTTTTTCGAAGCCTCGATATTCTAAAATATTTAAAAAATAAAGACCATTTCCTTCGGTCTAGATAAAGTATGCCTTAAATTTACAGATTAAAAAATATATATTACTAGGTAGATGGGAGGTAATAAATAAAGTTTATGCAAATTTTACTTTTTTTGATAGCATTGATCATTTGCTGTCAAAATAATTGTTAAATTTTAAATGATGAGAGCATAATAATTAACATTTCTCGATCCATTTTTGACTCGAAAACATAGAAGCATTATCGTTTAAATAGAACTAATTTGTATCAATGCATGATTGGATATAACAATTTTTTTCAAACTCCAGTTTGAAAGAAACAGTCCATAAAAATCATATCTGAAAAATGGTACTAATTTTTGTTTCACTGAGTAAGGAAAGTTTTTTTTTCATTCACTTGCTGTTAGATTAATTGGATTTGTAAAACATGCAAACATTTTACTTTTATCATCAAGTTTTCAACGCAATTCTTATAACAAACACATCGTTAAACTTCATCTAATATTTTTTTTTATTAAGAAAAAAATTTTAGTCACCAATAAAACAAAACTATTTAATTGGCTCTGTTTACTTCTAAATTATCAATGTGCCCTTTGCTTGACAGATGGTTTTGGTCTCTTTCTCTAAATTCTGTGGTTTTGAGAATCACCGCACATTAACGTGTCGACCTATCTCTACGTCCGAATTTATGACGTTATAAATCTATTTAATATACACCAAAAGGTAGTATGAATGCTAATTAACAGTTTAGTTTGTGTCATATTCTGCGATGATTTGGAACTTGAATTCCATTTAAATAAGATATACATATTTTACAAAAACAATAAACGTTATTACACAATCAGAGTCCCAAATGTATGATTAAAAACAAGATTCATTCGGTAGACAGTACTATCAGGAAATGTTTAAAAAAAATGTATTGATGTTTATTATCAATAACACTGGTAATCTATATAAAATTCACAAATGCAAAAAAAAAACTGTATGATGAAAATTGCTGCATTGCTGATGACGTCATTAAAAGTCTTAAATCATAATGGTTGTCGTTACAAGTTATACTTGTACAAATTCAAAATTAATGTAAATCTGAACATCTGCTCCAAAACTACATGTACTCTCTAAAGCGTTTGTGGAGTATGTTGTGTTATTTCCTTGTTATTATTTACATATGTATTGGTTTATATCGGCTACAGTCATACAGGTATTCCTAATGCTTGTGACCATGAGTCAGAACTCATATTTATCTCTTTAAATACAGAAAGGTCACATAATCCACTGGAAGCCATTCACACGCATTTTTCCATAGGTTTTTCCCTTTTGAATGACTTTGGATGTTACTATCCCCATAGATAAAAAAAAAACATTTGTTGAAATGAATTTAGTCTATAAATACAAAACTTCTTCCGAAAGCTTCTAAAAAAAAAAAAAAAAATGATAAATGATTTTTGTTTTCAATGTGACAATTTTGTTTACTTATAAATCACCATTACGCTACAATGTCTTCCTTACTCCCCTTCCAGTAAATGTAAACTGGTCAGTCACATTTTGTTTATCGAATAAACGACGAAACCACAAAGAATTCTGACAACTCTACGTCCAAGGTTAGATTCTCCCCAAAGAGTGTTGTCTGGACTTCAGTGTCTACATAAAACAGAAGTACACTTAAAGATTAAAGCAAACGCCATTCTGATGGCTGCAAATGTAAGCAAAAACTTTTTCTTGAATTTGCTGAGTTTAGCAAACAATATTCTTATCTACATTGAATATACAATTCATCTATGGCATAGCAGCTTTTTTAAGAAAATAATTTAGTTGATGGAGAAATCTGATATTTAATCTATATACATTGAAATTCAACTTTCTGCAATTATTTGTTTTAAGTGTTTCTTGCCTTTTTACCCTCCTTGTTTTCTAAAGTTAAAATCAAAAGTTAACAAAGTTGTGTTTTTTGGTACATATGTATTTTCTCTATCATATATCATGAATAAAGACACAGGTTGACAACTTTAAATCTTACAAGTGAAGTGAAAAGAGACATCGCTATCATGCAGTTTTAATTTGTCTTGTTAATTAAGGTTAAAGACCTAGGTAGATAATTTCATAATGATGGAATGTTGGAGCCTAAGGATTTGCTTTGTATGTATCGTACAAGGTCTGGACGACACGCAGGGAACAAGCGCTTGTTATCCACGCACCTTGTTACTAATTACAAAGTGTAATTAGTGGAATGTGTGAGCTTGTTTGTCTTCAATAATGAGCCCCCCGTCGCTGTTTAAATCTTGTTCAGAATGCACGGTCCCGTTACTATCGTTTTTCGTTTTTCTGACATTTTGACTATGTTAATGTTCATGAAAACAGAAAGCTGAACATTTATTTAAAAATAACTTAGGAGCCTGATATGCAACTGTGTATAAAAAGTGCGTAAAACATGCCAGAATCAAAATTCATCTTTATAATGTTTTTTAAAAGAGTAACATTTATGTTATTCTAAAATGAGAGAATAGACTGATAGACATACTCCTTAAACATTAAATAAATTAACCAAATATTTGGTTATTTTTGCTTTAAAAACTATAAATATTATACATTTATTGCATGATAGTGAGGGAAATATGAAGACTTATTCAGCCAAGAAAAATCATATTCTTCGAGGGCTTCGCCCGAGGGGACTATGATATTTCTTTGCTGAATAAGTTTTCATGTTTCCCGAACATTCATGCAATGAATTGTTTATTATGCCGAAACAAGCAAAACCTTTAAAATAAACATGAACATTCAAATTCGGCACCACTCTCAAATTCACTTTCATTTTTAACGTAAAGTAACTATAAAACCCTTTGGTCAACAGATTATCATCAGTTTTGTGACGTAAACCAGGCAATTGTGACGTCTACTTCTCTCGGGAGTTTTCATTCAACGATCGAGAACTATATTGCGGGAAAATACACCAGGTGTTCCGAAGAGGTGGAATATGATGAAAAGCGTGCCCGGGAATATGAAGTTTTACGGCCCTATAACGTGATAACTTAGAACCAATCAGATAACGCGTTGTTAAGAATATTTATAATGAGGTATAATAATATGAAATAGATACAATATATTAAATCTATGTTAATCAAAATGAAAAAAATGGAATGTTTAATAATATAAAATTAAATTAAGTGTTGTTTCTTGATTATAGGTTTATCATCTTTCCTTAATTTAGGTAGTATTGTCGACTATCAACTTATTATTTAGGGACAGGTGATACAAACAAATTTTATCTTTGGAGGAGACTTAATATCATGTCACAAGTTTTGAAAAGGGGATAATTCTTAGAATTTTTTCTCTTAAGAATTGGAAAATGAAAAAGACTTTTTCTGGGGAAAAAATTCTTACAGATTTTTTTTACTAAACCTATTATCTTTAAAAAAAAAATCTCAGAAATAAGATTTATATTATTACTTTACAGTATACGAGGGTTGTCCAAAAAGTTCGTGGACAATGACGTTTTTGTTAAAATAAATGGTTCTGTAAGCATCGATTGTATATCAAAATATTTCTTACGAAAAACCAAATCTGAATGATTTATATTAATTTTTATTGATGAAACTTAATACTTTTGTAAAAATCGGGGTCTTTAAAGATCGTAGATTGTGCGCATCAATGAAAATTAAATCTTTCTGACTTGGTTTTTCATATGAAATATTTTGAAATACAATAGATGCATATAGAACCATTTATTTCCACAAAAACGTCATTGTCCACGAACTTGTTGGACAACTCTCGTATGTGCTAGGAAATCGTTAACGTAGGTATTATTTTCTGAAGAAATTTTTCCACATATCTATGTTAACATACATGTGCTTGTATTTTCCCCGTTTTCTCTCTCTTTCCTTGGAATATTAATTAAATTAGATATATACATTGATCTATCAAAAGATCGATTATAGGGAGTGAAAACTCTTGCCTGCTGTTCATTACAAATTCAGTTTACAACGAATACGATTGATTTACAAATATTATGATGAAACTCAACTATTCATAAAATATGTCATATCTTATTTTGATCTTTGTTAGATAAATTCTTCGAAGCCGGACTTAAAAACATCAGAACAATTGAGTTTGAGCATGTTATTCAATCAACAAGTATTTCCTCAAATTAACAAAGATAAGGTCAAACGTTTTTATCGGCTACTTGTTACAAGAAGGATGTCAGTCGTGTTTTCCTGCAATAAATCTGGCTTTGATTAAATTTGAGGGCTGTGTTAACAACTTGTGTTCCCATTTTGAAATTTTAAGAAACATAGGTTTTCCAGAGTTTCCTGTTGGGAACAAGACAAAAAGGAAAGCTTAATGTTGGCTTTATAATTAAATTTAGATATCGGGAACTTGATCAGTTTTAAATATCTAAAGATAACAAAAATATAAAAAATAATATCCAAACATATCTGCAAGCTATTGATCTGAAATGAATACAAAAAATTGAATGAATAGATTTAATGAATTTAATGAACTACAAAAATATGAATAAACATACTATCCAAACATATCTGCAAGTTATTGATCTGAAATGAATACAAAAAATTGAATGAATAGATTTAATGAATTTAATGAACTACAAAAATATGAGAAGTATTAGCCAAGACCAAAAGTTCATTTAACAATACAAATCAGGAGCAGAGCACACACGGACCTCCAAAACATCAGAGGTGGGATCAGGTCCCATAGAGGAGTGAGTATTCCCTGCCAACTGGTAAAATCCGCCGTTAGTTCATTCTCATAATCGGGAAATAAAAGACAAAATACGACCACGATTCCGTTTGTAAATCATGGCTTAACAATCAGTAAGAAAAAGTCAGTCAGTATTTGACTTAATAAGAATAATTGCATGACCATGTTTATTTTGATATTAGAGCTTTAATTATATTGAATTATAAGTGAATAGTTGATGAAGTATTTCTTTGTTTCTAACCATACAGCATACTTGTACATGTGAGATACTTTGTGGTATCTTCTTTCCTTCGGATGACATTGATTAATCACAGAATTTTCTGGAATGTGAAACAGATTTTTATGAAACCATCAATTTAACTTTTTGAAAAACAGAAGGACCTACTAGGCACTGCATATGAATACTTTTTTGAAATAAATAAGATGGTTCCATAAGTATCGTAAAAACAAATGTTTTTGAAAACTGCGGTTTGAATTGCATTTTAAGCTAAATATTAACAGTGTGTGACAAGAAGTGAAAATTAAACTTAAACAATAACAAGTTGGTAGACAAAACAGTTATAAAAATGAAATTGTACTTGAAATATGCACATGTTAGCTTGACTTTATTTAAGTTTCACCTCAGATGTTTTAGAAGTCAGTGTTTGCTCTTATCCTGATTTTATATGTTGTTTGAAAGGAGCTTGAATACTGTTCGTTTTCTCCATATATTGCATTGTAACAAGGAATTTTTTAGCATTTTAAATTCATATAAACATTACCACTCGAGACCAATTTCAAACAAAAAATTCATTTACATAGAAATGCTTTTATACTAAGTAAAAGCCTACATAGGAATTTCGTTTTAGTTACTTTTGTCAATAATCTTGTAACACTTGTCACAAAATTCAGAATGTCCGGATATAATGTTATGATATAATCTCTTAAAATGCATTTGATGCAATTGTAAGGTTCATATAGCGTAGGTTTATTTGTGGCCTTTACTTTTACTATCGTGCTACTTTTTCCTCAAAAAGGTACATTATAGGAAATAGTTAAGAATATTTTAGACTGAGTTGTATGATTACTGCATGGCGAGCAAATATGTTTCATATTTTAAATTTAAAATCTAAGGTATTGTTGCTTACCATTTCCAAATTTAATTAACTAGTAATTCATTGTTTTGCACAACAACCTTTATGTTATGAAATACGCATGTAGCTACTTAATGATTCTTACAAATTCTGTTTTTCTTATCCCTTTCCTCATTGGGCGACTCAAAATAAAAGTTACGCCACAATTTGAAAAAAAGAGCTTTAACACTCCGTCGAAAAGGACCATCTGTCTCAATTTTTTGTCATCCTAAAGGTAATTAAAGTTTACCAAAATCTCCCAAAATATATAAAATCCAAGCCTAGTCCTCTTATCCATTAATAAAAGAAGCAGTTTACGTTATCCTCGTTAGAGGCTACAATCATTCGCCCTTTGACGGATAATATCTATTTTTGTAGATTATTATTCTCATCTCCAACATTAATGTCAACCTTGTTATGGTATATTTTCTCATTTACATAATTACTTTGGCAACGGTGATATTCTGTGACTAAGATGTTTGTTCTATGAGAAAACATCTGAAATTTGATTCGCATTCAGGTATTTCAAACTAGACATTAATGTGTTTACTAAGTAGCTGATACAGAATTAATTTTTTTCCTATTCATTTTATAATTTTTTTTACAAACATGTAATTATGTAGAATGGAAACCGATAGGGTATTATAAGGACAATGCTTCCCCACAACAAATATGTTTTAGACAAGTTGTTTTTATGTCATCAAACTTTAAAAGAAATACGCAAAACAACATATGATTGAACTTTAGATGGTAAAAAATCGATAAAAAAATTATGGTTGACATGTAACTGCATAGAAGAGAAATATAATTTAGTCCTTTACAAATAAACTTTATTTCTTTCTTTTACCTGATTGTTAAGCCATGATTTACAAACGGAATCGTGGTCGTATTTTGTCTTTTATTTCCCGATTATGAGAATGAACTAACGGCGGATTTTACCAGTTGGCAGGGAATACTCACTCCTCTATGGGACCCGATCCCACCTCTGATGTTTTGGAGGTCCGTGTGTGCTCTGCTCCTGATTTAGATTGTTAAATGAACTTTTGGTCTTGGCTAATACTTCTCATATTTTTGTAGTTCATTAAATTCATTAAATCTATTCATTCAATTTTTTGTATTCATTTCAGATCAATAACTTGCAGATATGTTTGGATAGTATGTTTATTCATATTTTTGTAGTTCATTAAATTCATTAAATCTATTCATTCAATTTTTTGTATTCATTTCAGATCAATAGCTTGCAGATATGTTTGGATATTATTTTTTATATTTTTGTTATCTTTAGATATTTAAAACTGATCAAGTTCCCGATATCTAAATTTAATTATAAAGCCAACATTAAGCTTTCCTTTTTGTCTTGTTCCCAACAGGAAACTCTGGAAAACCTATGTTTCTTAAAATTTCAAAATGGGAACACAAGTTGTTAACACAGCCCTCAAATTTAATCAAAGCCAGATTTATTGCAGGAAAACACGACTGACATCCTTCTTGTAACAAGTAGCCGATAAAAACGTTTGACCTTATCTTTGTTAATTTGAGGAAATACTTGTTGATTGAATAACATGCTCAAACTCAATTGTTCTGATGTTTTTAAGTCCGGCTTCGAAGAATTTATCTAACAAAGATCAAAATAAGATATGACATATTTTATGAATAGTTGAGTTTCATCATAATATTTGTAAATCAATCGTATTCGTTGTAAACTGAATTTGTAATGAACAGCAGGCAAGAGTTTTCACTCCCTATAATCGATCTTTTGATAGATCAATGTATATATCTAATTTAATTAATATTCCAAGGAAAGAGAGAGAAAACGGGGAAAATACAAGCACATGTATGTTAACATAGATATGTGGAAAAATTTCTTCAGAAAATAATACCTACGTTAACGATTTCCTAGCACATACGAGAGTTGTCCAACAAGTTCGTGGACAATGACGTTTTTGTGGAAATAAATGGTTCTATATGCATCTATTGTATTTCAAAATATTTCATATGAAAAACCAAGTCAGAAAGATTTAATTTTCATTGATGCGCACAATCTACGATCTTTAAAGACCCCGATTTTTACAAAAGTATTAAGTTTCATCAATAAAAATTAATATAAATCATTCAGATTTGGTTTTTCGTAAGAAATATTTTGATATACAATCGATGCTTAGCGTTCAATTCATCAGACGAAATGGAAATGCTATCTTTGCCATCATACGAGCTTTCGGTGGACTCTATCGAAATGTTTGATTTGATATGAATATTATCAAAGTTACTTTCTTCAAAAGAAGCAAGTTTAGCAGAATTATCATTACTGTTCTCTTCAGATGTTGCTAAAGACTTCGACAAGCGTGCATCTTCTCTCAATTTTTCACTATTTTCTTTTTCATCAGATTTATGCATTTCGGAATCATTATCGGATTTCACCTTAGAAAATTCTTCTGACTCCTCTGAAATATTCATGTCAATTTGCTCATTTGCATTGTCGTTTACTACATTGTTAGGGAGTTTTTCAAGACTTACATTGCTATCTTCTCTAGATGTTTGGGAGGAGAGAATTGTGGAAATATTTTCAGATTTTATTTCAGATGAATCTTTCGACTCTTCAGAAATAGGGGATTTATCAAGTGTGTCATTTTTGTTCTTTTGAGATGCTATTGACTCTTTTAAGATGCTATTATCATTTACTAAATTTTCAATCCCAGTTGTTGTATCGGGTACGTATTTTGAGGAAACTTCAATTTTAGTAGCGATTGATGAATCGTCTGATTCACTAGACGTGCTTGCTTCGTCATCATTGCTAACAATATCTTTCCCTTCATTAGATGTCATCATCATGTTACTTTCTCCTTTTTCTTCCCCTGATGATTCAAAAGACTCCTGTGAATTGAAAGCATCTTCTTTTGAATTTTCAATATCCTTTCTTTCGTCAGAACTTGATTTTGCAGGCAAGTTATCGCTCTTTTCTTCTAATGATTTTGTTGACTTTTTCATTTCGTTCGTGATATCCTTTTCATCATTCACATTTTCCTCACTGGAGTTGCTTGCTTCGTCATCTGTACTAACAATGCCTTTCTTTTCACCAGATGCTATTGTCACGTTACTTTCCTCTCTTTCGTTTTCGATGTCCTTTCTTTCATCTGAACTTGATTTATCCTCAGAGTTGTTACTCTTCTCTCCTAAGAATTCTGCTGACGTTTTCAATTTATTCTTGACTTCCGTTAAATCTTTAACATTTTTCTCATGTGACGTACTTGTGTCGTCCTCTTTACTAACAATAATTTTCTTTTCATCAGTTGCTTGCGTCATGATACTTTCATCTTTTTCTTTCCCGGATGATGTAAAAGACTCCTTTGAATTGCTAACATCTTTTGCTGAAATTTCGATGTCCTTTCTTTCATCAAATTTTGATGTTACAGAAGAGTTGTAACTGTGTTCTTCTGATGATTCTTCTGACTCTTTCAATTTGTTTTCGATATCATTTTTATCTTCCGTATTTTCAATAATTTCGTTCTTGGTTTCTATGCTTTTGCTACTATTGTTGTTTTCATCTTCAGATTTTGCACTGAGCACATCAACTGCATTTTTTCTTGAATCTTTTATTCCAAAAATTACAGAGTTTTCGCCACTTCCATCATTTATCACTTCTATGAATGGTAAAGACGTTGTAGATGGATAGACTTCTTTTTCTTCACTGCTTTCGGCTTCGTCGGTGTCAACGACTCCATTTGTTGTTAAGATGTTAACTGGTGTTGATGTTGTAACAATTTCTTTAGATTCATCTTCTTTGCTGTTCTCTTCCGAGGATTTACTTTTTTCTATATTTATTTCATCTCTCATTGGATCTTTGTTACTTTTGTCTGTTATATTTTGTATTGTTTCACTTTGCTTTTTTTCAGAATCACTGTTGATTTGAGGTTTATTTTCTTTGTTACTGGGCGAAAATTGCTTTTTGAATGACTCAACAATTTCGTCGGATTCTAAGCTTTCTACTGAAAGTTGATCAACCGATACTTTTTCTGATGATTTGTCAATTCCAGTCTTACTTCCTTGTTTTGTTGTGGTTTTCAAATCACTGCTTGGTTGTTTGTCTTTTGTGATACCATAGAGTGTGGAGGGTAATGATAAAGTTGCCTCAGGTTTCTTGATTGCATTATCTTCGAAAGAAGTCGTAGTTTCATACTCATCAACACCTGTTGTTAAAGTCACGCTTTCGGAAGATGTGGTTTCGACGGACTCTTCATCAGAGGAATAAGAGTCCGTTTTATTTTTATCCGTCATATCAATGACTAATTTACCAGGTTCATCGTCAGGTTCTGATTCTTTGTTCTCTGTAAAAAGAGATGAGTCATCGGCATCATCACTCTGCATTGAGGATGTATGCATAATTTCACTTGAAGCTGAGCTACTAGAACTCTCCAAAGATGAAATGGTAGTTTGGATTTTGTTGTCTGTGTTTGCTTTTTCTGTTTCTTTAGATTCTTCATTTGATATACTCTTGACATTTTTTAGATTCATTTTTGCAATTCTCTGACTTTTGGTCACGGGAACAGATTTATCATCACTTTTAATCAATTCTTTGTTATTTATTGATTCTGTTGTGATTTTGTCTGAATCTTTGGGAGGGGCTTCCTGACCTTCCCTCTCCTTCTCCTTGGGATTTTCGGTCATACTGCCGAAAATTATATTCGACTGCGTTGGAATAACTATACCACCTGCTTTCTTATTAATACTTTTTGGCAATTCAATATCTCCCTTTTTGCTAAGCATGGACTGTGTTGTAGTTGTCAATATGAGTTGAGCTTTTGGTAATCCCTCGTTTTCTTTTTCCTCACTTTCCTCTTCACTTTTATCGTCGTTGTTAATCGTCTTTTTTATATCCTTTTTTACTGACGGAACATTTGTATTAATTACTGTAGGTAAATCTGTTTTTCTTTGGCCTTTGGTCTTTTTCATGACTTTTTCCGATTTAAGATTTATTTTCCTATTAAGAGTAATGCTTGAAGTTTCGTTTTTGAGCTTTTCTTCATTTTCATCTGTTGAAAAGGGTTTACTTTCTGAATCATCAGATTCCAGTTCTTTATCTTTTGAGTTTTCAATCTCCTCACTATCAGGATCGTCTGTTTCCTTACTTTCACTTTCTACTGTAGGAATTTGAGGTGGTTCTTCTTGGACACTAGCGGTACTATGCTTAGATTTTTCTTTTTCATTTATCTTAATTGAATTATTCCTTTGTCTATCCTCAGTGCTATCTTGTAAAGAATCCAGTTTCTTTATTTCAAACTCATCATTTCTATTTTCTTCTGATTTATCTGAGGTTTCTTCTTCAATATCACTGTCATCCTCCTTAATACTAACAGATAAATCTGATGACTGTCCAACAGTTGCCCTTTCAGGTTTATCTTCCTTTATATTGTGATTGTTTTTAACATCAATTAGAGGGGGAGATTTATTATCATTTAAACCTTTCCTTTTATTTTCTGTATCTCTTATTCTGTGCGCTTCTTCATCATCTAATGAAAAATTTTCAGATGAGAGTGAATCACTTACGCTGCTCTCCTTTCCACTATAACTGCTACTGCTCTTTGATCTATCCGTAGACTCACTAGTCACTTTAGGCTTCTTGATTGTTTCATTATTTGGCACCTTTTTACTTGCCGTTCCAGAATTGATTTTGGCATGTTTCCGTACAGGTTTGGGGGTGTTCTTAGACTTTGTTGTAATAGTTAAAGGATTTTGCTTTCGGGCAGCTTTTAAAGCGTTTATATAATCCTTGACATAACTATCATCAATGTCGCCAGTTGTTTTAAGTTGAATAGCAAGTCCTCTGCCTTTGCTGTTTGTTTTTGGTAACGTCTTTTTCTTGTCTTCCTTCGTTTCTTGATTTTCCTTACTCTGTTTTCTAAAGTTCTTGTATTTTTTACAAACTGAATTGTTACACTGAATTTTTTTAAGCATAATTGTTTTTCGTTCTTCACGTTTGATCACGAAAGTCTTGATCTGAAAATTTATGAATAAATTAACGGATCAGACCTGTACTCCTAATCCTAATAGATCGAATAAAACGAATTGGGGTGCCCCTTGGAAGTCGAGTCAGTATGTTGCCATCCATTAATATTTCCTGATATCGGCTTCGCAGACTCTTAAACAGCGGTATTTCATCTGCAATTGTGTAGTTCTTGGAGGCTCTTATGTAGATATTGTACGATAATTGGAGAGGTGGTTTGCTGCAAGGTAAACAAAAATATTACAATTAAAATGTCATATAATTGTGCAACTGTGTGCACTAGCCAATAAAAAGAAAACCTCGAAGATGTTGTAAAAATGTATATAATATATTCACAAAGAAACATAAAATTTTAAATCCTGATTTAGAGCAATGTCTATGGTATGGAAATTACAGTCCTCTTTATAAAAATATTAAAGTGATCAGTTATCATGAATTGTGCAATTTGTGCATTAGTCAAAAAAATAAGATTTCGAATATTTTGTAAAAAAAAATTATACAACTCCCTTCATCAAAATAAAAAAAAAAATTCCAAATAATGTCACAGGCTTATACCTCGAAATATCCCCTGGGTAGGCCGAAATACTCTCTAGGTTTGGAAACTCTTGCTGAAGTTTTCGGAACACAATCTCGTTGATAAATCTTAAATCTGTCATAATGTTCATGATTGGAGGTAGGTTCTTCTCGATCTTGTTATGAAGCAGTCGTTCATCGTACGGGATCGCTGGGATTCTGACTCTTCCAACAAAGGTTATCACATCTGGAAAATTCCAGAAAGCATCATTAGTTTTAATCAGTAGGAATATTGTGTTGAAGGAAATAACTCAATACATTTTTATGATAGAGGAAATATGAACTGATGTTAATTGGAAACATAATCTTTAAGAGGTAGGGAGAATTCTTTTCAGCCCTTATTTTCAAATCTATTAAATTAAATTGGTGGGTGATACATAAATACAATGTAATATTATGGCATTTTAACTTTAATTAACACTCTTTCTACAAATTTTGTGTGTAAGGATAGCTATAACATGTATTTACAGTTAGCATTCAGCTATTTTACAATTATGAGTTTAAAAGAATTTTTTAACATACTTAATTTTAACAATTTCGATTCTTTACAACAAAACGTCAAAAACCGTATTAGATCAACTTATCCCAAGACCCCAAAACTCTTGGTTGACGTTGTTATTGGTAAGAACATTTCCAAAAACGAAAGGGTCAGCTGAGAAATGAAATAAATTAAAAACCTGATACTGTCAAAGGAGTGTCAGAAATTTAGTTAATTATAAGAAAAGAAATTGCAAAATAGCAAGACGGGTGTGAGGAATGGAAAAGAATTATACGAGGAAAACGAGTTAATAAGTATCGTATTCAGTGCAGTAAATTTTAAAGAAGAGGGAACAGAAGAAAAGAGGAAGTATGAAGTAGGAGCATTCATGTAATACTCTCCCTTCTTCATTGTGAGGGCTCGATATTCCTGTACCTTTAAAGCGGACGAAGATTTCTGCGGACTTCTCTCTGATAAATGGTCTGGACTTCCATCCCTCACACCAGTAGTTTCCTTGAAACACTTCCTCAGAGACCGGGTGTTCTGTGGACGTTTGGAGCGTCTTTCTCAACCATGTGTTGAGTTCTAGATCGGTTACTGGCGTCTCCGCTAAAAAGAAAACGATTTCGTTTATAAAACTAACATTTCTAAATGTAAAAACGCATCAGAAGATAAAATTACTTATCCCGACGTCCGTAAATATTTACAATCCAGAAATTCAAAAAGATAAAACTTTGTTTAATTTACCTGGTTCTGGCAAAGAAGAAATTGGACGTCCACCTAAATGAGGCAGAATGCTCTCCTTCCGCTTTTTCACCTTGATATCAATGAGGCGGCCATCTTTGAACCACAGAATAGGTAGTTCGGCAGCAGAATTCTTCAAGTCACATCTCAATTTCTTCTTGTCACTCAGTGTGAATTCCATAATTTCAAGTGAAGAATGAAAAACTCCTGTGCTTTGTACACCTACAAAAGCAAGCAAATTTTTAAAACTTATGTTTTTGGATAAAAGAAGTGAGCTGCAAAACTATTGTTTAGAGCATGATTGTTTGAATAAGCCCATGAAGTTTACAAATTTTGATACAATACCTATAGCATTAGCACTTTTCTCGCAGATCGTAACTGCTATACTTTGGTTGCATCCCATAGTGATTGGGCCAGAAGTCGTCATTACATGACAACTTGGAGCGCTGTTTGGACTATTCACCCAAACTGGGGGAATGTTATCTGTAAGTAAGTAAACAAAAAAAGTTAGACATCGAACATTTATATCACTATAGTATTTTCCTTTACTTTCTTTTTAAAGATTTCTTACCTTTAGGGGGGAGTTCTTTCATATGTTCCTTTATACTTTTTAAAAGCGTCATGATAAGGAAGCGCCCTCCATATCCGTCCGTCATATGAGCCACATCACCTCCTTCCATTTCACAAATATTTTTGGCATTCTTGTACTGCATTTTTGGTATTGTGTTGGCGTTTCGCATAATGCGATAACACTTTCTATGAAAAACATGACCTACCCATCCCGAGTCACAACTTGATGCTAAAGTAGAAACAGAAAATTAAATGAAATATAGGCAAAAACGTTATTTATTCCTTCTATAAAAATATTTAATAGAAATATTAGTTCTTCACACTAGAATTGATATTTTAAAAACTTTTCTCTTAGACATTTGTAGAGTGAACATACCTGTACTTTCGACCGTAACTGGATATGTGAAACACATAGATTTCCTCCTGACATTGCAGTTGGATAGCTTCATATTCGCTTTACTTGTATCAATCTTTCTTGTTATGGTCAATGGCTTTGAATAGCTTGGAAGCAAAGCTCCTTTGACATTTGCTTCTGCACGCAAATCAGCTTCTTGTGCCAGAATGTCTTCCGGATCCATATCCAAATCGTCAGATATCTCCCCACGTATACCTCCCAGATCTAAATCCTGATCTTCCCTATGACGAACTTCGTCCTTAGATGCTGCCTCCGCCAAGAGATCTCTTGTTTTGTTGCTTAATCTCTCGAAAAGTGACCTGAATGCCTCATCTGATTGGAAACCAGTAGTTTGCTCTTGGGAATCGTCTATATTCCTGATTGCTTCCAACACAATTGGGATCTCCTGAGAAATATCTCTTTCGTAGTTTTTATCCCTTTCCATTTTATCACGATGTACTTCTTTCAACCATGGTTACGTTTTTAGACTTGGTTTGTGTTTCAAGTTGAACTGGTGGTGGTTTTATAATTTTCTTAACTGGTAGTGGTGGTTTCAAAATTTTCTTTAATGGTGGTGGTTTTATCATTTTCTTAACTTGTGGTGGCGGTTTTATCATTTTCTTAACTGGTGGTGGTGGTTTTATCATTTTCAATCGCTTTCCATGTCTCGTTGTTGGCGGTGTAGGCACAGGTTTAATTTTCTTATATGGAGTAGAAGGTGTTGGTTTAAGAACAGAGACTTGTGTGGACTTTTTCTTTGAATCATTCAAAATTAAATCATCATAATTAACATAATCATCAGCATACGCGTCTGTTTTTTCATGTGCTTTATCTTGCGTGCTGAATGCCTGAAAAGGGAGGATAACTCCAGATTCACTCGTTGAGTTGTCAATATCTTGATCAAATTTTGTGAAATTTTCTGAAGCATTACCCTTTATGGTTGAATTGTCATCTGTAAAGTTGTCAAAGGGAGATGGAAATAATTTTGGTGGTGTTTTAGGTGGTCGCTTCAGATTGGTTGTTTTCTTCCTTCGATTAAAGAAATCCGTCTCCTCTGTAGGGTTTACCGGTTCTATAGCCTCATTCAGATTTGTAGTAAATTCATGGTCATTTTCCTTTTTCTCGGCCATCCTAACGCGTTGTGAGTTAACATATTTCTTATTATCATTTGCACTATGAATGGTACCGAGTCTACGCCTTGTATTCAGTTTGGCAAGTTGTTTTAAATGCTGCATGAATTGTAGTAAATTCATTTGCTGGGGCTTCTGTGGGCGCGCATTAGTTGGGTCAGGAGAATTGTCGATTTCCCTGGAAGTTGGTGATGGAGTATGATCCGATTCGAACACGTCATCCATCTGTAAGAGTTTAGCATTTTTTATATTTCTGTTGACAGCTCGTTTTGATATAACATGCTCCCCATAATGTCTATTAAAATTAAGAGACCCACAAGCAGAGTGGCTCTCTTCCTCTTGGAATTCAAAATCATCAAAATCATCAATATCGTCATTCACGTAAGGCTCGATATTCCAGTTCCACAGCCGACGCCGGAGTAGTTCCTCCTCCAAAGGACTGAAAATCGTGAAGAAATCGTTAACGAATCGTAAAAATTAACATTTTGGTTTTGAAGCTAAAAGTAATTCAAGTTTTGGGCAGATTTTTTTCAAAATTTTCGATTTCATCTGATTTGAACTTTGATACTCACTCATTATAAGCTCTAACTTTATGTGGTGCTATCTCGTCCCAAACGAGAAATCCCCCTTCTTCATGAAGGCCAGTCCATATCTTATCAATATCTGAAAGACAACACATTCCGGTGTTACAAAGGAGTGAAAACCGTCTTTTTTAAATATTTCTCATCTAATTGGGAAATAATATACAAATATTACTAAGGTTTAGTACATTGAACAAATGTGTAATATATTATACAGTTGATAGTCATTTGTATTAATGAATATAGTCTCATGAGATATTCTTTTTTTCCATACTGTCAAAAAAAATACTTTTCTCTTTAAGGAAGTCTCCCATGTCTTTGGATTCTATTGTAACAGGTGCTTCCATTTTCATCAGGAAAGAGAACTCATTCCTACATGTGTCACGTGCATCTTCCCATGACATAGGATCCGCGTTTGTCCTGAGACAGACCGTGACGTCATTGACCCTCCCTTTAACCCACCCCTCCCTACAGATCCCGTTTAGTAAGTCTAGGTAATATCCATCGTCCGTTTGTACAGTCTTTGATGACGATGTATTCTGTGACAAAGTTACGTCATGGATTCCATTATGGGTGAATCCCTCAGTGTCAGGAAAAGGTTGTTCTTTGGTGATTTGTGTCCCTGGAAATAAAAACATCTTCCTTGTATACCATGTGAGATATAAGCATTCTTTTTAATTAAAGGTCACCATTAATCCCATTTAATTTCGCTTTATTGCAATGATAATTTAACTTTGGTAATTTATATTTGGTAAATTGTCATGACACTACTAGTTTGATTTAATGTAATAAAGAATTTGTGAAGATCACATTGCACGTAATTAATCAATTTTAATGTACATTTTTATAAATGTGAACCATGTCTAGATATCATTTTCGATTACTACTGAAAAAATAAATAATTAGTCTTTAAGTAAATGTAGGTTTGAAATTTTTTTTTTTATTTCTGCCTTTTGCAGAATTGCATGATTTTAGATTTGAATTTTAACTAAAATACATCTATGAACGTTAATACTAAATCTACTATAAAAGTTTTGCTATGATACACAAATATGTTATCCACAATTAACTTCTCTTTAATAAATTTCAAAATCGTTTTCTTACAAGCATTGAAATGCGATATATTTTCAGTGCCTATTTCAAGAAAAAATGGGAGAGAAATCGCAGAGTGTGTTAACTTTGGTATAGAAGGTAAGAAAACATCCTTTTATTTTACCTAAAGACAACAAGGCAAGAATTATCCGAAAGAAACCATGTCCTCTCTTGTTCATTATCGTTCCCACAACGTTCTGGTCACCATGTTCTGTAAAATAATTCAATATAATAAAATATATCAATATATCAATATTATAAAAAAATCAGTATGAATTAAACTTATATTTGGTAAATAAATATTAAACAGAACACTGTTATGATGTTACACTAAATAAAATGATATGTGTTTTTGGTTAAGGTAAATACAGTTCATACATGTAGTTCCAAAAATAATTTTCACTTCTAATGTCAAGTCGTTTACTTAGATGTATTATTCTTATAATGGACAGTGACCAACGAGTAAAAGAAAGCATATATGAAATACAGAATGTGAAGCAGAGGTTTCTATTTCTATTTATAGTAACACATGTTTGAAAATAGACATGCTGCAAATTCTACAGAAAATGTAGACTTTCGCACTTTTTTTCTATCATCAGGGATGGTCAAAGTGTAGACAAACGGCTTTTATTTGTTATTGACAGAATGTGACTAACGAGTATGAAAACGCTTTAGCTAAAGTGTATAAGAATAATGTTTAAGGGTATTTTTACATTTCTGCCTATAGTAACACATATTTATAAATAATCAAGTAAAAAAGAATCATTCGTTTTTCTCAAATTAGGGATATGAAATTTGTAGTCAGACTTTCATTAGCTGTAACTGACATGGCTAATTGTATTCGGCGCGTCAGCGCGTCCACTTCATTCCTATACAAATATCACAAAAGTATGTTCTCCCTGCATTAAAACACTCAAATGACAGCGATTTTCTTTATAAATTAAGCATTATCGTTTATATTCAGGTCGACATCCCAAGCCCGATTGAATTTTTTTGTAAGGTGGATGCAGAAAATTTTCCCTAGTAGGCGTTGGCTCTAGAAAGAAGGAAAAAATGGTACTGAAAGAAGTTCAATTTTGTTATGACCCTAGAGCTTATTGCCATGAAAATCAAGACTTTAAAAAGGAGATAAAACTCTAGGGTCATAACAAAATACTAGTGAATTTTTAGATTGTTACATTCATGTCGGAAGCAAATTAAAAGTGAAGAGGGGGGTCCAAACATGAAATCCTGTTTCATGTGAGGGGGATTGAACTTCTTCCAGTACCATATTTTTAGACACTACCACTTATCCTTATTCGATAACACTGCAAAATGGGGGGGCTAAATCTACTCCCCATTATTTATTACCTATGTGATGTCTATCTTTGAACCCCCCTCCCCGTTCCAACACCTACATGTATGTTTCTACGCAAAATAAATTTATAAAAACCAAAACAACAAATATTGTTAAATGCTTTAGTTAAAGTCTAGAGAAATATATACATGTATGTATAGAGTAAGAGAAATCGAAAGTAAGCCAACTCAAAAAATTTGGGCATATTTCAGATTACTTTTGAACAAATTGTGGTAAGGCATGCATGGATCAAAGGGGATCTGGATCCCTGGAATATTCAACTTTATTATCCCCCCCCCAAACGAAGTTTGGGGGTATATAAGAATCAGCTTGTCCGTCTGTCTAGCTGTCCATCTGTCCATCTATCTGTGCAAAAGTGTCCGATCCATATCTTCCTTAATGAGGAACATTAGAATCTACTCCACAAAAAGATTGCCCATGACCTAAGTGTGTGTCATGACCTTGACCCAAGGTCATTTGGGGAACTTCAAGGTCACTGGAAGAAAAAATTTATAATTCGTGTCCGGTCCAGATCTTTCTTATTGATAAACTTGGTAGGTTCCTATTTCACATAAAGATTGCCCATGACCTAAGATTGTGTCATGACCTTGACCCAAAGTTATTTAGGGAAGTTCAAGGTCACTTGAAGAAAAATTTCCTAATTCGTGTCCAGTCCATATCTTTCTTACGGATAAACTTGGTAGGTTCTCATTTAACACAAACACTGTCCATGACTTAAGGGTGTGTCATGACCTTGAACCAAGGTCATTTTGCAAAGTTCAACGTCACTGAAGAAAAAAATTCATAATTCGTGTTCGCTCCATATCTTTCTTATGGTTGAACTTGGTAGGTTCTCATTTCACACAAAGACTGCTCATGACCTAAGAGTGTGTCATGACCTTGACGCAAGGTTTTTTGGAGAAGTTCAAGGCCACTTGAAAAAAAGTTATTATTTGTGTCTGGTCCATATCTTTTTATATGGCTAAACCTGAATCTACTACTTCACACAAACATTGCCGATTACCTGATTTTCTGTCATGACTTTGATCCAAGGCCATTAATGCAAGGTCAAGGTCACTGACAGAAAAAGTTCATAATTCGTGTCTGGTCCGTATATTTAGTCTGGGTTTTTTTTTTATTAGGATGTGCCTTCGTTTCATTTATGAAAATATTATGAGCAATTACATTTGCATTGAAAATGTTTTAGCACTTCTCTCTTCTCTTAGAATAAGATCCATTTTAAATATTCATGATTTAGCACCTCTGAAAAACCAAGCGGGGGTATTTAGTCTCGTTTGGAAAGTTCTAGTTTATTGTTTTTTTCTTTTATTTAGAAAACAAGTCAAGACTGTACATGATGGTATACCGAGATGGAAACATGTTCCAAGACTCCTCAGTGCCCATTACTGTTGTACAAGCACCCCAAGTTATCAAAAGTCATGATCTTAAAAAACTGAATAGTTTTGTTATCTCGGCTAGCATTGGGGGGAAGAAAATTGAGGGACTTCAGCAAAAAGTCAAAACAATTTTCCGGCCGTTAAAGGTGAGAAACATAGCATCAATAATATATTTAATATATCTGTCACTTTCTCTGAAACGTATGACTTTCCTCGAAAACGTTGATATCATTTTAATATCTTTGTTTTTTCTAAGAAAGAAATGATTATCCTTTATTACAGGATCCTGCCGGACGCACTCGCACATGTGCGTTCTACAATTTCACAATGAATAACAATGCTGGTGGTTGGTCGTCTGCTGGTTGTGAATATGGCGGTCAGGTGAACGGACGTGATATCTGTCTGTGTGACCACTTGACAAACTTTGCTGTCCTAGTTGTAAGTTAGCAAGAACAAGTATCAATTATTTTACAAGGAGCTAGAATTTTATTTTAATTCACCCAAAAACGTAGGCACATTATATCATTTCTGAATGATTCTTTTTAATCGATATAGTACAAAGTTATGAAATGCAACTTAAAATTTTCTGACGTATCTTTGAAAAACATTGATACTATTATTAAATAAATCACCTATTTTGTTTGATGTAGGATTTCTATGGACAAGAGGACCGTATAGAGCGGGTCCATGAGATTTCCCTGTCCATCATCTCACTGATTGGTCTCAGTCTCTCCATCATAGGGCTGTCTCTCACCATCATCTCCTTCGTCTTCTTCAGGTTAATTTATAATTTTTTTTATTTATTCTTTTTAAATGAACTTATTTCTGTGAAATGTGGCATACAATTTCAAAATACAAAAATAACCCATGGTTCATTTATATTGCATCCATTTGTTGCATCAAACTTTTAAATTACTCCACATCTAATGAGAAGTTAAGTTTGTAAGTCATCACGATAAAACGGTTTCGAGGTAATATTAACATTATAGATATATATTTATACTTTTGAACATACAGGAAGTTACGTAAAGGTCGTGCCCAGCAGACATTGTTTAACCTCGCTCTGTCCATGCTCTGTTCCTGGGTGATCTTTCTGGTGGGAATCAAGCAGACGTACCATTACATTGGTTGTTTGATCGTGGCAGTCCTCCTCCATTATTTTATTCTGGCATCCTTTATGTGGATGTTGATGGAGGCTTTCCTTCAGTATCTCACATTTGTCAAGGTCCTTGGTACTTACGTCACACGTTACACCCTGAAGTCGGTGATCGCTGCATGGGGTAGGTTTAGACTATAAATCTGATTTATATTGACACACACTTCCATCATTATATTTTCTGAATTTTAATTTCATAATTAAATTTCAAGTCTAATCTGAAGCAAGATTTCAAGCCTCAAAATATGTGAAATGCGTGTATAAATGAAGATAACTTTTGACTACATATATGAAATATTTTAAGGAATATTCTAAACATGTAATTATATTTGCACTCTGATCTGTTTACAGGACTTCCATTAATTCCTATTATTTGCATTCTGAGCATTGACTTCAACCTGTATAAAGGGGGAGATCACTAGTAGGTTTTTATTGTGGGTGTTGGTTGTGTCTGGTGAAGGACTGAGTCTGGTGTTGGGATCACTAGTAGGTTTTTATTTTGGGTGTTGGTTGTGTCTGGTGAAGGGCTGAGTCTGGTGTTGGGATCACTAGTAGGTGTATATGTCGGGTGTTGTTTGTGTCTAGTGAAGGGCTGAGTCTGGTGTTGGGATATCTTGTGATTTAATCCAAGAAAAAGACCTAGAGGAAATCAAGCTTATAATGAGTTTCTGGTTAAAGTGAATTACTTTTAGTTTCCCTCTGATTTTAAAACGTTTTCTGAATTTGAATTATAAAGCAAATGCATTTTAAAACGAGGTAAAATTGTTTATTCCTTCAGCGCTTAGCTATAACTAGTTTACCACATTTTGAGTATTTGAGATTATTAATGCTTGTTCATTTTGAAATAAAATAAAACAAAATCCTAGTTCCGCTATAGTTAAATATGCATAAAGGATACCAGAAAGAAAAAATAGAAATATAATAGTAAAAGCAAATTTTAAACATTCTAAATCAGTATTAATCAAATAAAAAAGAAATGGATAACCTCCTTCTTCAAATACTATAATCTTCATTTTTCTCTTACAGTTGTTGGATGTCACTAGATGCTTTCTACTACGGCTTTGCTTTACCTATCGGGCTCATCATTCTGGCCAACCTCATTGTATTCGTCATCACCGTGGTCAGTATCTTCAGGAGACCACAGGGACTGCGCAGTAACCAGTCCAAACACAAGATGGCGATAACTAATTTACAAGCCGCCATTACCAGCTTTGTTCTATTAGGTAAATGAGCTAAAAATGTAATATTTATCCCAATTTAAAGCATTACATTACGAATGTAATTATGATCATTGGTTTACTGCTTATCGCCGAATTGACAGCACTTTATAGTAATTTTAAGGTTGTAAAGTTGATAATGTTTCAAAGACAGGTTATAAAATTTGCGGGAGTTAAATGAGCGCACCCTTTCCCACAGATAAGCTAAGCATATGATCTTGATAAAAATCATATTCTGCATTTGCATAAAAATGACATTTCGAGCAAGAATCTTACTAAGCTAAACTAGAATGAAAACCTTGTCTTCTTTAGGTCTCTCCTGGATTTTGGGATACTTCGCCATATCAGACGCCAGATTACCATTCCAGTATGCCTTCACAATATTAAACTCACTCCAAGGTTTCTTCATCTTCGTCCTCTTCGTGGCACGAAAGAAGCAGGTGCGAGAACAATGGAAGATGATTTGCTGCTGCATCTTCCCGGATCAACAGAAGGCACAGCGCACCCTGTCGGCCTCTGCCTCCTATCCAAGTACCTGTAGCAGCAGGAGTACCTCGAGTACTTCTACCCTTCACCACGGGCGCACCGAGCGCTCAGATAGCTGTAAAACTACTACCAGCTTCATCGGCTCTGAGTATGACTCAATTTACACTGTTCCGTACGCTCGCTCGTCACGTGAATCATTGTATTATAGAAAATTGTGATATTTTTTGTATTATATTGTTGTCTCATTTTTGCTCATGTATATGTGATGTCTCTCTGAATTTCTTATTCTTTCTCTATTTTGTTTTCCTTATTGTGTCTCTGAAACATGTATGAAGATCAGATCATATCAAAGCTAAATTCATTGAAGAACATTCCGAATATTGAATACTCAGAACAGGGATTGGATAAAAGGATTTTTCCTCATGAAGCATGTTCCTTTTATTCTTAATTTAACTTTTATTCTAGGTATTTCTTTAGCTTCATAGAAAAAAGTCTTATTTAGTGACTTTTATCACATGTACTGGTGCAAATACATTTTATAGTATTATGTCTGTAGGTTTGGCCATTAATTAAATGTTTGGTAGTTAGATATTTATGTGATGTAACATAGTGCTCTTATAACTTATTAACTGGATAATTTATAATGTCATTTTTCATTGTCTCAGTTTCACGCTGCCATAAATTACAAACTGTCTTTTAGTTCTTGTATGTTTTTGCATTTAGAAATTCATGTGCAATCATTCAGTTGTCATATATAAAATAAACATTGAAAACATTCCATATTTTGATCTTTAATTCATTCCACTATATCAATGATTTTACACATAGCTAAATGACAATAACTTGTAAATGAGGAAAATTAAGAGAATTTTAAATGTGCAAGCTATAATGCAATAAACTTGAAGTACAATGGACCACTTAAAAAAATTATCGAATGACCAAGTGCTCAAATAACAATCGATACTTTTAAAGATTATTATAGTACTTATGCATGACTATAAGAAGCTGCAGAACTGTAGCTCTCCGAAATATATATTAACAGACCGGAGAGCTACAGTGCCACCCATTGAAAAAAATGTATATTTATTGTGCACAAAAAAGTGCTCTGTTTCTCGATTTATTTCTGTGTTTTTATATTGTCATCTCAAAATATTACTAACCGTGTGTTCCTAACATATTCTTTCACTGTTTCCACAACAAAAATTCCATTGTCAATAGCCCTCCTGGCCCTGATATCGAGATCATCGAAAACTTTGTCTATTTATACTGCCTTTTTTAGTTTGCAAGATAATTCGGTCCAACGCATTATGTGCCGATGTCAAATACGAGAGTACATGTACTTCATAGAGGAGTAAGAATTTTTTTAAATCTATCTTTTTAGCGAATGAGGTAAGACTTTGGATGAATTAACCCAAAACTAAGCGCAGCATTTTGTGCATAATAAATATACAGTTTTTACAATGGGAGGCACTGTAGCTCTCCGGTCTGTCAATATATTTTTTAGGAGAGCTACAGATCTACAGCTACACTATTAGGTGTCCTTAAAAATAGTTTATTCGTGTAGTTTTCAGCATTTGAATAAGAAATTCAACATTTGATTGTTTCAAATTAAATGTTATCTTGTTCAATTATTTGGGATATAAATACTTAAATTCTCGAACATGAATGGATTTACACTCCATTAAGTAGGGTCGCTTTCTCGAGCTCCTCATTTCCTGGTGTCAATTAATTCTACAACCATTACATTTTACGATGGAATGAATAAAGACCAAACATTTGTTTCAACACGTCCAAGAAGGTTTAAGATTCCTAACAGCAAATAAATTTATTCAAGTTTGACACGTCTCCAAAATTGTGTCATGTCAAACTTAAGAAGAAAAATTATTATGTAATGGTAAAAAAGCAAGACAATTCCTAAAAGTATGCAATTTTCTTTTTTTCTTACTTCGACCAACAGCCACCAGTCATGAACAATCTGATTTGTTAAGATGTAAATAACTTTATTCTTGAAAGACAAATTTCCTTTGCTCGTAATATTTTAAAAATTTCTTAATTTCACATTTGTAACTCTTTAAATATAAACATGTATTTACAGCTGTGCAAAATGTGTCGACAAAGGAAGGCCAAAGATATATGTTTGTCAACGCTAAAATTTCTAGTTATCAGAAACCCAAGGTGCATTATTTAATTACATTGATACTTCCATTGTAAGACGTCTTAATGACTTGCAAATAATGATAAACACATAAAGACAGGACAGGATCTGGGTTTTTTTGCCAATACTAGTGAGACTTCTCCATTGAGTATTGCTCCACAGTTGTTTCCTTCCTACTAGGGGGTGTCTACAGAGCCTTGCTTCCTTTCCAGATAGAAAAGAAAGTAAAAATGAGGAAGTTTACCTAAGAGGAAAGTTTCATTTAGATTATATCTAAATGATATTATCTTCTGGAGGAAGTCCGGTAAATTTTATTGGAAAGGGAATAGAGGATAAAATTGTATTTCTAAGTACTAGTACTTTACTTAATTACAAATACAAGACTTGTGGTCATTGTATCATTAATTTTTATTTCATATTATATAAAAACCAATATTAAGAATGAAAACTTTCAATGGGAATTGAAGAGGGTGAGTACGTGATCAAGTCTTCTGAGAAGGCCTTTGGCTTTCACAGGATTTGATCAGGTGACCGTCCCACTTCAATTCCCATTGAAATTTTTTAACTTATATAATTTTAATAAAACACAGACCATTGGTTGTGAAAGATTAGTGATCTTGTGTAGTAAGAGATGAATGGACCTGTATTAAGACTTTTATGTAGATATAATAGATAAAACCGCATCGATTGACCAGGTCAATAAAAATTCTGCAAAATGGAAAAATATAAAATAAAACCTGCCCGCCCACCTTGATTAAAAAAAAAATTCGGATGAAAATCTACTATTGTTGCCTTATTTGTTCATAATAAATTTCAAAAGTCATAGTCATATAATAACAATCAATAAAGATTACTAATTTGCAACATTTTTGCTTACATGAGTACTTCTTAAAGTACTATAAAGCCTTATTCTAAATAATATATCATTAGGAAAAAGTTTGCTCCCATTTTGTTTTCTGTTCCTTTCAATCTTGTCACAATTGGACGAATTTGAAATGGAACAAAATGAAATTGCTCATAAAACGGGGCATTATTATACCAGTATAGAGAATATATCTTAGTATGGTACTTAAAATGTATTTTGACATTTTCCCAAAAGTTCTCCCAAGTCCGCCTTCCTTGTCCGAATCCGCTGTCGCCACAAAACTCAAATGATAACGATAGGAACAAAATGTATATACATAGAGAGAATAGCAGCCTGTCAGTCGGACGAACAGCTGCAGGCAAACAAACAATCCAATCCAAGCTAATATCTACTTCCGCCAGTGAAAACAGGAACAAATAATTGACTGCTGTAAATGTTTGGTAATTCAACTATCTCTATAGAATGATTGCACTACTTTTGTGCTAACAACAATTCTAACTGCAATTCAATAAAGAGAAAATATTTTTTTTAATTTATCAATTTCTCTAAGGAAAAAAAGAGAGGAAATTTTTAAGGAGATTTTTTGTCATGAAAAACAAGAAAAATGAATTTCTACCTAATCATTTGGACCAACAAATTTAACAGTGTCAGTTACTGTAGTAAAATGTACTCAGTACATAGTTTTGTTTTACATAATTTTTTTATAATAGGCATGAAAAGTAACACATATTGGCCAGTCACATCTTTGTGAGCCTCTTTATCCTTCCTCTCAAATCTGTTTGTATCAAAATTCCGGACTGCTTGGAGCAAGAGGTATAGACAACCCAAGGTGTTCATTTTAGACATTTACCGTGCGATTCGTAACTTACGACTACCAAACTAAAAGGATCCTTCTCAATTACGCTGCATGCGTCGTCTGTAGATGAAAATTCCAACAACTAAACCAACGACCAAGACGATTGCCACAACAACACCTATAATTACTCCTGGATTGGTAGTACTAGTACTAGTCCTGAAATGAATAAATACAATAAGTTAAATCCTTGCTTTTCAGTAATAAAAGATACACATGTTTGTATAGAATTAGAAGGATAAAAGGTTGTAAGACGAGCTTACTTCGAATTCTCACAATGATATTTTTCATAGTAGACACCATATATATCTGTTCCATTTTTGTAGTAACATCGTCCGACTGCATCTTTAATAAAAGAATGTTTTCCTTCATTTTAAACGATATCTTGCTGATTAAATATTTTTAAGAAAGAGAGAAATAAGCTCAATTTGATATTTAGCGTATTCAATCGCACAGACTAAGCTATATCGAAATTTCTGTAAACTTAATGTAATAATGAAAGTCCTTTACCAACCTTTTGTATTCAAAAGGAGAACAGTTATTATAAATAGAAAGTTCTTATCCATGATGTAGTCATTAAACATCTGTGAAGGCACATGTATTACTTTAAGCTTTATATAAGCTGCATGAATCATGGGTAAAAACTTATTTCCTTATTACATTAAAATTGAATATCTCAATTTAATCCTTAAAATACGCAATGACAATGAAAAGGAACAGCATAGGAAGTAATTTTTTGTATTTAACAATCATCAATACACTAGATATAATTAAATGACATTGTATTACTTAAAAATAAAATCTTCCTTATTGAAATTTTAAAAATTCAAAAGGAGATGATTTAACTCTACCAGTTAGGTGGAAATTCCAAGGAAGTGACAAAATTGCGCAGTAATGAGAAAGAAAAGTGTTATACTAAATAACAATTATGGAAAATAAGCAATATATTATTTACCTTGAAGCAATGTTAAACGCACTTTGAAAAATAACGCATTTTGATTTTTTTTCAAAGTGCGTTAAATTTCGGATCAAATCAACGCACTCGTCGACTACGCACATTGAAAAAAATGTGGTTTGTCTATATTTCTGCAAATCTTAGATATGATAAATTATTGAAGCTGTTGGATAACTTTTCGGTGATAACGTCTCTTCAGAATGAGAAGTGACCGAATTCGATTTTTCAATACTTTGAAAATTCCTTCTCTCTTAAATCTTACACTGTACTTAGTTTTTTTCAGTTTGCCTGCAATTTATGTAAACTTAAATCACGTTATACCAGTTATGCAAATACATATATTTAGGTGTAGCATAGGCATCGGTACCGGGAGGGGGGCTTAGACACAAAAAATATTTTGCAAAGATAAACATGTATGTATTGAAAATTGGGTTTACCTTTGGGGTTGGTGGGGGAGGGTGGGGGTCAACGTTCAATGTTCTAACAATCTACTATGTATAAGAAAAAAGTGTTGGGCTGAGAGACCTTATACTCGTTTTATTTTCGTTCTTAATGACAATAAATCACACTCTTTTTTTCAAAGTGCGTTGATTTTGTCCCAATTTTAACGCACTTTGATTTTTTTTTCAAAGTTTGTATTTTTTCCAAAGTGCGTCGCCACAAAGCGAAGATAATTAAAATCAACTTGGTCATTTCAAGTAAACGTCTCTTATATCGCCCAATGACCGGATATACTAATTTTGTGTAAAAAAAAAAAACCCTCTCACATTATCTCATGCAAGGTTGTTATATCAACCGAATCTTTATCCAGGTACTGAAACACAGGTATGTGCTAAAAAACGGATTTTGTTCGGGATTTTTTAAGTTAATAATTCAGGAAAAAAAATATTTGGTTGATTGATTGTATATTGTTTAACGCAGATTCGGCAATTTTTCAGTCATGTTTCGGCGTGGGATATCAGATCTACAAATGCTGCAATGCTAAATAAATTATTTTTGTAATATACAATTACACATTGAATGCCTACAGAAAGGCCTTAATAGTCATATTTTTGTGGTCTGTCAGGTATTTCTAAATGCAATTTATTCTGCCTTTATTTTTGCTGCTTACGATTAACATACATGTATACATCTTGCTTTTTATAATATTTATAATAAAAAATGCTTATCTGATTTAGCGATCTAAATATTTAATTATGTAGTACGTAAATTTAAAACAAAAGCTCAGTCATTGTTGGATCCTGCATGTACCTCCATTCCGATGGAAAAGTACATTATATCATGACAACTTATTCTCCAAAAGGGGCATAAACACATTTCCGTTGGTGAAATCGAATTGGAGGTAGCTGATAAGTATCATGGAGCCTGGCGATGTATATGGTTGATTGGTTGTATGTTGTTAAACATCCTGTTTAAGAATATTTTTTCATGTACAGAGGTCACTGTATACGGATGAAGGGCTTCAAATTTAGATCTATGCTCAGAAGTTAGAGCCATTATGGTACACATCAATATCACAATGCTAAACTGCTCGTATAAACAATATAAAATTTAAAGGTTACACTGCAGGCATAATTTTATTTTATTTTCTATTTAAAAACCCTTTTGAGTTTTTAGAAGCCGAGAGTCCATTAGTTCTGGTAACAGTTGTTCAATACAGAGAGAAAAACTAGCTTTTGAGTGTGATATTTCATACTGGCATTTTTCTTCGACTATACATGTAAGTACTTTAGCCAGACAGATAGGCTTTACCATATAATTTGCCCCTGGGATTTAAGACTTTTAAGTGCATACTCAAATAATTGATAGAATCAAAGGGCACTGGTTTAATGTCTCCTTAATATCTTGAAGTTTAATATTATCTGCCGCTGTTTGCTTTATTGCTGCTTTTAACTAAGCCATCAACAACAATCACTAATATTACAAAAAATGTTTAAAATCATGTTTGTTTTATCTACATTTATATATCAAATACATACAAAAACACTTAAACCTACCCGTCGGTTAAAAATCGTTAAATCTGGCTCTTTTAAAATGCGATGTTTTCGAACCTGGGAATTTCTCAAATTTTATAAATTATGAAAAAGGTACTTTAAGTATTGCACAAAGAAAACTTAGATCGCTCTTCCTGAACTAATATACTGTGTTCAATTTTACTTCATAATTTAAGGATAAATAAATAAACACAAACAAACTATTTTCAAAAATCAGCATTATTTCTCATAGATTAACATTTGAGTTGGTAACCTGAATAATGTTTACCAAGTAGAGTGGGAGAATTATATAAGATTTTGTCATAAGGTTAAAAAATTGTCAAAAAATTTGTATGAAATTATAAAGAGAGCAAAAAAAATTTTCATATCTAAGCACCAAAGAAAACCTACGATTTCTTTATATTTCAGGTATTAATTATTTATGTCATTTCAATTAAAAACAGTCAAAAAATATATATCAATCCATGCATCCATTTTTTCGTTTGTGTCAAGTACCCTTAAACTTGTATATTTATGAATTATTTATTTTTATGTTTAAAACAACAGGAATTTAAAAGAAAAAATGTGTACCAATAAAGAATAATTGATCTATTGTTTGTTGTTTTACATTCCTCTCGAGCATTTTTCACTCATATGGAGACGCCACCAATTGCCAGTGGACAGCTACAAATTTTGTCCTATACTCGGCTCTAAGCGCCATTGAGCAGTGAGGGATCTTTTTTGTGCCAGCACTTACTGCGACAAGGGACTTCATTTTATACGGTCTCATCCGAAGGACCGGTCTCCACTTCCACAGTGGGATTCGATTGGATTTTATATGGATTGACTCTTTACTTCGCAACTCTTTAGCAGACGCTCTAACCACTGCGCCATGCGGGCGACCAATAAAAGGGAAAATATCCACTTTGAATAAAAATCAAGGTGAAATATTTTATATTTCACTACTATGTAAAGAACACATACGATGAGTATTTGTTCAGTTCGCATATTATTTTTTTCATTTAAATTACGTCACAAAATAAGTACGAACTCTTTATCAGTTTGAATAAATAATGATACCAATCTTTTATTTTATCAATTAAATTCAAAAACACAGATTGAAATTTTTCTTTAATGCATCACATATCCATCTAAGGCTCTTTTAATATTTTAAAACATATTGTGATAAAATTACATTTTTACCCCATAAATGTTTTTTCTGATAAATTTAATTTTCTTTAATATAGCCTTATAATTAGATAAAAATGCTCTTTATCATCATATATGGAATTAAAAGTGACATTGATGTCTTACATTGCTCAGGAAACTGTTGAGCTGAGAAGCACGTGAGAAATAGCTCTTTAAATTTAAATGTAATTCAGCCTCAGCGAATTTCGTGTGTAATTATACTGCATTTTGGTCTTTATTTAAGTGAGGATGTTTTTCTTAGTCGTCAATAAGACAATTTTGCTACTGTACATGCCCAAAATTTAATTTCTCGTAATTTTTGTGAGATCTAGTCGCAACAAATGATTTTTTTTTGTACAATTGATGCATTGATATGCAAGTATTGACTCCGAGGATCAATCATTCTTGCAGTTGTCGTTCGTTCATAGTTTAAATTAAACTTATAGTTCTAGATCTTTCCAGGAAATATCAATTTTATTTTAAAGGATAAAAAATTATTTAGCACAAATATTAAACATAATGAATTAAAACATGATTGTGACGTAAACCTTTTGTTCATGTTGTCCATTCTCTAGCTTCAAGTTGAGCTACAGCGCTGTAGCTCCCTTAGCACAGTTTTCTTTAAAAAAGAATGGACACTTAAAACAAACAGAATGGAGAGTTACAGGTAAACCTTGGCATATGCTGCTGAGGGAAACAGAAAAAAAACTAAATACATTATATACGATCTAATTTAGTAAATGTGAAAACAAAAGAATGTAGAAATTTCAGTTAATCAAGAACACAATATCTGCACAACATCTGCTCGATTTTACATTTTTTAAATCGAGGCCTAAAGACCATAAACTGAGAGCAAACTAAAGTCAATTTTTTATTTTTAATATCTTGAGTTTTATTTGATGTATTTGCTTAAAAATCTGCAATGTTGTGTAATATTTCAGTTCAAATATATGATGAAAATTTTGTTTCAATATCTTTTTTTCCAAAAGTTATAAAAGCGTAACCCTTTTACTTAATTCCATTCTCAGTTTATGGTGTTGGGGCCAGGAATAATGCACATCATTTCAATGCTCAAAACTGTTATTTTCTCAAAGCATTCAAATGACACATCTTCACATTTGATTTAAATTTCAAAACATCGATTCCTCGAAAAATATCTATTTTGTGATCAGAGTACGGCTCATATTAAATCCACAACCCATAAAATATATACACCATGAACATTACACTGCTTCAGTAAATATTTCCGTAGAAAATGATTAAAATTAAGACATGTCTAGATTTGATTTAAAACACATTTTCAGGTTGAGGTTTGACTCATTGCTAATCCAACACTCAGAACACAATTTGCATCTTACCATTACACTGATGGAGTCAATATATCCCCAAAATTGAATTCAAATAATATATTTCCAGATTTCATTAAAATCTAATTTGGAAAATAATTTCTTTGACTTTGTTTCCAGATCCAAATATCACCGATTTCGGTTTTCTTTTGGTTCATTTAGATTTTCGTTTTTGCAAATAATTTTCCATCAAATGAAAACATGTATGTCTTTACAGCACATATTAAAAACTGATTTTGGGGCATTACAGTGTCTTGTTTAAATACTAATATCACCCAACATTCACCTGTAACTATCTATGTTGGTATTTGCATCTGGAAACACGATTTCTTTTACAGAAAATTGCTGTTCACCCCTAGCTTATACCCGAGACTAACCAACATGTAAACGATGGACTTGTCATACATTCCTTATGCCAGTTTTGTACTTTTTCTATTTCATTTTCAGAGCAAAGGAAATCATGTTTAAAGTAGGAGAAAGGCCTAGAAAAAGTCTATTCTGTGAGAGAAAGAACTAATCTCGGGCCCTCGATTACCGTAGTTCATTCTCTCACAGAATGGACAGTTTTCGGCGTTTCTCCTTTACGTAATGAAACGCACAGTTTCTCGTGCTTAACGCTATAAAATTTTAGCCTTCGACAAAAATGAATGCATAAGCTGATAGAAGAGAGTGGCCGAGAATATCAAATTTAAAAAAGAGGATGATTTCATGAAAAATTATTTTTAATGAAAATAAAGAACTGAATGTTTTACCTTAACAACAGAACCAATGGACTTGAACAATTTAAGTTGTTCTCAGTACATTGTTTTAGTCTTATTTCATGTACAGGCATTTTGTCTAAAAAGTTACAAAATAGTGAAAAGTCACTTGGGTTCACATCTTAATGAATCCTCCTATATATGCATATATCACAAATACTGTATACGTGGTTATATTGACGAGTTCAAAAATTGACGATTTTTTGTTTACGAAAATTGACGAGTGTTAATTTCGACGAAATATTTTCGGAGTTATGTATCTTTGAACTCACGGGGATGCAACTTGAGGCAGCGTCGGAATCACTAAGGTTTAATTTTTGTAGACGATCTACAGTTTGTAATATTGTTCAAACTATCTAAGTGTGTAAAACTTGATTAAAAATCTGCCTTCTTAATTGTAATTTGTTTTCATTATAAGCGGTCAATTGCCTGAGGTGATTAACTAGGTCAAACACGGCGTGTTATTTACGCTAAGTTAGGCATGCAGTATTGGATACAATGTTTTTTTGAAAAATGTGATTTTATAACACTATGTTTACATAACTAATTACAAAAGAATTTAAAAGTAAATTTGATCTAATTTCAATAATGGAAAAGCCGAGAAAACAAAGCGGTAATGTTGTACAATGGTCAATATCTGTTGTGACTCTATATATATGATGTGAAGTTTGACGAGTGCAAATTTTGACGAGAAATGTAAAATCGTCAATATAGTCAAAATTAGCACATCGTCAAAATTTCCACGTTTACAGTAATGTTTTCCTGAAGAAAGAGGTATTAAAAAAATGAAGTAAATGCATTCTTTAGAATATAGCATTTTCCAGTGTGATTTGTTATCTATGACTTCCGAACTAAGAAAGAATTTTCTCCAGTTCGCTGCATGCGTCGTCTATAGACGCAAATTCCAACAATTACACCGACGACAACGACGACTGCCACTACAACACCTATAATTACTCCTACATTGATAGTCCTGAAAATTTGAAAAATGTACGTTATATCCACGTGTATCATAAAGTAAATTCATGTAGCTGTGTAAAAGTACGAAAACTGTACTTACTCCTCACAATAATACTGTTGATAGTAGCCCCCATATGGATCTGTTCCATTTTTGTAGTAACATCGTCCATATGTACCTAAATTCGAAAACAGAAATCTTCATAGAGTGAAGGACAATAGCGCCATGTCTTAAAGGCGTCACAAATTATAAAGTATTTTCAAATAAAGTCTAATTTGAAATTTTATACATGAAAAGAGTAAAGCACTAATGCTTTTAAGTCGACATTTATATATATCGACGAAGCATTATAAATTTACAGTATCAAAAGATACCACATAGCCTGACACATCTGTTTCATATATGGATATTTTTTGTAGTATTCAAGGAATGACTCTAATTCTTGGCCAAAGTATTCGATTATAACCTGTTTTGGGTCAGTTTACGCTTTATTATCCGCGAAGCGGATTATAAAAAAGCGTAAACTGATCCAAACGATGTTATAATCGAATAATTTGGCCAAGAATTAGAGTCATTCCTTATAATTTAATTTAAGAATAATTAATCAAATGTGGGTGTAAAATTGTGCTGTTTTTTATTATTTCAAATTTGCCGCTCAGTAATACATCCCTAGTAACGTAAGTGATGTGAAACAAGGGGAGGTATTAACTGATACACAGATCTAGCAGCCATGATGTTTGTTTATATGAGGTGAGATCGAGCTACTGTTTGAAGTTAAAGGTACATTTATTAAATCTGGAATTTTCCATGAATCCCAAGGACTGGAAATGAGGGGATTGCATGGATACAGATGATTCAGCTGGTTGTCAAGGGGGTGTGTCCTCATACCAAACCAGGTTATTGAGAAATATTTTGCGTTACTTTTTTAAAATTAACCAATAAGAGACTAGAATACAAACACAATTAAATTATAAGACGTTAATAGTAATCTTACAACAAAAAATGATGATAAGCGTGATGATTTCAAAATTTCTATATCTAAATTTTCCTACTTGCGTAGTAATATACAGTACCCTTATCACCGGCATATATGAATTGATGTTTCGCAGTTGATTCGATTCGCAAAAGCATTTTCCATGTTTGAACACTTTCTTAAACGAGGCAAGCTATTGAGAGACAACTTAATAAAAGAGAATATCAACAAATTAGTTTGAAACATCATTTGACATATTCTAAAGTCAATTAATACAGTGTCATGTATTTTTGTCAGCAAGTGCAATACTGTATACGGGGTAATTATCGCCCTGTGTTAATTTCATTCTTTTATATTTGCTAACAATTTTGCCCCTTTTTAAATTCTGTTTAAGAAATTATGCGAAGTTATTTGATTTTTCTCCGTTTTAAATTCGTCCACTTTTAACAAGGGCAAAAGGGGCAAAAATAAAGCAGGGATGAAAATTTCCCGGTATACAGTATTTAGTTACGTCGAATGCTGACAGATATTTTTCACACCAGTTGTAAGAACATTATCTACAAGCTGAATTGTCTACGAATATTTTCAATCTCCCATTCTAAAGGAACACATGATGGGTGTGACCAGTCGAAAGGGAATGCTAGATCTCCTTCTTGACACTTCTGTTCATTTTTATTATTTCTTATTGGTTAAACGAAAATCAGTTTTCTAAGAGCTGAATTAATCACGCAAAATGACATTAATGATAACTTGAGTGTGTGATCTACACAATTCTATACTAACCTTTTATGTACAAAAATATAACTGTGACTATCAGAAGATTGCAGGTTTTCACGAAGCGCTCGGCAAACATCTGTTAAGAAACATAAAGTACATTTTTTGCATATTTTGAGGGTAATACTTCACTTCATCATGGAATGTTTATCTAATTTCTCACAAAGCATCTTGTAATGATATAAGAAGAAAAACAGCAATTATACAGTATTTAATGGATTTTTTTGCTCCAATTTCTCTTTGAAAGATGCAGATTAAGAAATGTAACAATCAACAAACCACGACATATCATTATTAATTTATATACTTATATTAATACTTCCTCAATGGAGGATGATAATACGATGGGAAAGGATCAAACTTTGTCAGTTACATAGAAATGTCATTCATAAGGAAGTGACAAAATTAAATGCCCAGCGGTATTATTGTAGTAATGTGAAAGAAATTTGGGTATAAAGCGATCACAATAAAGAAAAGAAATGTATTTTTTACCTTGCTGCAAAGACAATTAAAATAAAATTATCTTCGAGTTCAAAGTCTTCATATAGCTATAACCTGCTGACCCGGAAACCCTTCTTATGTTTAAATAACATCTCTTACATTATCTCACGCAAGATTGATATTTCAAACGGTATCTTTATCAATGTACTTATAATAATAAGCTAAACAATTGATTTTGTTAAGTAAATAACGGTTGAGATTGCGAGATATAATATGAAATTGACAAATACTATAGTGATACATCAGCTATTCTCAAAGATTACAACTATACACTGAATGACTACAGAAAGGCCACTGTCTGACATATTTTTCAGTGACTCTGCTTGAAATATTTTTAACAAAGAAATTTTTACCATATCTATAAGAACATTGTTTATTACATACCTTTGTTTGATTAATAATAAGTGATGTTACTCTTCATAAGCATATGATTCCACAATTGCAATTTCTATGGATCTACGTCTTATGTCCTGTTTACAGATTTTTTTATTGTTTTTAAACTGCAACTTTTTTTAAAGATTGCAAAGATTGGCGATCGACTTCCAAGGGGCACCCCAATTCGTTTTATTCGATCTATTAGGATTAGGAGTACAGGTCTGATCCGTTAATTTATTCATAAATTTTCAGATCAAGACTTTCGTGATCAAACGTGAAGAACGAAAAACAATTATGCTTAAAAAAATTCAGTGTAACAATTCAGTTTGTAAAAAATACAAGAACTTTAGAAAACAGAGTGGAGATCATGACATGATCAGTTGCCAAGGAGGAATGTGCTTCCCCTGTTGACCGAAAATATCCTCTGTCATGATTGATTTAACAAAGTCGAACAAAAAACTGTAGAAATGAAAGCTCGGCGCATTTTAGGAAAGATATTTCACTAGAATTAAACTAAATGTCCTTGAAGTTTACTTTAAAAGTAAACTAAAGATAGAGAAACTTATCATCAACTATTTATTTTTCAAAAATATACTCTAGTTTCATGGAATCTTAAAATATGAAACACTTAATAAATTTTTCAAATGATTTAAAATTTAATTGAATTGTACTGTAAATAGTTATCTTTTATTTTAATTTGTTTGTAGTTTCCTGTCAACAAACAGAACTAAGGGATCCCAGGACAAGGCTTGTAGCGAACTTTTTCCCGGCAGGAATTAAACTAAATGTCTCTAGTATTGAAGTTTGCGGTAAGTAAATTCATTTAAAAGTCAACTTTAAATATAACTTAGATGAAATTAGATTGAACGTAAAGTAAACTTCAAAAACCTGTAGATACCAATTTTTGTCTTTTCACCAAAAGCACAGTTTATCTAATATTTTGTTTTCTACAGAAAATGGTGAAAAAGCTGGAAAGGCCACTTGTAAAGGAGATTTCCGCAGTGGTGCATACTGGGGAAATATTCAGATTAAGCAAGGATGTGGAATCTCAGAGCCACAGATAGAAGAAGACACCCATGACGACTCCAATGATCTGACAGACAGCGAGGAGGCGGTGGAGGAGTATGAGAACTTGGTGGAGAAAATGACACCCGAGGAGAGATTGAAAGAACTGGCCGAGGTATGAACAGGAGTAAAGGAGTGATATGTATTGCAAAAAATTCTTAAAGATTCATCGTTCATTTTGGAAGAGAGATAACTCTCATAAATTACCCATCAATCATATAATCAATAAGAGACTTTTTAATTACTTAACAATCATTGGTTATTGGTTATAAATTACATCCATTCCTTTGTAAAGTTCTCAGGGTAAAGAGTCATTTGTCTTGAATTATGTTATTAAACACATGATATTTATTATTCGGTTTCTTTTGGAAAATAATCAGTGTTTATTACAAAAATGTTACTTGGTTGATATACAGGACATTGTACATAAAATTTATAACCAGCTATTTTTTGTATCTCACATTTTGTACACAATTTGAATGTAAACTTGCAGATGGACATAGAGGAAAACAATTTAGAGAGCATTATTGAAGAAACGGCTGAAATTACAGATACGGTTGAGGAAATAAAAGAGAACGACTTAGAATACATCAATGAAATCATGGAAAAGTCAGCTGAAAGTGAAGGCAAAACAAAATTTGTAAGTTCTACCTATCAAAACAAATATAGGTAAATCACATATATCAATTGTTTGTTGCACGGAATACAGGTACAATAAATTGCTTTGGATAATTCATATATATGTTTCAGTTTATAGATTAAACTGTGTCAGTTGAAAGTTTTTAAGATTATTATGTTTAAATTTTAAAGCTAAAGATGAAGCATGTGAAAATAGAAAATTGACGTAGAATTCTATCTCTTTCAGGTGGCTTTAAAAGCGATACAGACTGTGAATCGGTTGTTAACAATGGATGACACAGTGTTTGAAAAAGCACAAAGAGTCAGCAGGTTAGTAGAATTGTTAATGTTTCTTCATATATTTGACTTTGATTTTAATGGTACGATGAAAATTATTTTGATAAAATACATTGTAGCATTATCAAGAACTTCGAAAAGATTGTTGAAGACACTGAATTAAGCGATGACGGCTACTTCCGGTTGGTTCTTCCGAACGTTGCTATGGAGATATACGAGCTGGAAAAACACAACAAGCCAGTAATTGGCATGGCTGCTAAAACAGATGAATACGGGAATGTGATGTACACTCCATTTAACCAGAAGAGAATTGTAACAATTTACAATGATTCTGCTTTCTATGAAGATGTAGATGTAGCAATACATTTACCACCAGAGTTGGTGCATGACACAAAAGCAGGTAACTTCGGTTCATATCTTCAGAAATATATTCAATGAAATTTGTTGTGTTTATATAAGTTTTATCATTTTTACAAGTTGATTGAATCCATATGTTTAGACTAAACACTACCATAATTTTCTTGATTACTGAAAATGAAATGAAATTGGTAGATAGTAGATTTGCATAACAAAGTATTGTTTTTTTCTTTTATTTAGAAAACAAGTCAAGACTGTACATGATGGTATACCGAGATGGAAACATGTTCCAAGACTCCTCAGTGCCCATTACTGTTGTACAAGCACCCCAAGTTATCAAAAGTCATGATCTTAAAAAACTGAATAGTTTTGTTATCTCGGCTAGCATTGGGGGGAAGAAAATTGAGGGACTTCAGCAAAGAAAATTTTGAAACCACCACTACCAGTTAAGAAAATTATAAAACCACCACCAGTTCAACTTGAAACACAAACCAAGTCTAAAAACGTAACCATGGAATCTCTTTCTGACTCTTCAGAAGAAAGAATAAAGAATCCCATAGGTATTGCGAAAACATTAGTCAAAAAGAATGTTGGAAAAAGTAAAAGTTTAAGTAAGGCTGAAAAGGCAAAAAGAATCACAGACTCACTGGCTGTATCAAGCGAAGATATCTCTAAAGAAGACAGTGATGAAATTGATGACCTTTCATCAGATCAAAATACTACAAGCAGTTTTGGAAATCTTACAATCCAAAATAAAGATGACGGAAATGTGAAAAGAATTGACAAGCTTCCTATCACCCTTGACATTCCGCCATTGATTGATATTAAGAAACCTCAAAGCAAAGACGCTTCGAAGGATTCAAGCAGACTATCTGATGAAGGAAAGCAGCGACAGTCGGAAACAGATGAAGTGGTATCGAGAACTGGAATTGAGTCTGAATCGGAAGAGATAGTGAAAGTGGATTCCAAGAATAATAAAAATGAAAGAGTCGATGAAGATAAGAAAAAGACAGCAAAGCCTGTACCGATAAGTCTTGGCTCAGAAGAATCCGAAGATGTAAAAGCTTACCTTAAAGCACTTCAAGCAAGTTTAAAAAAGTTTAAGGAAAAAGCACAAAAAGAAGCGACTGCGGTATCCAGCAAGAAGAAAGATGTCCAAACGAAAAATACCGTTAAGTCTTCTACGCTTTTCAATACACGAACTGATTACGATTTAACTGAATCGGACAGTCTACTTACAAATACAAAACTAACTGACCAAAGTAAAAAAGTCGATGAAAGAAAGACGACCGAGAAAGCAAAAGAACCCAGAGAAGAAAAATCGAATGAGAAGAGAATTAATAAGCAAAAGGGAAAACCCATTATTGATAAAACATTGATATTAGATATACCCCCACCACCCCCACCAATAATGTCAACTCGGGGAAAGAAAGAAAACAAAAATAAGATTGAAAAACAACGCACAAAACTGACAGAAGAACAGTCAATAAAGATATAAAGAAGTATCTTCGACGCAAGTTCCTGATTGAGGCTCCTGAAAACTCTGTAATATGCAACAAATGTCATCATGTTTACAGAACTGAAACTGGGAAAACAAATGTGTACGCCCCTGTTCGCTGTGTTATTGCATTGAAATGTAGTGAATTGAATCCCACTTAATAGTCTAAATCTTTTCATCTTAAGAAAAAAAATTAAATCATACCTTTTAAATGAAATTATACACATGTAAGGACAAGCTTGTATTTCGAGAAGGAGCATATTTTTTCGGAGTTTTTGCATTTTGAAGTTAAATGGGACTTCATCAAAATTCAATTAAATGATATGATATCCACTGAAGATAAAAAAAAAATTAGTATTAATTAAGTAGAGAGAAAGCTTTTTCAACACTCAATTTTTATGGTTTCAATCGAAGAACCAGTCTCAGAGGACTCGAACCCCAAGCATAGGTACATGGATAAACTTTTACTTCAACCCAGACCGAACGCTTTTTCAACTGCATTACTCCCTAACTGAATTGAATGTTCAATGATTTGATCACATATCTTTGTTCAACAATATGTATAACACTATTAGAATTATTCAAAATGGAAAAAACTTTTTCTTGCCTTTGTAATTTTTTTTTTCTGTGAAGACATATCTGAGGAATAAATGAATCATAAAAAAATATATGTATTTTAAAACTTAGCAACGCTTACACAAGTTTTGTCCAAAGAAAAATAATTTGAAGGTTAACATTTTTATACTCTAGGTTTTATCATAAATTTGTTAGCCTAGATAATTAAATATTCCTCATTAAAAGTAATCGTTTTTTCTCTTTTTAGATATAAGATCCGAAGATCTTGCAGCAATAGCGACGATACCTACTGAACATGTGGATGTTATGTTTTTAATATTTATTGTTCTTTGTTTTATAGTACGTATAACTGTCATGTCTTGGTTAAATACTGTAGCAGAAGAGGTTTAGTTATAAAAAAAAAACATTATAAATTAATAATAATTACAATTTAATTCACATTCAATTGTTGTCAAGATATGTCATGTCTAAGCAGACATACATATATACAGACATACTATAATAAAATGTAAGATATTTTTCATATCAATCACATGATCAGCTTTATTAACACTTTTTAATTCTATGTGATTTTACGTAAGATAATTTTATTTGAATTGTACTCTTACTGATTGCTTTATAGTTTATTATTGTTTTCAATTTGTATTGTTGATATTGAACAGTATTTATATATTGTTCTCTAAGCTGAAATTGTTTCCTGTTTTTTTTATTAATTAAAATGGAAATTGATAAAGAAGTGTGTTTTATTTTGAAGAAAACATGTAGTTCAGATGTGATAGCAGTTACAAATACCTTATGTTGGTAGAATAAGCAATTCCTGCTGAAATTCAAAATACCAACAGAGCCCTGTAAATTACTCAGATAATGGAAAAAATTGGTAGTCAAAATCAATTTGGAAAACAATTTAAATTTAATTTTGTAATCATCTTTTTTTCGAAAATGTATTGCATCAAAACATACCACTTTTCTACATTTTCTACAACATTTCCTCATAGACAACTGCTTATTCACTAACAGGGGTCAATGTTTCTGATTGAGAATAATCCTCGTGGTTTTTTAGAGACCAGGATTTCTAACAGTCCGTTGGAATTCCACTGGGTACCCTTTGCGTTCTGTTATTGCATCTTGTTTTTGTATTCATTTTAAACAGAAGGTTGTGTTTAAATTGATATTTGCTTTGGTGTTAATTTCAGTACATGTACAACTGATTTTCATGTTACATTTCAATGCAATTTCTGTTGTACTGTATAAATAAATTTCATTTTGTACATGTATCAATTATCATGTATTCACGTTGTGTAAGATTTGATTTGATGCCTTTTCTACAAAAGTCCCAAGAAGTTATAGAAGTAGAACAAAAAAAAATCCAAGAACATTAATAAAAAGCGTTACTCAATATTTAAATTTCATAATGATACTTTACCTGGTACCTTCACCCGCACCTTCTCGATCTTCCTTTCTTCTCCAAGATCCATTCGGACCCATACTGGAGGATATCCTACTGCTAAAAAATACATGTCGTCATTTCCATCCCCGGTAGAGCTGGTATTTTGCGATGGATACTTGGAAAGAGCATTCACAAATGCAATGCCCTTCTCCGAAAAACCTATAATGATTGTTAAAAGTAGAATATAATGAAGATAAAGAACAAAGTTAATTTAACAAATGCTTTTGACAATAAATATTCGCCAGTGTTGTGCAGTGAAAAAAATGTGTGTTCTAGAGTCGTGAAATCAGGAGTTGAGCATTAAGTCGCCTGTTCGAATCCGACCATGAGACGTACATGTACATGTAGAAACAGGTCCTTTGGATTAGACCGTATAAACCGAGGTCCCTCGTCGCAATTGGTGCTTGCACGAAAAAGATCCCTCACTGCTTAAAGACTTTAATTGCCAAGTATATATCCTCCACTGGCAAGTGGTGGCATCTCAAAATGAGTAAAAAAAACCTCGAAGTGATTTTTAACAAAAACATACCTTGAACAGAGTCTAAAGAGAAAAAAAGACACCTAAATACACCAGAGGTTACATAAGGTAAAATGAGAAATGACTTTTTGTCAACAAGCCATATTCTCCGCGAGCCCACAGTTGAGAAATGCATATAATGCAATGCATTACTTTTAGAAAGTAGAGTAATTGTAATTGCTTAATGTCCACATTCTTAAAGGAACGAAGTAAGGAGATGATTCTAATGCTGCAGGTTCAAACCCCACTGTTGGACTTGGAGACCAGTCTCTCGGATGAAACAGCATATACCAAAGCCCCGCGTCATAAGATTTTTCAAAAGATATTTTTAATGCCTTAAATATGGACAAAAAGTCGTGTGTTATGATACAGAATGATAATAGAAGTATTTTGGAAATAACATTTCAGTTCCAAAATAATATTAACCAACTCATACGATCATGTAATTTGGCATCTTTTTATACTCTATGTGAAAAGGGCATAAAAAAGTGAACCAAAATGGAGGCTTCATATTTTCTTCTCCTCAGAAGTTCATTGATGGCAATATTACTACATGTGATTACACTGTTGTAAGAGAGGGTCCTTTAACATTGTAAATATATAAAACTTACTAGCAAGAATTTCATCTGCTGACATTTATCTATATTAATTGTATGCTCCTTTTCTTCTCAAAAAAATACAAACTTAATGTCAGTTTCCCTAGTTCTACAGAAAAATAGATATTGATTTTTATTTGATCAATTATAGGGGTTAATGAATTTCAAACAACAAGTTCTTCAATCAAGTTTGACAGCCAGCTTATCTGGGAAAAACGACTTTTGACAAAGTTTCCTTTCAGGAAAATAAATTCAAAAAATTTTATCAATTCCATTGATTTTGTCAATTCCTCTGATTATCCAAACCCATTCTTGTCTTTCCAGAGAACAACCACTTTAAATACAGTACTTTTTTATAAAGAGTACTTCATCCTTGGAATTTTCACTTTGCCTACGTATGATACAGTCTGACTACATATATGTATGACATCAGATTCAGAAAATCTAATTTGCAAAAGACTGTGCACACTTAAACCCCTATCAACAAAATTAACCAAGTCCCTGGGACCGCTTTGGATATATTGTTTTGTTCACACAAGTGTCAATAAAGCCCCGGCCCGTCACCTGTATTTTAAATTCGTAGATTTTTAAACTAATATTCAGTCTCCCATTAGGAAGTAATGAACTGTCTCCTTAAAAAAAATGGATCCTAATAATCACACTTGAAGCACGATCTAAAACAGTCCTTCCGTGTTTCACATACCTTTTTTCCAGGCATTTCCTTCTTTTCGTTATTTTTTATTTGCACTAATAAGTTGTTGCATTAAAACCAATTAAAGTATAACCAGCATCGAAATACCTGAAATGAAATTACGTAACCTATATCAAAATGAAGCGGTAACGAAAAGGGAGAGTCATCTTGGTTTCTTGAGCGTGAACATCAGTTATACATGTATTTGAAAATAGCAAGAAAGTCAAGAAAGACAACCAGTTATGGATTGCTTGGTAAATTGTTAGCAGCTCTTTCAATAATAAAAAGTGCGTTAAAATATGAAATACTCAATGAAAAGTTTTTAATTTTGTCATCATAATTTTATTATAAACCTCATATACCTGCAGATATTTCACAGACGGCTTTGCATACCGACCTCAAATAACAAAATGCACAAGGCAGATCTCCCATATGTACAATGTTTCACATATATATACGAGGGCCTTTCAAATATTACGCGGAGTCTGCCATTATTTACTCTTACAGACGTCATATATTTATGAAATTTCACAGAAATATGCATAATTATTATGTATCTGAAAGATTTCAATAAATTTTGGACAAAATTTATGTTTTTTAAAAAGATTTCTTCTAAAATTATCGCTGTGTTGAAATAGCTGATGGAGAGATACGGAGCACGACAAAAAATTGAAACTAAAGTATGCGAAATCCAAAATTTAAGTCATTAATTTTCTATAATTCGCGATATTTTTCGACAATTTTCTCAAATGTATCTTTATTATTGTTCTTTCATTATGTGTTTATATTCTGACGTGATATTTGCAGCACTAACAGATATATAGTGATTTTTCTCCGGTGGTGAAAAAGACTGAAAATGACGTCTCTTGAATTGACGGAACACCGTTTTTTTTATTATGTGTAATGCTCGAAATATCGCCAACATAGATCCAAAATATGCCTAATAAAGTATATAGAAAACTAGGGTATTCATGAAATTTGTCTACAAATAGCAAAGTGGAATTTAGACGGTTAGATCTCTTTTTAAAAAGGCTATACGGGAGGACAGGAAGAAGAATTTTGACGAATCTTCATCAGGACTGTTAAAAACGTGATTGAGAGTGACCAATGACACACTATATCTCATAAAAACGTGATTGAGAGTGACCAATGACACAGTATATCTCATAAAAACGTGATTGAGAGTGACCAATGACACAGTATACCTCATAAAAACGTGATTGAGAGTGACCAATGACACACTATATCTCATAAAAACGTGATTGAGAGTGACCAATGACATACTATATCTCATAAAAACTTGCAGTTTTTTGCTTTAATATAAAAAAGAATATGCTTTACTTGATTAATAGATTTTAAGCTTGATAAAAAAGTTGTATGGATGTTGAGCAAATAAGGTAACTCAAACTGTACAGGAACTCTTGGGGAATGTTGAGAAAATGAAAGCTCATATTTTTTTTATAATGCCCGTAACGTCAAAGATTTTGCTGCTCCGTGACTTAATTATATGTCCAGATAAATCAGCCAAAAATTTATACCCATTTACAACATTTTGATATGAAATTTTGAAGACCATGTGCGTAAAGATTCTTTTTTATTATGTGTAACATCAGGACTGTTAAAAACGTGATTGAGAGTGACCAATGACACAGTATATCTCATAAAACCGTGCAGTTTTTTGCTTTAATATAAAAAAGAATATGCTTTACTTTATTAAGAGATTTTAAGCTTGATAAAAAAGTTGTATTGATGTTGAGTAAATAAGGTAACTCAAACTGTACAGGAACTCTTGGGGAATGTTGAGATTTTTTTTAATGCCCGTAACGTCAAAGATTTTGCTGTCCGTGACTTAATTATATGTCTAGATAAATCAGCCAAAAATTTATACCCATTTACAACATTCTGATATGAAATTTTAAAGACCATATGAGTAAAGATTCTTTTTTATTATGTGTAACATTTTGCCTGGTTATGTCGTCAAACATTTTTTCTGTGCAACAAGTCCGCGTAATTTTTGAACGGCCCTCGTACAAGCTATTAAGTTTTTAGAGTAGTTTGTTTTGAGGGCCAAGTTATGTCCCAAAACTTTAGTTCCAGATGTGTTACATTTTGCGGGAAAGATGAAATTTTGTTGATAGGGGTTTAAGTGTGCACAGTCTTTTGCAAATTAGATTTTCTGAATCTGATGTCATACATGTATGTAGTCAGACTGTATCATACGTAGGCAAAGTGAAAATTCCAAGGATGAAGTACTCTTTATAAAAAGGTACTGTATTTAAAGTGGTTGTTCTCTGGAAAGACAAGAATGGGTTTGGATAATCAGAGGAATTGACAAAATCAATGGAATTGATAAAACTTTTTGAATTATTTTTCCTGAAAGGAAACTTTGTCAAAAGTCGTTTTTCCAAGATAAGCTGGCTGTCAAACTTGATTGAAGAACTTGTTGTTTGAAATTCATTAACCCCTATAATTGATCAAATAAAAAATTTAAAAGATCAATATCTATTTTTCTGTAGAACTTGGGAAACTGACATTAAGTTTGTACTTTTTGTGAAGAAAACGGAGCATACAATTAATAAAGATAAATGTCAGCAGATGAAATTTTTGCCAGTAAGTTTTATATATTTACAATGTTATAGGACCCTCTTTTACAACAGTGTAATCACATGTAGTAATATCGCCATCAATGAACTTCTGAGGAGAAGAAAATATGAAGCCTCCATTTTGGTTCACTTTTTTATGCCCTTTTCACATAGACTATAAAAAGATGCCAAATTACATGAACGTATGAGTTCGTTAATATTATTTTGGAACTGAAATGTTATTTCCAAAATACTTCTATTATCATTCTGTATCATAACACACGACTTTTGTGTCCATATTTAAGGCATTAAAAATATCTATTGAAAAATCTTATGAATATCTTCCCCCAAAATAAAGAATGAATAAACAATTGCTCCTTATATTCAAATCAAATACTGGTGCAACAGAGATCCAAATGATTGATTGTATTTATCTAACATTTTAAATACTTAATAACATGCATGACACATGTAAAAAAAACCAATAGAATAATCACAGTCAGAGGTGCATGTTTTTCCATAGCGTAATAATTCAAATCATAAGGGATACAATATTCTTAACATAACAAGCAAAGCATCTAAAAATTGAGACGTGAAGTAAAGTGTATAATTATGCTCCTCTATCTTTTAGGACTATATTTACATTATGGTAAGAAATCAGTATTATCCTTCTGCATTCTGAAAATGTAGTCGGTAATATTACATCTGATGTTTCTTTTCTACAAGCATTGAAAAAAATGTTGTTTTTCGATTTTATCCTTGTTATTGTTTTGTTTGTATGTAATACTATGTTGTTTAGCTTCGGCCATCTTGGGTTTTTTTTCTCATATCGAAACGCCACCAATGGCCGGTGGAGAGCTGCAAATGTAGATAGATACCCGGCACTTATTGCCATTGAGCAGTGGGAGATCTTTTTCATGCCAACACCTACTGCGAGACGCGGGCTTTGGTTTATGCTGTTTCATCCGAGAGACTGGTCTCCAAGTCCAACAGTGGGGTTAGAACCTGCAGCATTAGAATCATCTCCTTACTTCGTTCCTCTAAGAATGTGGACATTAAGCAATTACAATTACTCTAATTTCTAAAAGTAATGCATTGCATAATATGCATTTCTCAACTGCGGGCTCGCGGAGAATATGGCTTGTTGACAAAAAGTCAATTCTCATTTTACCTTATGTAACCTCTGGTGTATTTAGGTGTCTTTTTTCTCTTTAGACTTTGTTTAAGGTATGTTTTTGTTAAAAATCACTTTGAGGGTTTTTTTTACTCATTTTGAGATGCCACCACTTGCCAGTGGAGGATCTCTACTTGGCAATTAAAGTCTTTAAGCAGTGAGGGATCTTTTTTGTGCAAGCACCAATTGCGACGAGGGACCTCGGTTTATACGGTCTAATCCAAAGGACCTGTTTCTACATGTACATGTACGTCTCATGGTCGGATTCGAACAGACGACTTAATGCTCAACTCCTGATTTCACGACTCTTGAGCACACATTTTTTTCACTGCACCACACTGGCGAATATTTGTTGTCAAAAGCATTTGTTAAATTAACTTTGTTCTTTATCTTCATTATATTCTACTTTTAACAATCATTATAGGTTTTTCGGAGAAGGGCATTGCATTTGTGAATGCTCTTTCCAAGTATCCATCGCAAAATACCAGCTCTACCGGGGATGGAAATGACGACATATGTTTTTTAGCAGTAGGATATCCTCCAGTATGGGTCCGAATGGATATTGGAGAAGAAAGGAAGATCGAGAAGGTGCGGGTGAAGGTACCAGGTAAAGTATCATTATGAAAATTAAATATTGAGTAACGCTTTTTATTAATGTTCTTGGATTTTTTTTTGTTCTCCTTCTATAACTTCTTGGGACTTCTGTAGAAAAGGCATCAAATCAAATCTTACACAACTTGAATACATAACAATTGATACATGTACAAAATGAAATTTATTTATACAGTACAACAGAAATTGCATTGAAATGTAACATGTTAATTAGTTGTACATGTACTGAAATTAACACCAAAGCAAATATCAATTTAAACACAACCTTTACATGTATTACTTTCTATGCTTCATTCAATTGCCTTGATAACATTTATTTTATAAAAATATGATGAGTGCGATATGTTAACTTTGTGAGATTCGCATTATTTTCTATTTCTGTAGATTATGAGTATGTTAAAAAAGGAATTCAAATTTGTTTTTCTCTCGCCATGGATTTTGAAAAGTCTGGCATGTGTTTTCAGTCAGACATGAACAACTCTTCGAAAGAAATATCGACTATATTCGATGTATATTGTGAAAAAAATGCTCGATATATATGGATCTATAATTCCCAAAAGAACGGGCATATTTGTTTAAATGGTGCAGTGTTTTCTAATGCAACTTGCCTTAGTGTCCGTGAGGTTATGGTCAATACGGGTACGTAGCAATATAAATACTTTTTTATATGAAAATGTTACCAAATTTCAGATTGTTAAGTTCTGTTGCTTGTGTTTTTTCCCTTCACATATTATACTTGTACTTGTGTAGATTTCCGATGAATATTACTGAATGTTTTAAATCACTTATAAACCACATGATTCATAGAGTCTATTATGCGAATAATATCTCCCTCATAATAACTTGTTAAAAAGCCATGTTTTCTTCAGCATGTTCAGCGCACTTGAAACTGGGTTTTAAAAATTATTTACTACCGGTTATTTTTTTTTCTTTTTGAAAAACAATTCCCTTTGAATTGGATATAGATATCCATTACTGTTTTTTAAATCTGTATTTCAAATATCTTGAAGTTCTGGGCATCAGTTATGGTCAAACAAGTTCTTTTTAATCAGATATTTCCTTAGGCACGTTTAAAATTGGTATTCAATTTGAATCCCACTTAATAGTTTATATATTTTCATCTTAAGAAAAAAAATTAAAACATACCTTTTAAATGAAAGTATACACATGTAAGGACAAGCTTGTATTTCGAGAAGAAGCATATTTTTTCGGAGTTTTTGCATTTTGATGTTAAATGGGACTTCATCAAAATTCAATTAAATGATACGATATCCACTGAAGATAAAAAAAAATTAGTATTAATTAAGTAGAGAGAAAACTTTTTCAACACTCAATTTTTATGGTTTCAATCAAAGAACCAGTCTCAGAGGACTCGAACCCCAAGCATAGGTACATGGATAAACTTTTACTTCAACCCAGACCGAACGCTTTTTCAACTGCATTACTCCCTAACTGAATTGAATGTTCAATGATTTAATCACATATCTTCGTTCAACACTATTAGAATTATTCAAAATGGAAAAAAAACTTTTTCTAGCCTTTGTAATTTTTTTTTCTGTGAAGACATATCTGAGGAATGAATGAATCATAAAAAAATATATGTACTTTAAAACTTAGCAACGCTTACACAAGTTTTGTCCAAAGAAAAATAATTTGAAGGTTACCATTTTTATACTCTAGTTTTTATCATAAATTTGTTAGCCTAGATAATTAAATATTCCTCATTAAAAGTAATCATTTTTTCTCTTTTTAGATATAAGATCCGAAGATCTTGCAGCAATAGCGACGATACCTACTGAACATGTGGATGTTATGTTTTTAATATCTATTGTTCTTTGTTTTATAGTACGTATAACTGTCATGTCTTGGTTAAATACTGTAGCAGAAGAGGTCTAAGCAGACATACATATACAGACATACTATAATAAAATGTAAGATATTTTTCATATCAATCACATGATCAGCTTTATTGGCACTTTTTAATTCTATGTGATTTTACGTAAGATAATTTTTTTTTAATTGTTCTCTTACTGATTGCTTTATAGTTTATTATTGTTTTCAATTTGTATTGTTGATATTGAACAGTATTTATATATTGTTCTCTAACCTGTAATTGCTTCCTGTTCTTTTTATTAATTAAAATGGAAATTGATTAAGAAGTGTGTTTTATTTTGAAGAAAACATGTAGTTCAGATGTGATAGCAGTTACAAATACCTTGTGTTGGTAGAATAAGCAATTCCTGCTGAGATTCAAAATACCAACAGAGCCCTGTAAATTCCTCAAATAATGGAAAATATTGGTAGTCAAAATCAATTTGGAAAAAAATTTAAACTTAATTTTGTAATCATCTTTTTTTCGAAAATGTATTGCATCAAAACATACCACTTTTCTACATTTTCTACATTTCCTCATAGACAACTGCTTATTCACTAACAGGGGTAAATGTTTCTGATTGAGAATAATCCTCGTGGTTTTTTAGAGACCAGGATTTCTAACAGTCCGTTGGAATTCCACTGGGTACCCTTTGCGTTCTGTTATTGCATCTTGTTTTTGTATTCATTTTAAACAGAAAGTGCCCTCAATCTTATAGGTGAAAAGGAGAAAATAATTGTTGTGGTTTTCGGCATTTAGGTATATCGACTATGTATTGTCAATTACAAATGGGTTTTTCCATTCTTATGTCGATATTATATTATATATACCGATGAGCTTGAAATAAATGATATAACACAGAGTCTAAAACATCTGTTTCACATTTAGTTTTTTTTTTTGAAAAGGACATTTATTGTAATCAAACAACAAGTGTTTGTGACAAATGGGATGACTTTAAATTTCCGATTGTCATCTTCCCTAACTTTGGCAGCAATGAACCTTGAACACCTGCATACGGAGTTTCCAGTTGATTTGATTGATTGTATGTTGTTTTACGTCCAATTCGAGAATTTTTTCACTCATGTAGAAACGTCACCAAAATATCGGTGTTGGGCTTCAAATTTTGACCTTCACTCGGAACTCAGAACCATTGAGCAGTTTGGGATCTTTATAGTGCCAACGCCTGCCGTGAAACGGGACTTCAGCGGGTATTTAAGGTCTCTCCGAAGGACCTGCAACTTTCATATCAAGTGCCGAGCGCATGGCAAAGGAACGTTTGTAACCTATTTTTATAGACTCAGTCGAGATTTGAACTCACGGCCTTTGGAACACATACCGACTGAGCTACCGTGAACGGTCAGTTGATTGGATACGTTTAAAGTCATCATTCGTAAGTTTAATGGTCAATACAATTACCTTGTCAGGAAATACGAGGGTTGTCCCGTAAAATCGTGGACAAAGCGTTTTTCTCGAAAAGTAATGGGCGCACTAAGCTGAAAATTTCAGTAAATGTTTATTTATCAAATTAAAGTGCATGATAATTTTTTTGTAAAGATTTTATTATGCTTGAATGTGCACGGGGTATTGTCCTACGGCGCACGGACAAAAAACCAAGGTTTTATTAAAGAACACATAAGTTTGAATTCAAAATAAAAGTTTTAAATACATAAGATTTGGATTAAAATTATCCTAATTCAATTTCACAATCAATTTTGTAGTCTTCGTAAAATTTTTAAGGTATTTGGTTAATTTTTGGCAGTTTCTCGAGCATTCGAAATGGGAAAGAGGTTAACACAACATACGAAAAATGGCGACGTTTTATGACGTTACGGCGCACCGGAGAGCAGTTCCGTTGTAATGACATCTTTAGAGACTTGAAATGACCATAGAAGAAAAAAGATTATAAAAATATCACCATATCTTAAGTATACAAATGAAATAGGAGTTTTCTTAGCGAAGTCTTTTTTGATCGAGTCCCTTGGGAGTACAAAACATACGGACAAACTCCTAATGTAATTGCAAAAGACGCTGTCACAGTAGACCGCCGATATGAGATTTTCTATTAGTTGAATGATGGTGAGAATATTGTCCGTAACTTACTTATATATTTTTAGAAGATCGCATTAGGGTGCCAATTGGTTCTTCGTCTGTTTATGGAGACTAAAGAATGTGTATCAATGAATTTCCTAAATTTAAGTCGGACTCATCCAACTTCATTTTCAGCAAAGATAAAACGTGACGCTGTTTTAGACACTTTGACGTTATAATCCATGCGCCGTAAGGTGATACAATACATGGCTTAAAATCTCATAATTTGTTTATTTATGCATATATTAATCTGAAATTTGCTGTGTATATTATTAATAAATCTTCAGAAGATCGCATGAGGGTGCCAATTGGTTCTTCGGCTGTTTATGGAGACTAAAGAATGTGTATCAATGAAATTCCTAAATTTAAGTCGGACTCATCCAACTTCATTTTCAGCAAAGATAAAACGTGACGCTGTTTTAGACACTTTGACGTTATAATCCATGCGCCGTAAGGTGATACAATACATGGCATAAAATCTCTTAATTTGTTTATTTATGCATATATTTATCTGAAATTTGCTGTGTATATTACTAAAATATGTACTAAATAATAGTGAACATTTCAGAACCCAGTGATGTTTATTTTTTACACTAGACAACTTGTCCACGATTTTACGGGACAACCCTCGTATATTTATCATTAAATTAACTGCTGATCAGTATTTTTCATACTTATTGTTAGGCGATTAATTAAACACTGAATTGTTGACGGATTTTTCTGTAACCTCCTAATAGAGAAGGAGCTAGCACATTGTGGGTATGACCGCTCGACAGGAGATACTCATCCCTCCATGGTACCTGATCCCAATTCTGATGTTTTGAAGGCCCGTGTTTACTCTGCTCCTATTGCGTATCGTTTAATTGACTTTTAAGCTTGAAAAGTGTTTGTTACACGTTCCATATATTTCATAACATAGTGCTATTGTGCACATCCTTTTTTTATTTTTTGATCCGACAAACGTACATATTGGATTTTCCGTAGCAAGACAATTGACACTGCCATTCTCTCTATAATAGTGAAGGGCACCAATCTTTTATCCAAACCCCGCCTTTACATGAACCACTGAAAAAAATGTAGTGATACTTTCAAAGATTCTTAATTAAATGACATAATGTCATACTGTACCTCCTCTTTACTTTTTTCTATCACCATATTTAGTTCTTCCTGAGCAAATCATGAACTTTGTCTTTAACATGTACGTTTAGTCCTAAAGGAGGCACGGGTATCATACAATGAGCTCATTACTCATAGTACCTCTTTTTTCCCAAAAAATTATTGCTTTGATATAATTTTGTATTATCAAATCGGATAAGATTACATTAACATTCTAGAAATTTTCTTCAAGATAGATCTGATATTAACGAAAATAATTTCAATTTCTTTTTACATCAGTTATCACAAGTAATTTCCCTCGATCATTTAAATCAAGTATAGTAATTGAATAATTCATTAAAGATGTAATATCAAATAACTGAATGATTGTTGCCAGTTTCGTAAAAAAATGTCCATAAAATAGATCTGCCAAAGGTAACAACCACTTTGCTTTCTCATTTGCATTTTCAAGGCTGTTTATTGAATATGTATATACGATAATTTTTATGATTGTGAAATCTATTAAATGTAGCTTGCATACAGCATCTCATAACAAATATTATATTATGTGACGTAAGTACGGTATGAACCCTGGTACAGGCGTTTAATTAAATTATAAATAAAGATCAATTTTTAAAATTCAATGTCAATCCATAATTAGACGACACATTAAATGTAACAAAAGGCCAATCAGAGCATGAAAGGATTTCGTAATATTTTTAAGATCAAGGTTTTAATAATCAATGCATATAAACATAACAGCATTTCCTGCTTATAAGAACTGGCTTTGATCACTTGCTTGGCTAATTCTTAAAGGTAATTTTTTTCAAGCATAAAACATAAAAATAATTAGTTGAAAATCTCATGCAGTATTTCAATTCAACAGCGAGACATTTAACTGTTTAATAAATGCAATAAAATAAATACTTGTATTGAAATCGTACTGACTGCATGTATGTATAAAATTTAGAGGAGTTTCAGAGTTTCAGAACGCAAATCTTTGAGCCAAAAGATTCATTTTTGTAGATTAAAAGATTCGGAAATTCCTTTGCATGTAGAATTTTAGAAATTATGAATTTTAAAACTCGCATTAGGGTTGTGATCAATGCTCTTGAAATTCTGAAGTCAGAATACATGCATTACATATTAAACAAACATGTCTTTGCAATGTGTAAATGTATACATTTAGGGTAGTTGATACCTAAAGATTTTGCACACTTATTTATGAAGCTAAAGATTTTATAAATTTAATCAATAATCCCACACTTCACGACACACCTTACGGGACAAAACCGGTTTTGGTATTTATAACGACAGGTAATTTAAAATTTACCTAATTCTAAAAGCATTGCATTTCGTTGGATTAAAATATAGAAACATTTTTTAAAAAGTTTTTAGGTATAGCTATTTTAGTTATGAAGCGTACCACCGATGCAAATGAAAATGTTTTTCGAAGACAGGAACACTGGGATTTATCTTATTTATTTAAGAGGTATACGATCACCGGTTCTACTAAACAGAGAATCTTAGAGAACTGCTAGAGAACCCTAGAAATCTTGAGTTTTAAAACTTTTTATGTATAATTGTGTTGATTTTTACAAAATAAAGCAAATTCTATGCACAAAATAAAAAAGCAAGTTATCTAATAGAAATTTTCACCAGAAAAAAACATAACAAATTAGATATGGAAATATTTTATGACATATTTCATGACCGATTGAATTCCAAAACCGTTGTTTTTCGAAATAATAATTTTATCCCGTGATTTTTACTTTACCATTATTTTTCACAATATTTTTTTTTATTAATTTCAATGCTACGTGTTATTCTTAACCATTTACTTTGATCTAAAACGCTTTAATTAATTTCTTATTAGTTTGTATCTTAAAATCTATAAAGTCTTAAGCGAATATGGTAATTTGTTAAATTTAAGACGAAAAAATTCTCAAAGTACTGTTTTTCAAATTAAATTTTGTTTCGGTGTGATGTGATTTATTGATTATTCAAGATAAAAATGCCGACCTCCAACCACGGTTATAAATCCAAGAACATTCAAAGGCATATTTGGATCTCAGATCTCCTGATCTATTTGAGAAAAAAATGTTTTGTCAGATGCTAATGAGCAAGATGTGTTCTCTAACACTAAGGTATAAAAGCAGAAAAGACTTTAATGAAATCAACTTTTTTAAATTAGTAATTTCTATTCAAAATGAATTTAAATTTTTTTTTTTATATATTCTAGATATCTGTGATTGAGGAATCACGATGTATTCACCAAACGCTATAAGTTTTTTGAAGTTAAGTACTCTTCTTCTCAATGTTGGAACCTGGACCGTTATCTATGTACTGAAGGAGGAAGTAGCCAAAGCAGTTTTGACTTTTTCGGGATTTATAAACAACAGAAAACACGACTTATATCATCTCTATAGAAAACAGAATTGTTGCATGTGTAAAGCAAATGACATCCCATCCGGGAAAAGTGTTTTGACTGATTACCAGTGGAAATTTCTTTTCCTTTCAAAGAAAACAAGCAGTGCATGTCCAAAACGTACATTCTGTTCATGTCAGTTTGATGCAAAAAGAGATCTAAAAGAAGACGATCTAGATATGACTCTTGCAATCTGCTTAATAATTAATTTATGTCAAATCCCTCCTCAAGAAAAGAAATACTTATTTGAGTTGCGCGATTACAGAAATCGTTATTTTGCTCACGCAAAATCTGAACTTATAGATCAACATGACTTCCGGGGAATGTTCAATAACGTTGCTTGTTCTATTAAGGGAATTGCCTCATCTCATGGACACGAGATGCAACATAAGGTTGAAGAGAAAATTCGGGAGATAAAAGAAAAGGGTGTATATGACGATCTTTGTCAACAGGTTTTTAATTGGCTTAGTCTCTCAAACGAAGTGACACAAGATCAGATCAATCGAATTGAAAAATCATTTAGCTTACCGATTGATAAAATACAGCAAGACATAGCTGAGATAAAGTGTATACTGGTATGCTTTTCAGTCATTTTGTTCAGTACATATAATAGAAACAACAATTTACAAATTGCTGAAATTTTCTGTGATTAGCTTGTATATACATATTTCTATACAAATACTTTTTTTCAACAGAAACAGAGAAATGAGCCGTTATCAAATTACGATGGAGGAGGTAAGTAAAATTCAGCCAAATTTACTTCAAATGGACGTCTTAACGTTGATATTAAATAAATTCATTCATGTACCAACGAAATATGAAACACTCGTTTCTAAGTCTTCTTTAACTATTAATCTTATAATTGCATATACATACCATTTATAGTGATGTCTCTATTTGGGTGAAAAATTCCCAAATGAGACGTAAAACAACTCACAATCAGTCAAAATATATACTGTATACAGGGTTATTTTCGCCCTTTCACACTTGAAGACAATTTTGTCCCGTTTTAAATTTGCCCTGTCAAAGTTTTTATAGTAATTATACTGTATCATATGAATTCACCCCGTTTTAAATTCGCCCAAATAAGGTTAGGGCGAAAGGGGCGAAAATAAAACGGGGGCGAAAATTTTTAAAACATGGCACTGTTCAAATATAGAATAAAGTTACAGCATACCTGTCGGAATTAATTTTAAATTGGCAAATTACATATCTCATGGTTTGATTTGTGGTGATTTGAGTTTCTGGAATAAGTAAAGATGAGTAGCTATATTCATCTGATTTTTTTTAGTCTAGGTGCTAGTAATGTCTTTAAAACGACAAAGATCGAACCCTCACGAAAATAAATGATTTCACAGTATCAAAGTTTTTTTCTGCCAAGACATCTGAACCAATATTTAGTGTTATATATATAAGTTCCATGTTTGCTCTGCTATAAATATTCAATTTTTAATTTCTATAAATAGATTGTAATGATAATTTTTAAGGAAGCTATTCCCTAATATCAAAAGTATTGAGACTTTTTTGTCTACACACATAATTTAACAAAAAATTAAAACGAAAAATGGGGGTCCGTGCGCTTCTTTAAGCACTACATAAGAGTAACTAATATAACATTTTTGCACTGTAATTTCATCTAACAAATAATTCAATTTTTCAGTTTTTTATTAATTTTTTTATCCAAATGAATTATCAATCACAGTCTTTTGTCACCTTACATAGTCAAAAGAATTTTGACAACAAAAAAAGTTTAAGATTACTTCACAAAATCAATTATTTGACCCTTCTGTGCTAAAAAAATATATTTTTCTGGTGTTTAAAGCAACAAAATCATTTTAAAATAATGACATTTTTCTGAATTAAGGCAGAGTGGTTAAAATTATCTGATATATTCATAAAATGACATAAACATTAGGGTCTGGGATGTTAGTTTTTGGATATTACTATGATATTGCCAATTTTAAGCTGGGCTTCTTTAAAGTACTTTCATAATATATTTGCAAAATATGGTGATAAAATTAATGACATGCAGTTAATTTAAAACATTTTTATCCTTTAAAACATTTATGGATACTGATAGTCTTTGTATCAGTATTTTATTATTTCCCTTGAAGCCTCTCCCTGTAGGAGGCCCCTTGATTCCCGTGTATCACAATTGCACATGCGTGCAAGATAACGTCAGTCTCCATATTTACTTTTCGCGGTAAACATGATGAAGGTTTCACTATTTTAAATGGGATATACGAGCCGTGATAAATCACCTCGGTTTGCTGTACTTATATATTATCAAGCAGTGATCTGTCTGTGAAATCATTGGTTATATTTAAACTGGAATATTTTACAATGAAGCGCGTTGAAGTGAAAATTTTACCACTTTAATGCGCTTCATTGTAATACACTCTGATGCACGGATCCGACAACTTATGCGATGGCCACTGATGCTGACGGCGAGGAATTTCTCCAATTAAGATCACAAAGTTCAACCACTGTTGATTTAATGCTATATGTAAGTGAACTGTGTAAATGTATTTTATCATAGAACTGGGGGTAACCCAGCGTCTATAAATAGCCAAAGGTTTGTAAACAACGCGATCAAGTATTTGTCAATACTGCGAACTGGAGACTCAAACGCCAACTCGACTTGACTACTTAGAGTTTATTTATAGACTTTTAAACGGTGGATTCATAACAAGATCGCAAGACTGAGTTACCTGGCTTCGGCCACTTAATATATACGACCATGGGCTAGATTCCAATTATCTATAGAAAATACTACATCGACTTAGGCGGATCTGAAGAGATGACCGAACGATTCCTGACCATACAAAGAAATTCAACCATATACTTTTCAAACTAAGTGCGACTGCAATCAAGGAGAAACTATATGATAAAATTAATTCATGGAAAATTATACACTAGCAACTTCAAGTAGCATGCTACTGTGATGTTTCTGTGGGAAGGTTTACAGGATGTTCAATATGATTAGAAGAACGCTGACCCGTTCCTTGCTCCAGGATTACGAAATGGGTCCAGTTGGAACCAGAGGAAAACAAAGACTAGAAATTTTATTTCAGGACACATGAAATTTGAAATATCCTTTTAAAAAAAAAATCTATATCATAATCATAAGGTCGACTGCTTCTCACATATTTTGAATACCCCCTCTAGAAAAGTTACTGGTCATACTACTAATATTATTATTATAGTAGAATGTAGATATCATTTTGTTTACAAATAGCGGTAATAGATATATAAATTTGTATCAAAAATTAATACACGTACGATATAATAAAATGCTGAGAAGGATTGCAGCCCTTGCAATAAACACCTGTATATCAATTATCATTGAATGATGAATAACCTTTAATATTGATATGGATTATGTCGTTAGATTATCCCTCAATTAATTAAAGATCTTTATAAATTTCTTGTTTAAGAATTGAGACTTTTTATGTGTTTTTAAAACAAATCCATTTTTATGATCACAAATAGTAATTAGCATGCAAAACTTCCATGGACGTGATATGATTTTCTGACCAATAATTATTTCATTTGTTAGAAGATTTTACATCGAACATCAAACATGGTATACATGTTTTAATGTTGTTTATGTTATTTTATTTATTTATTTATTTATTATTATTATTATGATTTTTCTGCTGTGGACTTACCCCTAGATAGCTTAGTTTCTGAATTAGTAGAGTACTGGACTATTGATACAGGAGTATTAAATCAAATTCACGTCATACATTTTCTTCTTTCTCATTTTTGAAATTAATATCTATCATAACATTGGATTTAGTGATATTCATTGATACATATACATGTAATTGTAAATGTATATGAGGATATTAGTCCATCCACTTCCACATTCATACAGCATACATGTGGTTATGTAAGCTTATAAATTAAGCATATAAATTGTTATCTATCATCAAAGAGCTAGGTCACCCTATGTTAATGCATTGTGGGAGATGATTAAAGATAAGCATGATTAAGATATTCGTGAAATTAATTAAGTAATATTCTACCATATGGTGCTACATGATATGCACCTTTGGTTGGAGGTTTAGTTGGATCCAGTTAGCTGTGGCTACTTAGATTATTTGTCAATAATTGCTTAATTATTAGATCAATTTTATCAAAATCTCTGACTGTTATCATATTTATTTATTTTTTTATTAAGGTCTTCCGTCTTCACGGAAGACCTTATAGTGATTCTATTGTTTCTTATTATTATTATTATTATTTTTCCGTACACCGAATTTTGTGCACGTCGAAGACTACTGGGTGGATTTTCATGAAATTTACAGAAATTATGTGTTATTATCTGAAGTTATTTTTTCCGAGAGATTTTTTGAAAATTCGCTTCTGGTGCCAAGTTACGGGACATTTTCTGAATTTAAAATGACATTTTGTCTACGGTTAATCTAAAGAACGGTAGAAGATATAAATGTGAAACTTTCAGGGATAATAGATCGTGATATATACTATCCAGGACGCGACCTTTCGCTCGTCGTCGTTACTTCCTGTCGTTAGGAGAAACGAATTAAAACAATTGTATTTTCTAACTTTTTTGTTTTTCAATATTTTTTATTTATTTTTGGAATACTAATAGAGACCCTTCTATTGATGCTTACTATATAAGTTGTTTGAATATTGGTTAATCTGAACTCTAGATATTAATATTTGAAAATCTGAAGCGGGCCCAAGATGGCGTCTGCCTCTGTCAACTCCGCCATTTCGCGAGTAGGGGTTTATGGAGGCAGCTGAGCGTTTGATTAAACCATTCAGACATAAGGATACATGAAATATAAAAAAAACTACTTGGACTTTCACGTAGTAGTACGTTGTAATAACGTGTCAATCTTAAAACTTAATTTCCGTTTCACTGCTTTAGTTTAACTGGGCTAGATACGATATGTAATGTGCACAATGTGTTAAATATACTTTCTTAACGTCGGAATAAAATAAAGCCATAAGAACGTTTTATTTATTTAATTTCATTGAAGCTATCACACCTATTTAATAGATCAGTCCAAAGAAAAGGCGCGAATATTTACTCGTGGCGTTTGGCGCGTAATTATCAATAGTGGCCCGCCTTTTATAATTCTTAGACAGGTGTACTGTTGCAAATGTATACACAAGTATATTTAGAGCAGTGCTCCCAATAGTTTAATGGTTTGCGCGTTAATAGATCACGTAGTAATTACGTTACAATTCTGTGTCAAACTAAAGATTTATTCCAGGGTCTTCTCAAACGTCTTCTGTAACTGATTTTGGTTGGTTCTCAAAGTAGAAAAAGAAAAGACTAAATGTGCAAATGAGAGATACCTATATTATCATTTGTTTTGCAAGACGGAAAAACAGATCTTAAATCATAGTTATAAGTTATAGTTTTTCAAGAAACAATATCGATGCATGTATAGAGTAAGTATAAAACGTATAACCACTGTTTTTCCCATGCACACTTGTGTGATATTAAACGAATAGAAAAGACAGAAATAAGAAAACCATTTTAATAAAATCGTCTAATGGAGTTTATATTAACATTCTTTTCTCAAAGATCTGAATCAAGTTATTGAACATAAATGGTATCTGATTCCTTGACTGTCGTAGAGCGAGGCATGTTTTTCGGCGAAACATTTCAACCTTTTTTATGAAAGTATAACTAATCGGCATACTACATTTCTGAGACGGGAAATAAAAAAAATTAAAATTATAGTCATTTCACTGCTTTTGTGTTACTTTTCTACAGAATGTGTACAATGTGTTAAAAATATTTTCTAAACCTCGAAATGTAGGCTATGAGAACATTCTTTTTTCTTAATTTCATTGAAGCTATCACACCTATTTAATAGATCAGTCCAATGAAAAGGCGCGAAGATTTAACGTGGCGTTTGGCGCGAAATTATGAATAATGGCCTGTCTTTTATAATTCTTAGACAGGTGTACTGTAGCAAAAGTATACACAAGTACATTTAGAGCAGTACTCCCAATAGGGTAATGGTTAGCGCTTTGGGGATAAAAGGGGAAAAAGCGGATTGAATTTTCACGCTGGCGACCTGGATTCAATTTGTGACCAAAATTTTTAATCACTTCTCAGCTCGACTTTACGAGTTTTTTTTCCAGAATTGGACGGAAGACCTCTCGTTGCTCGCAACGAGATCGTTTCTAGTTATTATTATTATTATATTTAATTATTATAATTTTTGTTTTAATATTTATTATTTTTGCATTTAGCTATTATCATTAGTCTAAACTTGGAGTGCTTATACATGCACTTAGAGTATTGGTAAGAAATCCTTTGATATTAGTAAACAATCTAATATTTAATATTTATTTCCGTAATGGCCTAGATATTTAATTTTAACCATCAAGATTATTTTGGTTATTTTTTCTATAGTTTCTGTCATTATAAATTGTCAAATTATTGATTACTGTGATTGACAACTGGTTTTCTAGTATATTGTTTGTATACATTTTCTCATCACTGTTTTATCAAATTGGGTATCATCTATTGAATTCTTTTCTTATTACTTGGCTTATTATCCAACTTGTTTGAATTATACAAGAGCTTCAAGCATATGTTGGAAAATTTACATACTTTGCTAAAGTTTCTTTGCTTATGCAGTGCCTCACATATAAGTATCATGAAGTTAGCCTTCAAAGCTTTTCTGTCTTAGTGTAACTGCGTTCGCTTTACTAGATGTGGTTATTGTTGGTAACAGTTTTAAAACACTTGTTGTGGTGCACTCGACTGGAAAAGCAAAGCATTGGTTATTATTTATTTATTCGAATTATAGATTGGGATACTTAACACAGTACTAAATTTTGGTGGATATCGATATCAAATACAGTTCTAACTAAGAAACATAGTACACGTATATGTACGAATATATCAATGGCTAAATACATTATGATTCTCTAAATCTGTGTGTAGATCTGGTTTAGAAATGTAACATTCATCAGTCTGGCTATTGTATGTTAATTCTCCTTGTAGTTCTAATTATGGAAAATAAGCTATTGTTCTGATTCAACTGGTAATTCTGAGTATAAGAAGATATAACTCTTGGTATGAGTAACTAATGATTCAATTATTCTAACTCATATGAGATCCAGCACTTGCTGTTGCATAATAATTGAATTAAAGCCATATCTTTGAGCAGAGCAATGAATTTCTATGATGAATCAATTTGTGGCTCAGATTATAATGGAAAATGAGACACAGCACTGGCTATATATAAGAATAGTTTTGTAGCTCTGGGTATGAGAAATAAAAAGTCTTTTTGTGTGATGATTCAGTTCGTAGGACTAGGTAGGAGACATAGCCCCTTTTGATTAGGATGAATCAGTTTTTAGCTTTGGCTGCAAGATGAATAGCACCGGCTATTTTATGATGATTCAATATGTAGCGCTGGCTACGAGATATAGCACTGGCTATTGTATGATGATTTAATATGTAGCTCTGGCTATGAGATATAGCAATGGCTTATGATGATGAGTCAATATGTAGTTCTAGCTACGAGATATACAGTATAGCTCTGGCTATTGTATAATGAATCAATGTGTAGCTCTGGCTACGAGATAAAGCACTGGCTATTGTCATTAGGGGCTATGATCTTGTGGTTTTGATTTGGTGTATTGTTTGATTTTGCTATAATTAATTTTTGGCATATTACAGTTGCATTATTAATGTATTAAGGTCAAGTATAAAGCTTTGCATTGTTGCATGTGCCATGTTTTATTTAAATGCTGAAATACTTCTTCATATAGGCAACTGTATATTTTTTCAATTCCATGAGATGTATTTATAAAAAATGTTGTATATATATGTACACGTGTATTCATGAGAGCAGGCGCTTCTGGCTCCATTCAAATTGGCTTGCAGTAAAATTTTTAAAAACTTGGCATCGGTCAAAATTATAGTAAGTTGGTGCTGCTCTTTGGTATACTTAAATAACTTCGAATTATATCGTAGTCAATCTGGTGGTTTTGATTTTTCCACTAATGTTGACAGGATATTTTTTGTTTTAGTTTTCCCTGAATTATTTCTGAACTATTGATTTTGATTCCGCATGGATTCTCAATGACAAATTTAAAGCGGTACTCTATGTTCACATAAAAGATGACTTTTTCACTGAATGTATGACCTCAGCAGGGTGATATCGATATGATGCATTTTTCATATTTTCACATTAAAGGGTAACATTCATTATGATCGATAAAGTCACTTAATTAACTGAATTAAGGCAATTTGCTTTTGTTATTGGCTATGCTATTAGCTATTTGTTGATATATAGTATATGAAATGATGAAAGGGACTTTAGTCACATCTCTATCCTGGAAATGAGTTGTTGGCATTTTTTTTGGATAGGTTTGTAAATCCCAAAGTTGAGGTCAACGGCTGTTGTTTGTCTGGATATTGGTTATTGGATTTGTTTTTATATTTAGTCTACAGATATGACCATACAGACAAGGGCCTCTTGCTATGCTTGGATATGGGTTTATAACTATATTTTGATATTTAGTCTTTGACCTTGAGGGCAAGGCCCTCGGGTCAAAATCGTTTCGATTAATGGCAAACTTTTGATATTTATTCTACGTCCATAAAGACAGCTTCAGGTTACACGTGAATATGGATTATTGGAAATCTAGTCTTTGGCCATGAAGACAGGGGCTTCTAGTCACAACTGGATTTGGTGATTGGATAGGTTTGGAATCTAGTCTAGGGCCACGAAGACAGGGGCTTCTGGTCACAACTCGAGTTTGGTGATTGGATAGATTTGAAATCTAGTCTGTGGCCATGAAGACAGGGGCTTCTAGTCACAACTGAATTTTGGTGATTGGATAGGTTTGGAACCTAGTCTATGGCCATGAAGACAGGGGCTTCTGGTCACAACTTGATTTTGGTGATTGGATAGATTTGAAATCTAGTCTATGGCCATGAAGACAGGGGCTTCTGGTCACAACTGGATTTTGGCGATTGTACATATTTGGAATCTAGTCCATGGCCATGAAGACCGGGGCTACTAGTCAACCTTATATTTGGTATTGGATATATTTGGATAATTAGGCTATGATCATGAGGGCAGGGGCCTCTGGTCACAAGAAGATATTAGTTATTCGCTTTATTTTATATCTAGTCTTCGACCCTGAGGGTCTACCAATCAGATCTTGATTTTCTTATAGGATTTATTTCCACACCTAGCATCTGACCACAAAGGTCATGGCCCCTTGGTCGCACATTGACAATGGTAATCAGCTTCATTTTCTCACTACTTTCTTACCATGAGATCAGGAATTTTTACTTATAAGATAAAAATGACATAGATTCTATGTTTGTTTTTTAGAAGTGCTTATAGTAATGAATACATGTCCTGGTTGCAGTACGTTTGTTTTTTGGAAATGCATAATGTTAAACCTACGATTTTACCTATATGGCGGTGGATGGGGCGGATCAAACCACTTTGTGGCTTTGATCGGTGCGGATGTTGCCCCATCTTTGACACTGTTTAGGTTTGAAATACGCATTCTGTTTACTGTACATTTTGCGTACCTCATTGAATAATATTGTGAACTTAATATTCTATGATGTTTTTTGCTATATGTGTTTGTTTCTATTACGCAATGTGTTTAATTGTATTGGTTTTGTCAATTATACTATGTGTTAACATATTTTGTTTGCTTTGTCATTTATTTATTAATAAATGACCATTCAAATTGCAACACTGTGTTTTTCATTTGTGTCAAACAGAGCACCGCCATATCAGGTATCCATAAATACAGAATTTAGGCCCAGGATAGAACATTTCACTGCACAAAATTACTCTGTGTGCAACCTGCGTGTAAAAATAGGAATTCAAACTTAACAAAACTGAATAAATTAATGTACTTTTGAAGAGGAAAATTTATCTTTTTCTTTAAAAAAAAGAAACCTTCCGCCACGTAGTTCGTAACTAAATATATTCGGTATGGGATTTAATAATGGGGTCTTTGAATATAGTTTAATTACCATTATAGAATTAAAATTTATTGTACGAACTAAATTGTTATGTAGAAATTTAAAATAGAAATTTAAAAAGTGGCCAAGATAAAAATCTGCTGAAGAGCTAAGGAACAAACCTCGTTTAATGCATTCTTCCGCCACATAGTTCGTAAATAAATATTTTCTGTATGGAATTTAATAATGGGGTTTTTGAATATAGTTTAATTAGCATTATAGAATCAAAATTCATTGTAAGAACTAAATCATTATGTAGAAAATTTTAAAAAGTGGCCAAGATAAAAATCTGCTGAAGAGCTGAGGATCGAACCTCGTTAAATGCATTCTTTTAAACTTGCATATTCCTTTTTGCATATTTTACAGAGAGTGTTGTCAATCAAAGTGAATCTTCAGATGAAATTCGACTGAAGGAAGGAAACAAAAAAGGAAAAGTTAAAGGTAGTATTTTATTTTATGAATGTATTATGATAAAAACGTGTTGTTCCATAAGTTGTTCCTGGTGTTAATAACCAGTTATGAAACAAGTCCTTGTTTACAAACAAACAAGTATATACTGACAAAACGTCAGAAATACTCAAGCTGTAGAAAGTATATTCAGAAGTTTCAATAATATCCTAAAATTCTATAAGATGAAGGCTATGGAGTTCAATCTTTTGTTGAATAAACTATATGTACACGAAACAAAATTCATACATTGAATTTAATTAGAAGAAATATAATGAATCGTACTACTTTTTAAGATGAATTTACGTCAGTGACACACTTGCAGGAATATTTTATAGACCATAGTAACGTTGCCGTTTCTAATCTTAATTTCATGAAATATGTTTTTATGTAGACATTTAGTATACTTAAAACTATATACTTTTTTGTATTTTTTGCTTAATGACATTTAGTATACTTAAAACTATATACTTTTTTGTATTTTTTGCTTAATGACGTACATTACATTCAATATATACATCAATCTAACTAGCTTGCTACAAGCAAGTTTTTCAAAGTGGAAGAGGGGGGGGGGACTCCGGGCTCCAAAATCCACGTGACTACAGATTTATCCATCGTTGCAATCCACGGCCGAAATGTACGATCCTCTCCTACTCCGGACCGTGGCTTGAGACGATGGGGTTCACCTAGCTGAGTGGCATGTCCAATACCTATTCCGTACGAATTCTAAAGAAGTTATTATAATATAGGTTCCGTTACAAAAGCTTAAGATAATACGAGAATTTAACAATGATTTTGTGCTATTATTTTACTGTCACTCAAAGAACACAATATTTGCAGGTCCGTGAAAAGCAATTTCAGATAGAGGGGGAGGGGGTACAGCCATACATTTTCTGGCCATGCATTGTAGAATTTGTTACGATGGGGTAACCTGCGTCACCTTTCAGAGTCTGAAGTGGACTCGTCCAAGGATGCTTTGTCGGCGATGTAAAAAGTTACCTGAGATTCCTACGCAGAGGAAAGCGCGAACTCTCTGTAAAGAAACTGTTGCGGCTGAGGAGCGTTACTCATTGATCATTCGCCATAGAAAAGAATCCGATATTTAACACTTAATATCTTTGAATATACTGTCGTTTTCAAGATAAGCTTCATTTTTGTTTCTAGAAATATTTTCATCTACGAAAATAATATATTTTTGTGTTTTTAAACCGAGTAATTCGATGACCTAGCATCGTTTTAGATAACTCAAGCCCCTCTAGGGCTTGAGTAAAAAATCTTTAAATATCTAGCTGAAAGACCCTTAATTCACCTTTCACGGACACGGTAAAACACCTATTTATCTAGATCATGAATTTTTTTTAGGATTTTGCTTTATTAAAAAATACTGTTTTGACAGATAATTCTCTAGACCTTTTTGTGTCCTATTTCCGTCGAAATAAGAAAATAATGCTAATATAATTTATATGAAAACATCAAGATCGGATCGTATATCTTTTAAGATAACTTTTGATATGAAAATCTGTGTTTTGTATGATTGTATGATCACTTGCTATTACATATTTCTATTTTAAAGATAAATTTGATTCCATTCATTCTGTAAAATATGGAGTGCAAACAACAGAAGATGACAACGAACAGCGAAATAGTTTCTCATTGCCTTGTAGACTAAATAAAGGAAAAGTTGAGGGTACCTCTCAATCAATCAATCAATCTTTCTCTCTCTCTCTCTCTCTCTGTTTGAGTGTATGTTTTGGTGATCTCGATCTCTCTCTCTCTGTTTGAGTGTATGTTTTGGTGATCTCGATCTCGATCTCCCTGTTTGAGTGTATGTTTTGGTGGATGAGGGCGAAAGAGTGAGTTTGTGAGTGTATGACTGTGTTGTGTGAGGATGTTGGTGTGTAGGTAGGTGAGTATGTGTGCGTGTGAAAGAGATAGAGAGTAGGTATGTGCATGAAGGAGGGTGAGCATGTGTGTGTAAGGTTGTATGTGAGTATGAGGAATGGCTGAGAGGGTGTGTAAGGGATGTGTGTGTGTGAGTGTTGGTATGAGGATGTGTGTATGTGTGAGGTGATTGAGTGAATGGATGAGCGTGTATTTTGTGGGGCTTTTGAATTACGATTTATCATTATTGGCAAGTAATTGAGAAAATTCTCACTGTAGAGTCTTATGGAGAAGAAACTGTCATTAATTTGAATTCGGAAGAGCGACACCTAAGTTCAAGTTTTATAGAGAAATGTAAGAGTGGAAGCCTTTTTCAAATTAACGAAATTATAGATGACTCCAAGGATCTTCCCAAAAAGTGTAGACTACTCCATATAAAAGATGAAACAGGATTTTCTGCTATTCATTATGCTGCAAGAAGAACCGAAGAAGCTGTAGACATTTTCAAAGCTTTAGTCTCCAAAGGTATGACAGTTAGTGATAGATCTACCACTGGAATCACTGTACTACATATCGCTTGCATTGAGGGTAACATAGAGCTCTGTAAACTTTTACTGTCAAAAGATCAAAAACTATTGAATTTGGAGGACAAAGCTGGGTGGACTCCTATATCGTTTTCAGCTTATCACGGGCATACTCAGCTTATTAGATTCTTAACGAAAAAGTACCGGAAAATAAGCTTAAAAACGTGTGAGTCGAAAGTAAATATTCTGCAGTTAGCTTGTATGAACGGCCAAATTGAAACATGCCAGTATATCTTAAGCAGTTTTCCAGAAATAGTTCACGAATTCGATCAGGAAAGGAGGACAGTTGCACATTACGCAGCCCGAGGTGGGGAAAAGAAAATCCTGAACATTCTGTTCAAAAAGTTTAGAATGACAAAAAGTAGATTTAAGAGAACATCAAATGGTGATATAAATATTTTACAAATAGCTTGTCTTTATGGACATGCAGAAATATGCTCAAAAATTATATCGAAGTTTCCGGATATGCTTCATAAAAGAGATGAAGAGGGGCTACATGCGTTTCACTATGCAGCAGTAGGGGGAAATATGGATATCATCAGTAATCTACAGTCATTACTTCATGAAAGTACATTTGACTATTGCGTTGCCAAAAAAGATAAAATCGACATTTTGCAAATGGCATGAGTGTATAGAAAAATTGAAATGTTCAAACACATTGTTCAAAATATTCCTAAGCTTCTCAATTGTTGTGATTATGAAGGCTGGACAATTGCTCACGTTGCTGCAAGGTCGGGCAATGTACAGGTATTAAAGTTTTTAACTGAGAATCACATGGACATTGTTAACAAGAAAGATGATTTACACCGCACAGTTCTACATGTTGGATGCTTACATGGGCGTTATGATATCTGTGAGTTTCTTGTTTCGAAGTATCCGGAAATGATAAATCAAAAAGACAAAGAAAACTGTCGTCCAATTATTCTTGCTGCTAATGGTGGCAACATAGACATATTGAAACTTTTGTTGGAAAAAGAGACACTAAAAAGCGTTGATAGCGCCGAGCAGCACTTGATGCGTTTTGCCGCCCACAATTCATCTAACTGCAATGTTTTAAATTTCCTTGGATCAAATTATCCAGAATTATTGTCACTGAAAGCAAATCCGGTGGTATGTGATGGTAATGAACAAACAAAATGTTTTGAATTGGGATCAGATAATAAGGAAATATCTAGAAACCGTAGTAAAAGAAAACTTTTACATTTTTCAGTCGTAGATATTGATGAAACTTCCTTTTAGTTTAGTTTTTATCAATTTTTAATTTGATTATTTTTGAAAACAAGAATTGACAACTTTTATCGAACATTTGGAATTATCAAACAGGTTTTGAAGATAATTAAATGAAAAATATACATGTTTTTGTGGTTTTATCATTTGCAAAATTATTATGTTAAAACACATTTTGATTGCAAACACAAGTACTCAGAAGTTGGTACCAACATGCTTGAGTTTTTGATTAACAATATTTATGTTGTTTTTTTGGTGACCAGGTCTTCCAACGATCTATTGGAATTCCACTGGGTACCAATTGCGCCTCGTTATTAGCAACCTATTTCTGTATTCACATGAAGCAGAAATTGTGCAAATCTTATGCGTGAAAAGTTGCTGAAACAAGAATATCAGCAGTCATCGTTTAAAGTCATCATTTCTTAAGTTCGTTGGTCGATACAATGACTTTGTCAGCTGAAACAATTTATCAAAGGCTGACTGACGTTTTTCATACTAATTGTTAGTCAATTATTTTACACTGAATTGATGACGGAATTTTCTCTTATTTCCTGATCATGACAAGGAGCTCACGGCGGGTGTGACCGGTCAGGAGGGGATACTCACTCCTCCATGGCAACTGATCCCACCTCTGAGTATTGAAGGTCCGTGTTTGCTCTTTTCCTATTTTGTATTGTTTAGTGGACTTTAGTACTATTGTTATGTTTGTGATCTCCATATGTGTCCATGGACTTTTAATCCGGAATACTGTCTGATATCTCCATATGTTTCATTGTATAAAATTTCATTACAAAAGCTTCTTTAGATATCGCGAAGATAGGACAGTGTTATAGACAATCTGAAATAAATACGGACAGTGAGGCAGACCACAATTGATATCTCCCAATTTCAGTGAAAGTGGGGGACAATATATATACACGCTCCATAATGAGAAATTTTATGAGAACGATGATTGGAATAACCCTTTTTAAGATATGGGACTCTTTCTGACTTACTAGTACCTGATTACAAATTATCAGGAATTTTGAATAAAATCATGATATGTTGGATAATGATTTTTATAATTCTGGACGAATCAACCCTGTGTATTATAATTATGCATTTCATTTAGTTACTTAATAAATAGGAGCAGATGAGTAAATTTCTGATGCATTGGTGCATTTTCTGCTATATTTCAACTGCTTTATATGAATCAAAACAATCGCCTTTGGAGATCATAATTATATTCAGATTTACCGGTACTGTTTGAATCTCGATGGGCACTGATAATCTTTAAGCCCGAATTTTTATTATGTATATTCCTATGAAGAAGAATTTAAAAAACAACTTCTACATTTCAGCGAGAAGAAGAAAGGTTTTAAATGTCATACGCATATATCGCCAATGTTTTATCATTCAACTATTAGTGTTTCCATTCAAAATTGCACGGACATATTCAAGCTGACTTTTAAATAGGGAAACCACCTTGTCCACCACATCTCGTATGAACTGATGGGAATTTTACTATAGATGAAAATTGCCATGTAACGTAAGATAATGACTCCATCCTTTCCATCGCCAATTTTCCTGCATGATTTCTGTTGTAATATGCCGTTTCCACCTGCACGAGTATGGGGTTTATGTATCTTATCTTATCCGGTACCCAAGACAATGCTACGAATACGATAATTTTTTTTAAATCAGGCAGGTTACTTACAAATAAGTTGATATTAAAGGGATTTCAACGACCTCCTTTTAAGTTCATTATTTTGTAACTTCTATGATAATCATGGTGGTCTTATTAGCAAATATAACCGCTCCCTTTGCCATATTGAGGCAGACTTAATAAATAGGAATTATAAGGCCTTTGCTGTTTTGTTTAGACTAAATATGACTTTTGAATGTCCCGCCACTTGATCAATACAACAGACGCAAGGAAGGTTGCATTGGTTTATAGGGGATGCTTACATGTATTCCTCCTAGGAACCTTTTCCGACGTATAGATTGTCCGGAGATTCCTATTTATGTCCTACTCCGAGAACTTTATCTTTGGTTGTTTTTATGAGACCAACAACTGTTCGTTTTCTCCACTTTTTCTGCTCTAAAAGAAGTACAGTAAAATTCGTTGAGTACGAACATGGATATTGCGAATTCACGGATATAGCAAAGGTATCTTTGATCCCCAGTAAAATGAATTTAACGAATGCCTTATACGGATTTAACGAATTAAAGATATATCGAAGTAATTTCACAGGTCCCGGTGACTTCGTTGTAACCGAGTTTTACTGTAGCACTACATTTAACTAATGACAAGAAACGATATTTGGATTCGATTTGTACTAGTATTTCCCTCGATAAGGAAGCAATCACTTTATGTACGAGGGTTGTCCCGTAAAATCGTGGACAAAGCGTTTTTCTCAAAAAGTAATGGGCGCACTAAGCTGAAAATTTCAGAAAATGTTTATTTATCATATTTAAGTGCATGATAATTTTTTTGATAAAATATAGACAAAAATAAAGATTTTATTATGCTTGAATGTGCACGAGGTATTGTCCTACGGCGCAAGGTCAAAAAACCAAGGTTTTGATAAAGAATACACAAGTTTGAATTCAAAATAAAAGTTTTAAATACATAAGATTTGGATTCAAATTAATTTTTATTCAATTCCATAATCAATTTTGTAGTCTTTGTAAAAATTTTAAGGCATTTGCTTAATTTTTGGCAGTTTCTCGAGCATTCGAAATGGGAAAGTGGTAAACACAACACACGAAAAATGGCGACGTTTTATTACGTTACGGCGCACCGGGGAACAGTTCAGTTTTATTTCGATGTTGTAATGACACCTTTAGAGACTTGAAATGACCATAGAAGAAAAAAGATTATTAAAATATCACCATATCTTAAGTATACAAATGAAATAGGAGTTTTCTTAGCGAAGTTTTTTTTGATCGAGTCCCTGGGGAGTATAAAACATACGGACAAACTCCTAATGTAATAGAAAAAGACGCTGTCACAGTAGACCGCCGATATGAGATTTTCTATTAGTTGAATGATGGTGAGAATATTGTCTGTAACTTACTAATAAATCTTCAGAAGATCGCATGAGGGTGCCAACTAATGGTTCTTCGGCTGTTTATGGAGACTAAAGAATGTGTATCAATGAAATTCCTAAATTTAAGTCGGACTAATCCAACTTCATTTTCAGCAAAGATAAAACGTGACGCTGTTTTAGACACTTTGACGTTATAATCCATGCGCAGTAAGGTGATACAATACATGGCATAAAATCTCATAATTTGTTTATTTATGCATATATTTATCTGAATTTTGATGTGTATATTACTAAAATATGTACTAAATAATAGTGAAAATTTCAGAACGCAGTGATATTTATTTTTCACACTAGACAACTTGTCCACGATTTTCCGGGACAACCCTCGTATTTCTTATTTAACGTCCCTTTCGAGATTTTTTTTTTTACATCTGGATGAAATTGTAAAGTAAAAATGTTCAATGAGGTTTCTTTCACTATGGACATTTTAATTGTAAAGAAAATACAAATCACGTTTTTTTTTTATTTTTGTGTTTTAATGAAAACTCTTATTACTAATTCACCATCGACGATTGAGTGTCTGATTGTATTCCTGAAATTCGATATCTTTTTGTCGCAAGTATTTGTTTGTTATTGAATTCTGTAATCATGAGAAAGAATACAGTAAATACATGTATCCTCATAAAGATGTCTCATCATTGTGGTATCATTTTGCAATTAATCAATCTGATTAAAATCAGATCCCTGTTACGCTCCGAAATTCTGATAGTCGCTGTACTTTTATCTGATCAAAATTAAATCTTTGTTACGCTCCGAAATTCTGATTGTCGATGTACTTTGCACAGAATTTCGGAGCATAACAAGGATCTCATTTTTTTTATCTGATTAAAATCATTTCTTAAATTCATTTTGATTAACCAGATTGGCAATTATTGATAATAAAAGTAAAATAAGAACTGTTTATATGATCATTGAAAACGTATTGGTCGGCAGCGTGGCGCAGTGGTTAGAGTGTAAGATCTTGAGTCGCGTAGCAAGTAGTTACATGTTATCATAATGCCGCATGTTCGAATCCGACTGTGGGACGTGGAGACCGGTCCTTCGAATTAGAACATATAAACTGAAGTCCCGTGTCACAGTATAGATGCTGGCACAAATAGACTCCTCCCTGCCCAATAGCCCTGAGAGTATAAAATCAAAGTACTGAAAGTACTGGGAAGCGGTTAGCATGCTTGCTTTGAAATTGGCATGGGGAAATAATAGGCAGAACATGTGCAGGTGCGGATAAATTTCACTGATGAAGATTACTATTAAAAAAATTAAAAAGTTTTGGTGTAAAATTTTAGTGCAATCTGAAATTGATAAATTCTTTGAAATTAATTCCCTGTTCGCACGATGACGCCCAGGAAATGAACACAGATTCTGCAGTGATTGAAAGACTGAAACTATTGCTGTTCCATCAAGTGTACAAAGTCCATCTTTTCTGCTATGTGAGAAGGATATGGAAATAACGAACAGTATTCAATCTCAACGTCCATTAAACAAATATACAAAATAAGAGCAGAGCAAACACGGACCTCCGAAACATCAGAGGTGGGATCAGGTGCCATGGAGGAGTGAGCATCCCCTGCCGACCGGTCACACCCGCCGTGTGCTCGTTGTCATAATCAGGAAATAACGGAAAAAATCCGTGGTCAATTCAGTGTATAAATAATGGACTAACAATTGGTATGAAAAACGTCAGTCAGCATTTCATTCAATGATAAATTGTATTTGCTGACAAGGTCATTGTATCGACCATAGAATTTACGAAATGATGACTTTAAACGAGACTGTTGATATTCTTGTTTCATCAACTTGCTTGTCAATAATTTACCTCGTTTAAGAAATTGTTCATACGTAGAGCATGCTCTTGCGTATCGAATCAACTGAGAATCAAAAACAAAGTAACGACCAGATTTAGAATGTAGCAACTGCTGCAGAATGGAAAATGATGATGAATGCATTTTTACGCCTGGACATTGCGAAAACTGGATTCCAGTGAGATTCCTAGTCCATCCATGCCACCTTCAATTGACATGCATTACCCTCATAAATAATTTAATCAACATTGTATTTATTTCATGTGTACTTAAATCATCAATACTCTTTAGCAAGGTTTTCATAATGAATGTTATGCAATTTGTAACACACTGCCTCCCTCTTGAACTAAAAGAAAACCTATCATCACCTTGACAAAAATCTGCACATACAAACTTATTCATTGCTGTAGGTAAATAATCCACAAATACAAGTAATTACTTACTGATCAAAGTTTAAATATGAGGATATTAATACAAAGAACACGTCACATAAATTTTCAGCAAATATGTAAATGGTAGTAATAATATTTAGTAGTTTGTTGCACATGTATTTGTGGACAATTACAATGATTGTTCATCATACTAGTTCTTACGAGTGCTATTTTCTGCAAATGTTCAATTATACAGCTGACGAGTTTTTTTTTTTTTTCTTAATAGCATTGAATGAATACATACTCAAAGATGCGTCAAAATATGCTTTCTCAAATCATCAAATACAAGTATTATGAAAATTCGTCATGTTCATGTAAATATTCTCATGAAATTTTCAGATTTCATAAATTTTCAGCCAACCTTTTCTGAAGTTTATACCGATTCATGTTTTTCAAAATATGCTCGATAGTTCTCAAAAATATTCTCATGAATCTTATAATTATTCTCAGAAGTTTTTGTAAATATTCTCAGTAGATCTTTATAAAATAGTCTCAGTAGGTCTCTAATATTCTCATTTGTTTTCATAAATATTCTCAGTAGTTTTTGTAAATATTCTCAGTTGTTCACCAATATTCTCATTTGTTTTCATAAGTATTCTAGGTAGTTCTAATAAATATTGTCAGCAGTACCCATTCAGATTTTTAAAAAAAATTCATCTGTTTGCTGAAAAATTACAACTGATTACCCTGAATCAAAGTATTATTTATAGAAATTGGGCCAATGATAAAGGTTAGCAAATTAGAACTGATGAAGATAAACACAATTTAATTACATGGTATTTCAGTAAAGAAATTGTACACAATTTTGTTTTTTGTGCAGAAAGCTACATGAATTTTTTTCAGTAGGCCTTGTTCCTTGTCACTATTAAATTCTTTTAAAATTTCTCAAATAATAGGCCTAACTAAATTCTTCAATAAAATGATAAATAATTAGCAAAGGGCGAGACAGTTTTTGCGGGGTCAGGAATTAAATGTGAACTTTTCAGAGAGAAGGCACCAATAAAGCAATCTTTTCAACAGCATTTGCAACAAGTAATGCCAAAATAAATAAACAAAATATAACACTGCAATCACTGATTTGATAAGAATGTGTTCAACTATATATGTTCAGTCCTACGATATTACTTCTGTCTTCTTTTCTTGGATTATGTAACTAAACGCGAAGGACCCAAACACTACGCTAAATATACCTAATTTATCTATTATTATGTAGAACTATTTTTTCTCCTCTTCACTGCCAAATTTGCCCCTGCAATATTGCATGTAAGCCCAGATTATTCAGCGCAGGCTTTCGGGTATTTCCGTCAACGATCGGAAAAACTGCAATTTTTTGCTCATAGGTAGCGCCTTATGGAGGTTACCGGTTGCTCTTGAAATTGCGTAATCTCGTTGGATACATGCCATAAAGCGGCTAGCGATCACGCTTACCGCTTAAAAAGAAATTTGCAGCTCTCCACCGGCAAGTGATGGCGTCTCCAATTATATGAAATATGATCGAGAGGAACGTTAAACAAGAATTAAGCAAACAAACAAAAACGTAATGAATTGGGGCAAATTATTAAACATACGATATGATTATTTTTTAGAATTCCCGAGGCACATAAACAGCAAGTCTTTGGGCCTGCATACCTAAGTCTGCCAAATATTTGAAACTCTGTACTTCAGATCTTCTTGACCTCTTGTGGAATTCATATCTTATAATTAAGTAATATTGCATTATCAAAATCGTATGATAGAACTAATCAACCAAGAGAAATTCCACGGTCTGTGTCATATGGATTCTCCACAAAGTTGTGTTGTTATTATCAATGTTATATTCTTTTTTTATTTTTTAGGTTTTGTATTTGATGTTTTCAGTGTTTTGATTTTGATTCTTTTTTTTCAATTTATTTTTGAATTTGATTATGATATAGTGCTTTGAGTATTACCGTATAGCCGGTTATTTTGGCGGGGATATAATTTTGGCCTATTTTGGCGATTTATAGAAATTCACCAAAATAAAAACCGCAAAATTTGTAGTCTACACACCTTGCTTTTGTAAATTCCCCATTTTTTAATGGTTACGGCAAATCACCGGTAGAGCTATCACCGGTAAATAAGTTATAAATAAAGATATAATTATCCATACTGACATTATTTTGATTAAACAAAAATATTAAGTTCTATAAGTTTATCTTTTTTAATTTGGATTTCATCACTGCCAAAACTTTTACTCCAATCGACCCTCAAGTTATAAAGGTGTCATGCTTGCTAAAAAATGGGTTCAAATCATCTGTCATTTAAACGGCACACTCATGACCAATGAAGTTTTTTCAACAATTAATGTTTTAAACTACATGTACTTGTTATAATTAAATAACTGGTATCAATTAATACCTATGTGTGAAAGTAATTGCGCTTGGGATGGTTTGTTTAGGTAAACACAGACAACGCTTGGAATGCATTGTCAGCAAAATGTATATATAAACGGACTTAGCTACGGAAAAAATAAGTTCGTGTCCTACTTTCGTTTTCAATATAATACTTTAAAAACGTTCTTTACATTATTTGTGCAGTTCAAATAAGAGCTACATCTGAATTTCCATATTTGGGGTGTGATTTAACAATAGTATCTGCGTATTTCCGAGGATTTCCCGACACTATGGCAAGTTTGGGAGGGTGTGCAATCGTAACAAGAGCGCATTCTTAACCTGCAACTTAATGGTAATAAATTTGAATTCACCAAAATATTATCCACCAAAATTAATTATATATCTTAACAACCTAAAATCGCCAAATTTGTGTTCCGCCAAAAAAACCGGCTCTACGGTAATATACACAAAAAAACAGAATAATTCATTACATAATCTAAAAGATGCATAATAAAATTCAAACAGAAAACATTCAATGAAAATTGTTCATGTAAAATATAATTGTTTTGAATAATACATTTTAGAATACAAATAATATTCATACATTGAAAATTATGATAAAAACAGTTGAGATAATTATATAGCATACAAATGGACATAACTAATACCCTAAGAAAACTGCAGCTATACAAATGATGCTTAAAATACAAGAAAAAAAACATATTGCAACGTATGACATATCCCACTAATTTTTCTAAAATGTTGTTTAACAAAACATGTTCGTTTAAACCTACCTCGTATATTGTAGTGAAACAGAGTAAACTGGAAAACTTCAACATTACATTTTTTTCAATTTTTTTCAATTCTGAAAGAGATATTTGGACGCTGATTCGACCAAATATCTCTTTCAGAACACAAAATTCTTTGGATTGAATGAGTGTAATGCCCTTGTACTGGGTAATTTAAAACGCACTCTATACAAAGTGCATAATTTTTCTCCTTCGATTTCTTATTTCTCCAGTTTTACACATGACATAAATTTGGGTGTATGCTTCAGTTAACTTGTGCAGGTCAAAATAATGTGACAGAAGGATTTTTCTCCGTACATAGTTATTCGGAAAATTCTAAAATCTTAATCTGAGTGAGACAATCAAATAGGGTATGTAGAGCTAACTAAACATTAGAGAGCTGATATCAATCTTTATTTCAAACCTTCGCTCATTTATACAGGTATAAAATTGATATTATATGGCTTATCACTGTAACCAATTTACACATTGTATAAATTATGCTCCATTAAGATTGTACTTTCGATTTGATATTCTTAAAGGATTAAATGATTAAATAGAAGAGGAATATTTCTTTATGTTGCTGTTTGTAAAGAGTAAACATAAACTATACCAAATATTTTAAAATGGTTGTGTATGAATGTAAATAAACATCACTTGTAAAACTTCCATGTAAAATATTCATATTCTTTTGGTTTCTAAGTTGTTTGCTAATTTTATCAGAAGAAAAACTCGAACTTTGTTCATTTTTACTTTACGTCTTTTTTCAAATAATCTTTTTTTTTTATTAAAATTAACCTATCAATTTAATTACAAAAAAAAAAAAAACGAACAGATTATCTAGTTGAAATCTTCCAAATTAATTTGCTGTTGACCAGTAGTCCTCAAGTCAATATTTACATATACAGACAGTGTATTGTCAATTCACAATAGCTTTTCGTATTAAATAAAATTTATACACAGTTTGAGACATGTGTTTCATATTTTGATATTTCGCTAGAAAATTACTTTAATTATACCCAACAACAAAACTTCGTGATAAAGGTTATATCTATTTGTAAGGTTGAAATATACTCTTATCGCCTGTATACAAACAGTTTTAAAACAACACAAGCTGTTGTCAATATTGTGGATGAAGAAAGGAAATCAAAAGTCTTCTTTATATTCAGCATTCTGAAAGTCCATCTTTTACCCGGACTAACGCAACACAATGTAATTTCGTAAACGAAGTTATTCATTGAATATTTCCATTTCTAATTTTTTTTCTCTGTGATAACTCTTTGAAATTTGTCGGAGTTTATTTCTTGATAATTCTGCCGGAATGGAAATTAGGCAGGTCGATAGGTCAGGAGCTAAGGAGGCCTAATACGCGTGCAAATCTCGTGCGCATCTGTCTCTGTGTCTGACGCTAAGGAGGCCAAAAATGCATGTAAATCTCGTGCGGCTGCCTATGTGCTTGACGTCAGTGGGCGAGGACTATTGAAATTGGCATGGAAGTCCTCGTGTGATTTAAGTCTATGTCTACATTTTTAAAGTCTAAATCTACAATTTTATTTCACAATGAAATGGAAATATAAGGAATCACTGTCTAGTCTTGAGAGTATGCCAGGGACATCAACAATAGTGGGAAACATGGGATAATTTTAGCATAACGGGCTTCGCCCGTTATGCAAATTATCCCATGTTTCCCACTATTGTTGATGCCCTGGCATACTCTCAAAACTAGACAGTGATTCCTTAAATCTACCGTGAAACATATGGAGATAACGAACAGTATTTAAGATCAAAAAGTCCATGAAACAATAAAAAAGAGAAACAGAGCAGATACGGACCTCCAAAACATCAAAGTCGGGATCAGGTGCCACGGAGGAGTAAGTCTCCCCGCTAACTGGTCACACTGGCGTTATTGTTGAAATACAATGTGTATACAAAAAAAAAATAGTTGAAGTTTTAAAATAGACACCAATTACCACAAATATTTAGAATTATGTTTCATCGTGACTAATGGCATCAAAATAATACAAAAAGACTTTTTTTTTACAGATTTCTAGTAAAACGGAGCTGGGAAAAGGCTTTACTCGTCACTCGTGATCAAGATATAGTCATGTGTGACGTATGTAACAAACGCAGACAACAATTCTGTAACAACTGTCAGGTCAGTTTATGTGCAGACTGCATTAGCAAGCATGTAAATATACTCAGCTCTATCACACATGAAATCGTGCCCTTCAAGAACAAAAAGACACGAGCTGTTTTTTTGGAGTGTAAACGTCACTGCCACCAGAGGTGTGTGGCATCGTGCCAGCGATGCAATGTTCCTGTTTGCATGAAATGTGTCATCAGTTCCCATGAACTACACAGCTTAGTTGACTTGCCTCAAATCTTCAGTTACAAAGGGACCCAAAATGAAAAAGAAATGCGAGAGGAAATTGTTTGGTATAAAGAATAAAGAAAAGATTTGGTGGAGCAGCTTGATAAAGTGAAAAGAGAAAAAGATAAACAGGTTCATACAAACTAAATACACATTGATGTATGTGAATAAATGTCACTATCTTTAACCTTTCTCTTAAAACCAAATAGTTTTAATTCATTCGATAGATTAGACAGAACGAATATAAAATAAATTAGGATTTGAATTAGAGCATTATTATAAAATATGCATTTTTGTGATAGGAAAGAATCGATAACATTGATTGCTTATAACTATCATAATTTTCAGATTTGTTTTATTATCATTTTTCTATCCATTAACAGTGGCATGAATACTACAGAGAAATAAAGATGAATGAAGAATATATTGAATGGTTTAAAGAAAAACAACACCAAAAATGTAGAGGATACGACATACAAAGGCTATGCCTATTAGAACAATTCAATACACAGCAGAGAATGAAACACGAAGAGGTGAACTATATAATAACACCGTATTTCAACTCATTACTCTATAAATGCACTTTTCTTATTAATTGGCATACTTAGTATGTAGTTTCATATTAACAAGGGTACTTCAAGCAACTATTTTGGGAGGAAGGGTGGGGCTACAGTAAAACGCGTTTAGTACGAACATGGATATTGCGAATTCACGGATATACCGAAGTTATCTTGGCTCCCCAGCTCTATAAATTTAACGAATTCCCTTTAAGGAATGAAGCTTATTTCAACTATTATTTCGCGGTTTATAAAGCACATAAGTTGAAATAAGTTTCATTCCTTATAATTAAATTTCAGTGTACACAATAAGACAGTTATTCTTCCGGAAAAAGGCTTCGAATATAGCATATTTTACAAGTAACGTCAAGCGGAGTAATGCGTTTTGACGTAACTCATTGCAAGTTATGTTATTCACAACAAATGAAATCTTTTATCCAATCAAATGACGTGTTACAACTTAAATTAAATTATGAACGAATATAACGAATCACGGACATAGCAAAGTAGTTTCATAGGTCCCAGTGACTTCGTTACAACCGAGTTTTAATGTATTAATCTTTTTATTAACTTCATACTACAAAATAAGGGGGACATCTTTCTTCTAATTTGGTATTTATGACCGTTAATGTTGATTTAACGGTCTTGTTTTTTTTTTTTTTTTTTTTTTATAATTTTGATATTTTCTATAAGTAAACAAAAACAAGGCACGAGCTTTGTTTACATTATAAAAAACATTTAGTTCTGTATCTCCTTTGTTAATAAACAAATGATATTTAAATTTTTGCTGATCATTAGAATGAATTGCCTTATTCAGGTATTGTAAACATCAGAATTGGTTTTAAAAATTTCAGTTGAAACTGTGTCATGTCTTTTTTATCCTCTTTATATTCATATAAAATTAAATTATTTTACAAATGCATCAATATATAGTGCTTCATCCACTTCGATAAAATCTAATTCTGGTTGTTACATACCTTTTGATTGGCTGAAAAAGTACTATAATATTCTGTTTAACTTGGGCTGTCCTCATCACAATAGCATGCACAAAAACGCATCAATCCGCTTGACATTACACTTAAATTTTGTACATTTTAATTTCATTTCTGAGATAAAATTGCCTTTTTCCAACACTTAATGAAGAAAATTAAATCATAAGAAATGAACCTAATAACTGACCAAGTTATACAGTATAAGCTGGGTTGGAACAGTATTACTCTTTTTGTCAATTGCAAATGTGTTTTAATTACCCCTACCCAGATAATACAGTATAACCTTGGTAGTGATGACATTCATTCCCTAAGCAAATTACCCTGAAGCTGAAATTAATAACATTACACTATCAATCTATGAAAGCAGTTCAGATGTCTAATTTATGGAATATCTATTAACTTTTGAACAATATTCCTTTCCAGGTCTTTCTTCTGCGAAGTGTGCATCTGTGCAAAAAGTCGGGCTTTTATATATGACTGACATTAAGTACATTTAAATTTTATTTTTTATTAAAAAATCCAAATATGTTTTCCCAACTCATAAGTTTATGAATAATGTTTTTTTTCTGTAGTCCTGATAATAAACATCTCTAAAAAATATACCAGGAATTTGTCAAATCATATGTACGAGACATTAAGAATTGTGAAACAGAGACATGGAGTGTTACAATTCAATTAAAAAAACCTCTCACATACAGTGTACAAAAAGATTTTACTTTATTAATTATTGAAGAATGAAGCTTATTATTCTGTATATTATAATTTTCGTTGTTGTTATATTTTTGTTATCAGATTGATGAATTACAAAAAAGACTGGAACAGAACAAAAAGGAGATAAAGAGCTACAAGAAGCACATATCATCTTTAGATGAGCAAACGCAAATACTAAAACAGGAACTCAAAGAAAAAATCATTGATTTAAAGATAAAGAAAAATAAAAAGGTGAAAATTATATGCTTTTAAACATTTCTATTATAATTATTTTAATATAATATTTTTATACGTGTTTGTTTTTGATATCATCAACATCAATCTTTTCCAGTTGTATTGATTGTTTGCATAGAATCTTACAAATTAAGGAATATTACAAGGAATATTTTTCGCAAGTTCTTTTTTTTGTAAGGGTAAGCTTCAAACTATCAGAAACGGGCAAACACTTCAAATTGCTTCGGCAATTGCTATATATATACTAGCGTCATGAAAAAAGGACAAATGCAAACCTTTGATATTCTGCATTTTTTGTGCAGTAACTTTTATGATTGGTTGTATGTTGTTTAACGTCCCTCTCGAGAATTTTTCACTCAGATGGAGTATGTCGATGAAGGGCTTCACATTTAGACCTATACTCGGAAACCAGGGACATTGAGCAGTGAGGGTTCTTTATCGTGCCAACGCCTACCATCACACGAGACCTACGTTTTAAGGTCATATCTGAAAGACCCGTAACTTTCACTTCTATGTGGCTATAGTTTAGCCACCATAGAAAGACAATATTCACCGGGCCTCAAGAACGATGTAAAAATTGTATTTCGAAGGTGGCAAATTTATATCCAAATTTGCAGCTCTCCATCGACAAGCGTTTGAGTTTTCAGATGAGTGAAATGTTCCCGATTCGGACGTTAAACAGCAAACAAAGAAACAAAATCAAGCTTTTGAAATATTAGTGTAAACCTCTTTAAAAAAGATGTCGTAATTTCGTCTTAAAACAATTGAAATAAAACCAAATGCAAATTGGGTTAGACTCTGAAACTCATCAAAGTATGTACTCAGATACTAGTATCAGCTCAATATCTGCAAGCGTTAATTAAAATTGTGCAGACAGACAGATTGACGGACAAACAGCTAGACAGACAGGCGGCAGACGTGGAAGAAACCTATATATCCCTCCGATTTCACCGTGTGGTGACTTTTAATATAAATATACCTGTTCCTATAGATCAACAAACTGAAGCATCGACTGAAGAAAGCAAAAGGAGAGGCTGATAAATGGAGAGATGCACTTTTTGGAGTGATTAATGAGTTTGTACATGTATCTTGTTAGAAAAAAAATTTGTGCATTAACTCTTTCCAGTGAAAACGATTTCCATTGGTATGTCCTTCAAACACTTATTACAACAATATTGAAAAAAAAAACAATGGGAATATTTCTCAAGCAAATTTTAATTATGGCAAACAATTGAATTATTAAAAGAGAGCTCAATATATTGTCTTAACGAAGGGGATAATTATATAAATAAATGGACTGATATGCAGGGGAAATGCAAAATTTGAAGAAAAAAAAAGAAATTAAAGTTTTCCTTATGGATGCGTTTATGGTAAGCTTAATATCTCAATATGGTTCATGAAATTATTGAAGAAGGTATAAACTTGTAACTCGGCTGAAACAAATTTTAGAATATTTCTTTTTTTCTCTTCATTTACAGGAGACAACTTCCAATCTTGACAAAAGCCTTTCAACATTCCAAATCATATGAATCCGATAAAAGCAGATCTGAGAGAGGTCTAGAGGTAACTATTTATAAAATATGAGTATTCATGAAATGTAAAGAGTTTTACTTTTTCGGGACTCTAGGGAGTAGTATGTACATGTAGGTACTTGTGGCTTTGTTGTCATTTTTTTTACACCAGTAATACAAAATCATAGTTTTATAAAACTATGAAGATCCCTAAATTTTCGTGACACTTTATTTCTGTAAGATAGTCATTAACTCAGAATAAGCGAGTACAAGTTTCACGAATTGTGGGTATTGCTCTATTTATAATTATTAAGTATACTAATGTACACGAGAATGAGATTTTCGCAAGCATACCTTCTCGTGTAATTATGCAAAAATAAAGATCTCAAGAATAAAAAGAAATGGTTTACAGTAAGTGAGTTTGAGCAAATGAAAAAAGATGAACTAGAAGTTATCAAACTCATTAAGCCACATACGTGCATAAGTATTTGTGAGGTACACATCATGTTTCTGCGGTCTCTTGTCATATTGAATGACAGCGCATTTAATTTTTGTTAGGACACTACAATCAGATTCAGCTTTAAACCTTTTCACTTACAAGCCTTGATTTGAACATATTTTATTGATTATACTTTACAATTGGGATTGGGCAAAAGTTCTAAAAACTTATTACGCCCTCTCCCTACATATACATTATACCAAACATATTTACATACATGGGTTTCGGCTTAAAATGAAATAACAATAATAATAATAATATAATGATAATATATAATAATCAGAGTAAAACACATTCAATAGAATACATTTCATATTTATGTTTTAGACATGCTATATAAGATTTACAATTAGAAATAATTATTGTATCCACCAAATCGTCCTGACTTTTTAATAAAAGTCTGTACAATAGAAAATAGGGATTCATTTTCAAGATCATTTAACGATTTGTCTCCCCAGAGTAAAGTGTGAGTATCAACAGTGTGTAATTTACCTATTCGCAAAAATTTGTCAAAAAATTCTTTCCTGGCTTCTGTATATTTTTTGCATGAGAAGAAATAGTGATGAGTGTCCTCCACTCTTCCACAAGAACATAGTGGACTCAAGATTACATTACATCGAAAAAGATTGCTATTAAGCACACAGTTATGTCTAAGCCTCGTGTGTATCATATTTAAGCGTCGAGTTCCATAGCTGAAGTAAGAGGGTGGCATTTGTTTATTGTACGAAATAGACTTTTTAAAAATAGATAACGAGGGAGAATTTCTTACATTTAGAGGTAATGAGTTCCATTCTTCAATAACAAGGGGAACGAAAGGGGAACGAAAGTTAATTTGTAAACTTGCAATCTGCATTTGGGTATGTTATAGTTCTGCGAGTTTCTCGTACTGTAACTTGATGAATTACATTACAAGCCTTTATTATAATGCACATATCTTTAAATGAAATATACATGAGATAACGAACAATATTCGTTAAAAATGCCATTTAACAATACAAAATTGGAGCACAGAAAACACGGACCTTGAAAACTTCAGATGTTGTATCAGATGCCATGGAGAAGTAATCATCCCTTAATCGACCCATCGCACCAACCGTCATAAATACATCAGTTTTTTTTAAAACTTTTGATTAAATATCGAAAGCCTCCACAGGAGAGAAATGTTGCTAAACATTATTTGCTTACTACCACAGCTCAAACAGAGTACTAGTGAAATTAACGCTTAATGGCGTTTTTTTTTTCGTTCCATCCTTGTAAGTAGCGGATCTAGCATGAAGGAAAGGTAAGGGATCCCGAAATATCCCCTAATGTGATAAAAATCAGTTATAGTTTATTAATTTTTAATGCTTAAACCGATTGGAAAACAAGAATTAAGAACCCTTCGCAATGTAGTAAAAGTCATGCATATAAAACAGATTGCAGTATTTCTATAAGCAGTGCTTTAACTTGAGTTTAAACATTGTTCATATTTATAAACCGTTAATATTGATCATGGCTTGTGTTTATTTTGCATCATAGGTGAAATAACAAATTGATAGATAAGCAAACCTTTATTTCTACGTTTCATTTACATGAGAGTTTTATTGCGCTCACATCACCACAGGTTTAAGCGTGAAAAATTATCCAACTGTGCAAAAATATGAGTCTTCACAGTTTATTAGATAAGAACGAAAAAGATATGAAGGATAAATTTGGAATTATCGATGAATATTTTTGAGACGTAGATTTTAAAGAAAGAAATCAGTTCAATTTACTTGTTTATTTCTTTGAAGAATATGGCCTCAAGACAATTCTAAATATTTGCACGGTGGAGCCTCATTTATCCACTGTTTTGGTTCCCTGTCATTTTGTCCGGATATATGAAGCGTCCGGATACCTGAATTACCAGTTAAACAAGACAAAATAGCTTAAAGTTTTAAAAATTCTGTTCTGATGAAATATTGTTCGGACACTGAAGCGTCCGGATATTTGAAGGTCCACTGTATACACTTATAAATTACATTGAATATGTCATGCTAGTTCTTTTTTTTGTTTTTTGTTGTTTCCAGAATCCCAGTAGCTCGCAAAGAGAGAAACAGCAAATGGATAGGGACAGACCTAGTGAGTTTAAGTGTCCTAAGTGTGAATGGACCTCAAGTAGCCTTCGACGCCTAAAGAAACATGCAAATAAATGCCTTCATCAGGACAAAGAACTAAAGACGATGAACGATGAACATATGTCGATATATTAATTGTATCTTCATAAATTTAGAAACATATGTATACTCCATTTTTATCTTATCTTAATCGTTTCGTTTGAACTATTACCCAGAGAAAATAAAAAGAAACATTTCACATAATTTTAGATTTGAATATTCATGTAATGAAAGTTTGTCAAAATAACCGGTAAATCTTAATTGAGAATGCCAAGGAGGTTTTAAGTCTTAAAATTATGTTTATGTAATGTTTAAAACTATTTTGCAATGAGCCTCTTCAGAAATAACTTTTTAGTTAGATAAATATGCTTTGGGGCAAAGCTTGTGATGCATAAATTATCCAATATATCCATCTGACAAATAGAACATTCTAGAAAATGATTCCTTATAAGAAAAATTTGAATATGCATTTAAGAGCTATGATGCATTTATGAATAAAATGGCCCTGTTCCTATATCAATTAATAAACTATTACCCTCTTTCCCAGTTCATGTATCAAAATAAAGTAGAGACTTAGTGCTTTCATTTCCTATGATAAAATTTGTTTTTGAGAATCAAAGTATTGGAAAACAGGCTTTTAGAAAATGCACTGTTCTTAAATTTTGCATAAAACATGCGCATTTTTATTCAGCAAAGAATAAAAATATGAGCACAGTCCACGATCCAAAAATTAAATATGTTTTTTTAATCTTCATAAATAGATATTTCATTATGTATTTGCATATTTTGGAGTAGAAATTGTGATAAATATAAAATATTGGGGAAAAAATGCTTCATTTTCAAACTAATTTACAAGATATTGGAAAAATAACACATTTTATGACGTCATAATGAATTGATTTGAGGAAAAATACGTCATTTTCACTAAATACATGGTAACCGCTGTCCAAGTGATAAATACTGCATTGTCAACCGAAGTTGAACAGTTTCGATTTCTCAGAAATTTTCGGTGCCAAAAAGGCCGCCTTAACTGGCTCTTGCTATATGTTGTATAATAGAACTGTAATGCACAACGTATTCCAGAGTTTGTATACAATTTTATTTAAGCAAAGTTTTACAAAATGCAAATAAGTTTACAATGAACATATGTCATGGTGATACACAATATAAAACGTATTCAAAAACCAATGTTGAAACAATCTTATTGTCAAACATTACATTAAACATACAGCAACAAAAAATCTGATCAATAACAAACGTCACAATTAAGGTACCATTCAAAGAACATTGTACATTATCATAAATTTATTTTATTTGCCAGACCTTCGGAACTCTTATTTTAGGAAAGTACTTTAAATGTTTTGATTTCTTTTATTTTAAATATTTCATATTAAGATTATTAAAACAGTAATTAAAGGGAATTAATTTTTTCTTACTTTGGAATGTGTAGTAGTTTAACACTTTTAAGTGTTCTTGGTTCAAATAAGGAGTTCTATAGCATTTGATAATTATTGGGAGAAACATTTTAAAACTTTATTTGTGTTCAATGATTAAGTTTACATTTTCAATCTTCAAAAAATATGTAAAATGAATACAAATCTTTTTTTTATTATTATTATTTAACTAACATTTTCTAAATTACAAATAACCATTTACACGAAAGAAAAATCTCAGACATTGAAAAAAGGTTACTATTGTATCCGAACTTGCCTGAGGAAATCATTTTAGATTTATCTAATCTCGCAAGAAGCAACAATCGCGGAAAAAAAGGTTTCAATTATTGTATTGTTAAAACATGTTAATCAGTTTATCGCCATTGTATATTTTTTGCGATATGATGTATTTTGCGATATAAAGTACTCAAGAAAAATGATTTTATAGTACAATTTGTAAATTATTATGACGATAAAAGAATAACATTGAAAGCACAAACGTTTTGTAGGACATCTGTTAATAGTTCAATGAGCTAGTCCATTTTACTTGTAAGCCGGAGGGGGTTGGTATCCGGTAGTGGGAGCTTGCTGTTGCGGAGGATATGTGTATTGAGGGTAGGAGGGCTGGGTCCCTGGAGGATACGCAGCTGTGTTAACATAACCGCCTCCATATTGTACACCTTGAAGGATAAAATGGATGTGCCATTAAATACCGTTAAATCCAAGTAATTTCCTGAACTTCATACATACACAGATATTTCATATACACAATCAAAATCTTAACAGGTAGTTTTTCTTGCATTTATTTTCAGTTTATTTTTTCTATTTTTTTTTCTTTTCATAAATTCGAAAGGGTCGTTTTGTAATTCTTTCGTAAATCCTAAATTGAAAAAGTGGTTTGTTTTTGATTAAGATGGAAATTGGTCAAGCAATTTTACGCTGAGGTGTCGTTTAGATGATTAAATAACTTTGTTTTAGTACTTCATACCTCCAGTTGTCGTGGAAACGACGGCTACATTGGATCCAGCTGGCTGGAGTACTGTGCCCCTGGCCGCCAGACGGCGTGGTCTGATGCAGCAAAAGAATACCAATAAAAATACAAGTACTGCTATGCCAATCAAAGTTCCAATCACGGCTCCCACGATAGTACCAACAGGTCTATAATAACAAATGTTTATAATTAGTTCGAAATATCTTATGTTTCCAGCTGTTTTTTTACTATTATGATATTTCATATGCAAGACAAGAGGCCTATGGGCCACATCGCTCACCTGAGCACTGTGGCTAGGAAGAAGTAGAAATTTGTTTATTATTGAAAAGTTTAAATCCAAAAGTAGTCCCATGACCAATCATGGTTTTGCTATTCTTGAGAAGATGATTTTTAAAGAATTTCCTATGTCTTTGTAAAACTTTGGTTGGCCATTGTGGACCCGCCCTACCCCTGGGAATCATGATTTGAACAAACTTGAATCTACACTACCTGACGATGCTTCCATATAAATATGATCAATTATGACTTTGCTCTTCTTGAGAAGAAGATTTTTAAAAGAATTTTCCTATATATTTCTATGTTTAACTTTGGTCGGCCATTGTGGCCCCGCCCTACCCCTGGGGGTCATGATTTGAACAAACTTGAATCTACACTACCTGAGGATGCTTCCATATAAATATGATCAATCATGGCTTTGCTATTCTTGAGAAGAAGATTTTTAAAGAATTTTCCTATATATTTCTATGTAAAACTTTGGTCGGCCATT
>PRKT01000152.1:284568-307382 GCA_003671525.1 Saccostrea glomerata | reverse complement strand
CTGAGGATCTTTCCTGGCACAGTGGTTCTTTAGAAGAAGATTTTTAAAACATACCATTAAATTTTCTTTAATTCCCAATTATCTCCCCTTTAATGAGGGCGTGGCCCTTCATTTGAACAAACTTGAATCCCCTTCCCGAGGATACTTTGTGGCAAGTTTGGTTAATTGGCCCAGCGGTTCTTGAGAAGAAGTCGAAAATGTGAAAAGTTTACAGACGGACAAACGGACAGCTAGACGGACGACGGACAAAATGTGATCAGAAAAGCTCACTTGAGCCTTTGGCTCAGGTGAGCTAAAAAACGTCAGACCAGCGCCATTTTGAAAAGTGGAAATTTCGACGCCCCCAACTGAATTCTATTTTTATACTTGCAATTAGAATTGATATAATTTAAGTCACAACTTATCAATACTAGAAGCACTACTATAAATAGGTGTGGGTTATAGACATTTTATTCGGTTTGCACGTATCAAAAATCGACCTGACAAAGTCGCCTACGGTTGGGGACAGTTAGTGTTCCTTTTTTCATAATGGCACCGGTTCTGACGTTTTCTTGGCATTTTAAAAAATCAAAATCATGAAATACGTCTGGAAAATGTCAGATATTTTTGGACTTTTATATAAAGTGCATTGTGCTTTTTAGTCATTTTTATTCATTGCTACTGAGAGAATTGATATAGTATATAATGCCGACGACTGTATTTTTTGTTGAAGCTTTCAGAGGGTTTTTATATTTTACAATATTGAACTTGGTAAATATAAATATGAATCCTTTGCATGTTTACATTTATAACGTCTAATACATATTGTTACATGAAATGGAGATTGAAAAATTAGTTAAAAGTTTCTAAACATTTCCAAGCATCTCAACCTTTCATGGCTGTTGAATTCTTTACAAAATAAACACCCAGTTTCTCTCTGCATGTTGGAAAATTTTGGACCAAGTTGGTAATGCGAATTTAGAATAAACATAAATAATGTTTAACGACAAAAGCCTGACAAATAGAATAATTGAAAATATTTTCCGATCATATTTTTGGAAAGATTCCTTAATACTAAAATAAAATAGATTTGAGCATTAAAATTAGTATAGTTTTCAATTTTCAATTTATAACTGTTTTTTACAATGTGTCACAGAGAAACGACTGCTTGTTTTACGCCCATTCGAGAATTTTCACTTATATAGAGACATCCAGAAAACAGGAATTAGACATGCTTACACATAATAATAAGAATAGTATGAGCAGTAGTAGCTGTAGGAGTAGTAATAGCAATAACGAGCGTTCACCACATCTGAAAAAGAATTTTAAAAAAGTTAAAAATTATCTAGATTGAGCTTTCAATACATTTGAAAAAGAAAATACAAGTATTTTATACAAAAACATTGATATAACAATAAGGAGCATACATACATGTTTTACAGCATATTTTGTATATTCAAAACTGTTTTATTCTATACACATTATTGAATGCGCTTTATCTACTTAAAGCAGTAAACAAAATAACTAAAAATATAATAGAAATATGACAGTATTATATTCAAATATATTGGTGTTGTTTTTCAAACACAACCAAAACCGAGAAAATCAGTGTCTGTTTTTGTGATCTCTGTTTTATTTTTAAAGGCATCGTACCATTTACAACAAAATACAATATTGCAAAGGTACATGCATAAGGTTTTACCTTTAATTGATTTTGAAAAAAAACATGCAATTACTTCAAAATATCTTTTTCATGTCAATTAGGCAATTATAAATCATCACGGTAATAACAATAGCATTCTGCAAAAAGTTTGGAAATAAGGAAACAGGATGTGTTCATAAGGGGTTCTAAAGAACTCAGCGGGAAAGGAAATCAGTTTGAAAAATATCTCTTAAATAAATTAAATCTTTCAACTAGTATCTCATTAAATTGTTCACTTAAAAGATAAATAAAATAGAAGTCTTTTTTATTATACGTAGTATTTACACATAACGTCTAGATAAACAACCCGTGCTGTACATAGGGTTTTCGATGACTTTTCTATGCACGTAAAATAAAAATCTTTTTAAATTGTTTGTAAAGAAATTTCAGCTAACTGAATTATATACTTGCTTCTATAGATTATGAAGATTAATGGCTAAATCTTCCTCGAAACAAAAAAACATTTTTCGTCTACCCATATATGATTTTTTAAAGTACACATGTAGATGAAAATTTATCTTTTGCAAGTATAATGATTATCAGTTAAAAATAAATCTATTCGTGATTTACTTTTTGTACCACCTGCTGAGTGGAGGGAACATTTTACACGGCGTCTTTCTGTCTATCCTTTTATCTGTCCGTCTGTTTGGCTGTTTGTTTAGCTGCTTGTCTGTACGTCATAAACCTTATATCCGGGGAAATGTAAGAGTTATGGTTTGATATTTTGCAAATATATTGCCTAGTTTTACAACTTTTAGAATTTAACATGGTTACCATTTTTGTGGTCCCTAATTGACCCTGATCTTTGACCTACATGTTGTTTTCCAAATATATCACTGCAGATAAAAACTTTTTTTTTTCATGTTTCAGAAACAAATCTGCCTAGCATGTACACTGTTTGTCGTAAAATATTATGAAAAGACCAGATATTGCAATCTATTTGACCTAGAACTTGTCCTACTTTGCAAAAGCATATCCTTAACAGTTTAAATTCACTAGGAATTTTTTTTTATTTCGGGAAGAAGACTTTTAACAATAAGCATTTACAGTAAAACATGCTTACGGCGAACACACCTGTAACGAATTGACGCTTATAGAGAAGTGCTTTTCAAAGTCCATTACTTTAGAATATATTGTCAACTTACTGGATATAACATATTACGCGTGTTAGGAAACAAAGTCGCCCGTCCCTTCGTTATAAAACTTTTAACCTCTACGTTAGTAAGTTGTCGAAGATAAACTCATGTTTTATAACTTGCTCTACGTTGGAATAATTTCTAAAACAAGGTAAATTATTAACAAACAAGTTGATAAATCAAGAATATCAATGCATCATCTCGTAAGTTCTACGCTCTATACAATGATATTGTAAGCAAATACAATTTATCATTGAGACAAATGCTAACTGACGTTTTTCATACTAACTGTAAGTCTAGTATTTATACACTGAATTGAAGAAATACTTTTCCGTTATTTCCCTATCATGACAAGGAGCACAAGGCGGTGTGACTTTTTGTCAGGGGATGCTCACTCCTCCCTGGCACTTAGGCCTGATCCTAACTTCGATATTTTGGGGGTCCGTGATTGCTCTGCTCCTACATGTATTTTGCATTGTTTTATGGGCCATTGATCTCGAATACTGTTCGTTATCTCCATATGTTTCATACTATCGAAATACTTTAAGATCGGTATTCTGCTTTGACTCGTGTAGACCGACAATTGCAGTGCACAGAAACGGAAATCATTTATGAAGTGAATGGTAATTTCTAATAAATTCAATTTAATTCTCTATTTTAGGGTTTAGAAATCAGCATTTATTGTCCAATCTTTGACTTACAGTTTCTATTGTAATTTTGTTCTATCCATGGATTTTTTTTTCTTTCGAGACAATTGATCAATATATTAAATAACTGGCATTTTCCAGATGTATTTACATATATTTAAAGAAGCTACAATGCAGGCGACACGTGTGTTTCTTGGGATACTATAGTTGTTCATTTTTCGTTTTTTGTTAAAACATTCTTCAACAAATAATGTATGTATAGGGTGACAACAGGTTTGCTACAATATTTTTTTACCTGTAATATTGATTTATGAAATTCTTAATATTGACGTTAAGATTCTATTCACACTAAATTTACACTCCTTTGATACCACCTTCAACTGCAAATATGTAAACGATATTCAAATATCAACTTACGGAAAATATAAAGCACGCAATAAAAATAACTCGAAATCATTCAGACATTTTATTTAGGAATTTCTGAGGACAGGAAAACTTAGCTAAGATACGCATTTGAGGACATATTTAAAGCTCGTATTGATAGTGAATCACCTGACATTCCTTCATAGGTTAAAAAACATTCAATAGCAACTGAGAAATATCGTGATAAAGATTCGTTATCTTCTTTTTGTACAAAGTCGGGAGCTGTTAGCTCTGGATAATATGATCACATTTTAAATTAAAAAAAAAAATTGATACAATGTACAACTGCTATGATATATTTTTAGAAATAATTTATGTTTTGCATCGAGATTTATGGGATTTAAGAACAATTATACTTAGAAAACTACGTACTTTACATGTAATATCTTTTACTTACAAAAATATATATGGACAGTTTTACTGGTATAAATGATAAAAGAATGAATATATTTTAGACGAAACGCCTTACCCAAAACTAGAATGCTTACAAACACACTGAGTAAAGTTGAACACCAACACGCCATCTTTGGTTCAGATAAGACCGATTAATATCACGTGACCGGGGATATTCTATTTAAACAGTTCGCTATCATTAAATAAAGAAAAAAATGATAACATTCATAGGTACATGTATGTGACGTAGTTTCCGTAAACAAGGTAATGTAGAATGTATAGGTCTTTAAAAACACTGTGATGTGTTTTTTATTAAACACATTAGATCTACATGTATTTTGTTATGAATTAAGGACATATAACAAAATTCTACCTTTACCATGACACTCTTTTTCTGATACTGAGAAGCAGAGCAGACCATTTCCCATAAAAATAGTGTTATTGTTCTCCTAATACTTTGTTCTTCGGTGCTTTGTATGTACACGCATATGAAATTTATATGTGCACTTTAAAAAAAATTGTAAAATTATCTGTTGCACGGTATACCTGTCATCATCTTTTGTCTTGACAGCAGAGACCTTGCCTAGTACCTGCCATTCCTAGTCCATATTCACGTAGGCTTGTATGACTGATGCCTTCAAATGTGGCCTAACCATATGAGGATTATTTGTTGTACTGAAAATGCCCTAATACATAAGAAGGATACTCTTGTTCTGGTTTATCAACCTCTGAGGGAACTTTTATTCCTGAAGCTAGTTATAACTTAGTTTCTTCCAAATGTGTGTTCTGATTTTCTGCAGATGAACAACTTAGATGTTCTTGCATTGCTAGCGTTCTCACAAGACCTTAATCTGATAGAACATCTATAGGATGATGAAACAGACTTAAACTTAAGTGTAAACTTCAATGGCATGTAAAAATAGTTATTAATTATCGACTTCATCTCAAACTTTGCAGTTAACAACATATTTGTGAATCAATATTGAAATATATTTCAATTTTGATTTTGCTTGACTTCCAGAACATTTAAGTAAAGGATAAGATTTTGACTTAAGCTTGAGACGTTTCATGATCCCGGGGCTTGGATGTACGAGTTGGACACCAATCCAACAACAACATCAAGGATATAAAGCAGGCATTATTGCAGGAATGGAATAATAATAATATCCCCCATGTTACCATCAACAACCTTATTAACTCTATGACACGACGTGTTCAGGCTGCAATCGATGCAAACGGAAAGCATACACGAAGTTTAAACTCACTATAATACTGTAATAAGTTCTAACCTTGTAAAGGCCGTGCAAAGTTGTGATATTATTCTTAATATTGCAAAACTGCAATATAAAACATGTTCAAGTTTTATAAGAAGACGCATAACTACATCTGAAAAATAAATGAAAAAATACTATGTAAATTGAAGAAATAAATTTTTAAGTTCAATTTAGATAAGCGATGATTTTTTTGTTGTTGATTATATACATAAGCTTCACATTTGAAATACCCATTAACAAAAGAATCCTTAAGAAGTTGTTTGTGATCGAGTACTCCCCATGTACAACTGTAAGCCTTCGTCCATACTAAATGCTTCCTTAATACCTAGCAGGACAATTCAATGATAAAACTCTTAGTAATTATGCTAAAATAGATAACCTATTAGCAACTGCAAGTTGTTAGATAAGTAATGTATACTTCAATCAATTATTTGTAATAATGAATATGTTCCTGTACCATTTTTTATGAAATGTCATTGTGTACGATGTAAAGAGAGAAAAAGAAAAATTTGATAATTCAGATGGGTATGGTATACATGTACATGCACTGAATTTGTTCATTTATATAAATTAAATTACATGCATAGTATATATGTATCATATAAAAAAATTAAGATTGAAATCAACGTAATCAAAAGGTTTTTTTATTATTGTACTTTTACGTTAATTCTATGATTGCTGATTGAAATTGATTATTTTCATTTCTTATTCGAACCGAACCAAATTGTCATTTATTACTACAATTGCAGTTTTCTAAAACAAACAGTATATCAACACAAACAAGGATACAACATGATAGTAACAATCTACATTAAAACTAAAATGAAATATATAGAGAAAGCGATCATTATCCCGTTATGTGACGTTATGTCTTTTTCTGGAAGTCAACACATTTGCATGTATCCGTCCGATAATAATAATTATCAGTCCAATATATACCAATATATTATCGGACATATGATGATAACAGAATTGGACAGTATTTACAAAACACAAAGTAGAGTTAAATAAAGGCTAAATATGACCAAAAACGAAAATAGAAGGAAAAAAAACAAATTCTGTTTTCGGTTTAGACAGCCTCAGGCTAACAGTTCAGTTCTTGGGTCTGACAAAACGTACGAGGGCCGTTCAATAAATAATGTCATTAGATCCATGACATACAACATAGAAGTTATATGGCATTAAGTTTGACTTTTTCTCATTATTGAATCTTTAATGAATTGATAACAGTTTATGTGATCACTTTTTATCACATAATTTTATTCTGGGAATCTGGAGAGGAAGGGCTTTTCGAGACACTGCATTATAAATGAATGGTTAAGAATCAGTAAACTAGAGTGAAATTAAACGTTTCATTAAAGTGCTGTAAAACTTGTTAAGAATCCCAAAGAAATATTAACTGAAATATGTTAAATAAAGCATTCAATGTCTGTTTGATACACACATGAGCAGGTGGATTTCAATGACCAATAATGATCTAATGTGCATTAAAAATTTATACCTACAAGGAAATACAATAACCAATGTATTTTTCAAAAATTTAACAATCACTGATTATGTTTGATTGATTTTAAGACTCATACCAAATTTGATGGACATTATTTAAATGTTAGTTCACACTTTTTAAAAGCGACATTTGATCGTAAAAATGTTTAATACTCAAACGTCACCTTATATTTTGAAAAATGAGTGAAATCGACAGCGTGTAGGAATGTATCTTAAAATTATTTTGAAAATCAAAAATTGTATTTATCCCCGTTTGTCTGAAACTCAAACAGATTATGAAACTTGAATCCATTATGCTATAAACCCTTAAATCAAAATAACAATAAGATGCACTTGAAAAACAGCCAAGGTCTGAGAAGAGCAAAGAATTGCAAGAGCACAAAAACAGTTTTATGTGTTTTTTTCTTAAATATTAGTGGTCTAGTTGTTAAAACTTTTATTTGGGGAGGAAGTTCAATTCTGGAGGAGTCTAGAAAGCAAACTTTTTGCAAAAAATCGAAAGGTTTATGAGAGGAAGGATCCAGAATGAGGAATTCACTACATTAAATTTCTTCATGACAGTATCCAAACCCACAGGCCATGAAGAGTAAAGGAGTTTTAGGGATAAACAGAAAGGTAATGTTTTGTCACACCAACAATATTCGCCAGATATTTCAGCTTTTGACTTGTTCCATCTACCAAACTAGAAAAAACACCTTTCAGAAAGAAAAAAAAACAAGTACAGGAAATCATAGGATCTACCATATTCCAGTATACGGAGGGTCATATTCAAAAACGTGTTCTAAAAAAAATTAGAAATTTAATGAATACGTTATAAAGACATGTGTTAAAAAAGAATATTTAAGTGAAATCATCAAGATTAAATCATAGAAAAGCGTTTTTTGTTCCTTTCCGGGCACCTATGACATTATTTATTGAACAGCCCTCGTATGTTTCACTCAAACCAAATCATAAATGTCAATACTTGCATTTTTATCAATTCTGGATATTTAAAACATTTTTTAAAAAGTATCATAAATAGTAACTAAAGACTTTTTAGGCCGACTTAACAATTCTATTTATTGAATATTAAAAATTTCAAAAGGCAAAACTTTAACAATTCACTATTAAAATTATTGGAATATCATTCTCCTTGATTTCGTTGTATATTAAAATTATCAAATTTTTTAAAGATATTGTTTTATAACGTTGAAAAGTTGAATGGTTTCACTCTTGCTGTGGCTCTATTAGGGGGGTTGCCCCTGACGCTATTCTTAAAATAAATTTATCCATTTTATTCGATTTTCCACTGATTTTATCTGAATGCCCTTGTATCAAGCTGCTTACTTAGTCACCGTGCTGTGTAAGTAGTTGTCACCGATGTAGATGGATCCAGCACTCGCACACGAAAAAATATAAAGTTTGTACTTCATCTAATGCAAGTGAATAAGATACAAAAAGAAACTAACATTAAGTACACATACCAATGTAGTGCGCAAAACAAACAGAAATACACGTAACTGCAATAAAATGAAAACAAAGGTAATGTAAAATAATCAGCATAAATGCGTATGTCTATTTCTCGTCGAAACTCTTAACAATCAAGCAGGCAGGTGTAACGATTGCAAAAGGTATTACCCGGTACTGATATCGTATAAAGTATTATCAAAAATAGCGTCATCCTCTTAACTTTAAATAGCCTAAATAATGAAAAAAGATTGCGTTGGAAGGTCAAAGAAAAAATTTCGATTCTCAAACCTTCAACCCTCCGTGGAAATATTTACAGTAAGCCTTTACACACCATCACTATATTTCACCCATCATTCAGTTATCCTATGTATTTACTTTACTTGATCATTAATATGATAAAAATAAATTACATATCAAATTGTCGACTGATTTTTCCTGATCCCATTTCTGATGTTTTGAAGGTCCGTGTTTGTTCTGCTCCTAATTTGAATCGTTTTATGAACTTTTGATTTTGAATACTGTTCGTTATCTCTATTTGTTATTTTTCAAATCAGGACAAGGAGCACACGGCGGGTGTGACCCGTTAGCAAGAAAAACTCACTCCTCCATGGCACCTGATCCCACTTCTGATGTTTAGAGGACTTTGTTTACCCTTTTCCCCGTTTGTATTTTTTATTGAAAAAAATCCAGGCATTATAAATTTTAGATTGGATCGTTTTGGTTTGATATTTGTATGAATACACCATTTGACATCTGAATATGCTCAGGTATAATATATTTCCAATTATTTGACAGAAATATTAAACGTCTTTGATCCTTTTGACGTTTAGATTACTGGAAATGCTCAGAAAACAGAATTTGTTTCTTTAATCGTGCCATATTGCAATTATACAAAATTTTGTATTTAACGACAATTTATCAAATGAACATAGAAATTTATATTAAATTTTTATCTTAAAATACAATAAGAAAAAATAAAACCAAAAATAACACCGTAGACAACCGCAATGACAAGCATAGAAATATAAAATATCATGCAATTTATGCTCAATTATTTCAATATATATATTTTTTTAGAAAAAGTATAATTTCTTAAAATTTGAAAGTTATACACGTACTGTTTTGAACAATTTATTGCAAATTTAAGTTTAATAAAATTATACATTCGTCTGTATCTCAAGCAAAACACCTGTTATGACAATTTTTCTTTTGCATCTCGTGGTCTCTTGGAATAATTACAAAATTATTAAGTGTTAATTGCAAAGTGTTAAAATAATGTATAGTATTTGCATACAAAGTATTATTCTTTCAAAAAATATGTTAAACAAAGGTATATCACAATTTGTTAGAATACATAAATGCAAGCATGTTTTATTGTATTTATGGCCCCAAGAATTCTTCCACTTTGGAGTTTATTTGTAAGGTGGAGGGGGTTGGGACCCAGTAGAGGGGTCTGGCTGTGGTGGAGGATAGGTGTACTGTGGGTAAGCAGGCTGAGTCCCCGGGGGATAAGCGGCCGGATTGACGAAACCCCCACCATACTGCACACCTTGTAGATGAAAAAAAAGAAAGGGTATTTCTAAAAATTAAACACAAAAATTAATTTTTTATCTGAAGGGTATGTATTAAGAATGATTATGTATGGAATATCTTTTTTGTGTTAAAATTCATTGTCATTATTTTTTTTCTTCATTCTATTGTAAAAATAACATTTTCTGTGAAATAACAAAACTTCAACGAAACTGAAATTGATTAATACTGATGAAAGAGAATTTTAAAAGAAAAAAAAATACTGTTAAAAGTATCTCTTTAGAACTGAAGTTTACTGAAACTCATTTATGAAGTCTACAAGAAAAATTCAAAGATTCCTAGATTTAAGCTTTATTAGACCTTATTAAAAAATTGCTTGCTTGCCCTCTCCCTACCGACAGACTTAAATGACCCGACTTAAAACTTTATTTACCCCTGAAAGCAAATATTTTATATGTACTCCAGATAATCTTATTTTGAAAATAATAATTGAAAATTGATTTTTTTTTAAATAAACATTTCTAACCTTCCTAGCTACCAACATTTTCAGACCGAGTCGGGATACTTTTTTTTAAACTTGACCTTATATATATATATATACCCCCAGCTGTTGTGGAGAGCACAGCTACATTGGATCCAGCTGGCTGGAAAACTGTCCCACTTGCCGCCAGACGGCGTGGTCTGATGCAGCAGAAATAGATCGATAGTCCAATTAGTGCTGCCAAGCCAATCAATGCCCCTATTACACCTCCCGCAATGGAACCATAAGATCTAACAATAATTGAGAAATTGATTTCTATTTTGAAAGTGAATCTTTGTGTAAATTCAAAGGGATATTATAGATGCATACTATATGAGAGATTAAAAACTTCAAAATGAAAAAAAAAATCCGATCATAAAAGAAACTTTTCTTTAAATATTATTTCATTTACATTATATCATTCTGTCAATATTTACATTCTTTTCTTTTTTGACATTGTATTTTAATTTTAGTACAATCTCTTTTCCAGAAAAATCTAATTGAGTTCGAAACACAAGTCTGCTACTATGAATTTTAGTATGTATATTTCAATTTATTTCTGTGAATTATAAACTATTTTCCATTAAATCTTAGTACTAAAAATTACTTGTATTTCATTATATTAAATCAAGGTATCAAAGTAAGGCGGAATCCAAAGACATAAGCATATTTTATGGTACAATATTGTCAATAAAGAATCAAAATATAATCATAGATGGTCAAATAAACCTAGTTTTAATGACAATTGCTCGAATAAAGTTAATATTCTATGTTTTTCAGTATTGACAAAAAGTCAAATTGTTTAGATGGTGCTATATTTAACTTTATACGTTTGTTTGTTGATATAGAGAATATGAATAAGAGTTGCTTACACATAGTACGTGCAGTAGTAGGTGTAGTACTCAAAATAGTAGTCGTAGTAGTAGTAACAGTAGCGGGCGTCCACGAGATCTGAAAAAAAAATCAGTAAAATCTTTTCGTTTAAAAAAATCCATAAAGACTCATTTCTCTATATTGCATAGATATGTTTCCGTTATTTTCAGATCATGAAAAGGAGCACACGGCAGCTGTGACGAGTCGGCAAGGTACTCACCCAACCCCATCCCCCTTCCCCATTACATTATCCTACCATTTGAAAATTAGAGACATCTTTATGCTCTGTTCCTGATTTTATAGGAATACATTGACCTTGTCCGCAAATACAATTTGTCATCGAGTCAAATGTTGACTGACAATTTTCCATACTAATTGTCTGTCTACTGAATTGACGACGCATGCATTCGTTCTTTCCCTATCATGACTAGGAGCAACGGGATGGCCACTTCTCCATGGTACCAAATCCCCTCTATATTTTTTGGAGGTGCGTACACGTGTTTGCTTCGCTCCTTTTTTGTACTGTTTTATGGACTTTTGATCTTGGATACTGTTGTTATCTCCATGTATATTTCATTTCTCTAAAATTCTTTTTTTAATTGAGACTTCGCCTTCATATAATGTTCACTGTGGAAGTTAAGGGTAAAAATTCAATATTTCAAGCCTATATCATATTGAACAAGGCAGTGTAATTAACATGATGATTTTTATCTTTTCATTCCTCATCTTTTCATACTTAAGTAGCAATAAACACTTATGTATTATGAGTTTATGTCTCTTTTGCTGGTCGACTCGATCTCTATTGTCTGTTTTACGTACAAACAATTTATATATTTAAAAAAATCAAGCTAATTGTTAGTCCATTATTTTTACACTGAATTGACGTTTTTCCGTTTTTTCCCGATTATGACAAGGAGCACACGGCGGTTGTGACCGGTTGGTAGGGGATGCTTACTCCTATGTGACACCAGATCACAGCTCTGATGTTTTGGAGGTCCGTGTTTTGCTCTGCTCCTGTTTTGTATTGTTTATGGACTTCTGATCTTGAATACTGTTCCTTATATCCATATGTTTAATCACAAACAATTGATGAATGAAAAAATAAATAGTATCATTTAAATTCATTATTTTAAAAACTCTATTGCCAATGTTTTGACATTGTCAGCAAATGCAATCTGCCTTTATCGGTCTAAGGGACTATTTTCATACTAATTGTCAGGATATTGAGTTACATACTTAATCGGCTGTAGATATTCCGTGCATTTTTATTATTATGACAAGGGTCACTCAATGGCTATGAAATTTCGCCAGGGGTGAATATTTGCTTTGTTCCTAATTTACATCGTTTTAATGGATTTTTCAGTTTAAATACCGTTCATTAAGTTTATTTAAAAAAGAAAGTGTTTTTTCCTTTTTAATGCAAAACTTATATATCCTCTTAACGCACAGAAATTTATCATATTCTAATATTCAGGAAGACATCATAACATATGTTCTTGCAAGATCAACGCAAGGAGTTGAATGCTTATGGAGAAGTCTTTCACCTTTTAACTTAAAATAATACTTATAAATTGAAAATATTGAGTTTAAAATTTAAAAAAATAAAAAAAATTCTCTAATTTCAGAGACAGATACATGCATATGTATGTAACAATAAAATCACATTAAAACGTTATATAAAACAATCATCTTAAGTGACCTCAGCGTTGAATAATGATCTTATTTGTGAGCTAGCGGATAAAACTTCCTGTTTCAATAGTAAGGAGTAACCGTGAACAATATTATTCTTCACGTTGAGACGCAAATATGATTTAAAGTGACTATCCCGTCATGGTGGTTTGTATATGTTTAATTTTTTCAACTTGCAAAATAGGTCCTTGTCTTGCAGCTTTAAAGTAGACATGGACGGATAGCTTATTTTTCTTAGATATTGTATTTTGATCTTAATTCTAAAGAAAACAAACTTAGACAAAGGCCGGCAATCCTTCCCTTCTTTCCGTACGTATGTGTCAGAAAATTTAGAAGGAGAATAGATAGCAATTTTAAAAGTTCTCTTCTCCCAACCAACACCCAATTTTTTTTTGGAGGGGGGTTGTTGTTGTAATAAAACTATGATACGCGCCTAACGTAAAATTAATTGTTCAGTTTGGCTATCTAATACCGTTCCATGTATGCTTATTTTAATTTAGATTCCTTAATGAAGAAGCTGCAAGTGATGGAACAAGTTATTCATATTTATCATAATAATGACGTTGTTTAAAAATTTAATAGCCAGGTAAACAGAAAATTACATAAGGAAACGCAAATAACCACGGAAAATAAAGGATTGAATACTTTTAAAGGGTTTAACATCGATAAATTCTACAGTTCGCAGAAGAAAATTATTCTTACCCAAGAGTACAGCGCTGGCAAACACACAACCTAAACTCAGGTGGTTATACTTGCACGCCATCTTTAAACGATGAGACCGACAAATATCACGTGACATTTTCAATAGATCGTTTACATTATATTTTAAAAATACATTTTAAAAGGTTTGTAATCTAGTTTCTGAATTTAAAAGGAACTGATATTCAATGCAATATATTTTTAAACATGCTCTGTTACCGTGAAAGCAAATGGGGAATATTTATAACATGTTTTTTCTGTTTGCCCTTAAATTGAATTGCAGTTGAAACTATAATTTACAAGAGAGATATAGCATTTCACAATACCGAATACTTTTTGTCTCTATATGTTATTATTATTATTATATGCATTGTCATATTATCATAAAGACAATATTATATTATAGCTGGGTACGTATTAGGAATACAGGTTGTTTTAATTAAAAAAGGAGACACTGACAAAATTCGTATTTTAACTTCAATTGACAAAATAAATAACTAAAATTCCTGTGTGTTTGTTTGTTTCTTTGCAAACTTAACCTTCGCCATAAATGTTGAACTTGAAAGATAGAGACTTCATATTTGGTATGCATACTCCGCTAATTGATCTCTTTCAAATGACACAGTCATCTTACTTATTCACCAATATAATTTCATCACCTGCATGCGGAGTTTATATATCTCAGTTGATTCGATAAACAAGAGCATGTTCTACATACGAACAATTTCTAAACGAGCGGGTATGACCGGTCGGTAGGGGATGCTCACTTCTCCATGCAACCTAATCACATTTCCGAAGTTTTGAAGGCCCGTGTTTGCTCTGCTCCTGTTTGGTATTGTTTTAAGGGCTTTTGATCTGGAATACTGTAATTGTTATCTCCATTTGTTTCATTATATAGCGATTATTCCGTCATTCCCGGATTAGGACAAGGTGCACACGGATATGAACGGTCTGATGATCCGCGCCAGTCAACTTGACGTGATATGACCCTTCGGATAAAGTTACTGTTATACTAATATATATTCATCATAGATGACATAATGCAGTTTTAATTTTAGTATCATATTTTATATTCAAACTTTGAAAATTAAAGATTTGGTGTGATAAGTTTGTTTGAACACATGCTAAGAAACTTTCTTATTTTCAATAAGGAAAGGCCGCCTTGATACTTCTATGCTCCAATTGTTCTACTTGCGTTTTTCATAACATACTTTCTTGAGCAATATGCTTTAATCTCGTCAAACACGTGTTACTCAAGAATCTTGTGAATGATATATTTTAAAAACTAATTAAAGGGCTAATTGTCACATAAATTCGTAGATATGAAATATTTTTCTTGTGTTTAAATGAAACATATGGAGATTTTGAACAGTATTCAATATCAAAAGTCCATAAAACTATATAAGATTGGAGCAGAGCAATAAGGACCCACACAACATCAGAGGTGGGATCAGGATCACTTGTTCAGAATCTGATTTACACTATTTCTTGAATATTTTGTTGCACAGTACTATTTATTCCTGGTAATATTTCAGTTTGGAGTAAAGAAAGACATTTGGTTGAACATGTACTGGAACCCGCATCGTATTTTGTCAAATTCATCCGAAAATTCGTGTTCTGTATTCAGGGTGTCAATTTATAATAAAAAAAGGGTAATTTTTGAAGAAAAAAACTACTTTTTCAAACCTGTCTTGCAGGAACAGCAATTGATTTAAAGAGAAAAATTAGTCGTACTGTCAGTTGGAAGTTGATTACCTGTGACACTTCAGAACAATAGCGTTTAAAACAAATGTGTGTAACCATTATATATAATACAAATGTATAGCGAAACTCAACATCATCGACTTTATTTTAAAATTAAAAGCATATATATTCTTACGAATAAGTTGTAAAATAAAACAAAAATAAACAAAAATAAACAAAACAAAAAACAAAAAAAAAATCTATACTTTTCCAATCAAGATGTTTGTAAAAACATTATTTTGATCATTTTTTTATAGTATAAACAGAAGACTTGCTAGTCATTTGCTATCTTGCTGAACGCCTCCTGACGGATTTTTGCCAGTGTTAGGATTAGCTTGTAAATTCACTGTTGGTTGGACACCATGTTGTCCCTGTGAACCTCCATAATGCATGGGTCCCATCATAATATAAGGGGTGTGAATGCCCTGTGCACCAGCAGTTGTAGGATGAGGCATCTGTTGATTTCCAGGCGGATACATCAGAGGGTTATCTGTTTATGAAAAATAATCGTAGAATGAATCAAGCTTAAAATGGAAGTAAAAGGTGTTTGTCATGATGTAATATTTTTTGCGGAAAAATTATGCATTTTAATTTTGAAGGAGATCTTACAAATAGCAGTTTAATCAAAAATAAAAAAAATAGATAAGATAGAAACAAAAAAACTTTTTAATGAGAGGAACACGTCGAATAATCTTAAAAATAATTCCTAGCGATCGTGTTAAAAAGAAACATCGAATCAAGATAGATAAATAGCTTACGTGTTCCTTGAACTCTTGGAACAATAACACCGCCCTGGATCCATTGTCTATTTTTCTTATGTATACAACAGAAGCAGACGATAAGGCTTACAAGAATGCCGATCCCGATCACAGCTCCATAGGATGAACCAAATATTACCAAATAAGGACTAAATAAAAGAAATGAAAATTCTAATGAAAAAAAAATCAAAGTAGAATACTTATTGAAATTTTAATTTTATGTCTCATCGTTCTTTTTATTTTTAAATAAAGCAAATGTGAAGGTTATGGAAGCCATAATATATATTGTTTATTCATTTTTATTTCATTAGTGATTTCTTTCTTATGTGTGTACGAGATAGAATTGCACTTTTCCTTACTTGTAGTAGCAGTATTGCATGGAATCATAACCATTGTAATAGTAATAGCAGGAAGCTTCAACGTTTTCTAAAAACAAGACGATTTGTTGTTTTGCTTATTTTCAATTTAAGGGGCCGACTATAGTTTCCATTGCGCAATATTTCGCGCATCATAGTAAAATGAAGCGAATTTATTGTTTTAATGTAACTTTTTTCGCTAAATTATTGAAATTAAACTAAATTAAGAAGTTATAGGTATAAAAATGTAATTTCAATTTGATATAACTGATTATTTAACCGATTTTGCAGTTGATAGGTAGGTTGACGTCGCTGCAGTGTCTTTTTAACGTTACGATAATCTGAAGCTCTTAAAGAAAGGTGTAATAAAAATATTATTACAGAAAAAGTAACACACTCTTGAAATGTAAAACATAGAAATTTTAGAATATCTCCAATATTTTTATTGTTTTCTTGTGAATCCATTGTTTACGTCATATTTTGTAGTACTCTAAAAAAAATAGTAAAATTTGCTACTTTTTTGCATTTTGAGATGCCTTAACAAGACGGTAGAATTTAGTGTTTCTTACATATATTGTATCATATAGTATTACTTATAAAATATTATGGTTTGAACAAAATGTCTATTGTAGAATTTGTATAATTTGCTTTAAAGTGCTAAAAATTGGCATTTTCCGATATAATCCTATAGTAAATGTACCTGTATTTTGAGACGGTCCCTCAAATATACCTGGACGGTAGATTTTCCCCAAACATTGCATGTACACTGAAGTTAATGTAAGTTATATATGGCATAAAAATGAAGAGTTTCGCTATTGCAGTTTTCACACAATAAAACTATAGTCGGCCCCCTTAAGATAATATAATGAAAGTGTATTTAAGTTGTAATGAACAATGAATGCATGGTACACCTATTTAAACAACTTCAATATCCACCATATTGCAGGTTACTTCCTCCTTTAAAAAATGTATACCATCTTCAAAGAAATATTTTTAAAGTAGATGTATCTATATTTGCTGGAAACATTTGCTGTACAATGTAGACATTTAAATATTAACCCCAAAGGTCATCCTAGTGGATTTCATTTTGACATCTTTTTAATCAGTACGAATTATACTGTAAAACGAACTTGATAAACTTATGATTAAAATGCTGAATTGATATAAAACAGCACTGATTCTTCTTTGAAGTCAATTTTGTGTCACATGTAAACTATAATGACCATCACATTAAATATTTAATTAAACGTCAATATTTTCTGAACGTTTGCTTTCAGGAATGTCCATACAAATGAAAAATTTTAAAATAATAATGAATAGTGATCTTTCTTATCTATCTTACAAATCTTGAAAGCATAACCACGAAGGTAGACTCTTGTCCTTAGAATATAGATAAGTATTTTCATTTTTAAAAGAAATGATACTCAAAGGCTATCTTAGTTTTGATCATGAGCAAACCTTTATTTTTACTAAGGAATAGGACGTTTATCACTATATGTACTAGTATATTCTGTATTTACTATTCACTGTTTATACGCAAAAAAATTATTTGCTATCAAAAAGCGGGACAAATGTCTTGAAAGTCAGTTTATTGCGTAATTAAATCCTTTACATTACAAATATGCTCGAGAATAAGATTCGTGAGAAGACAGACTCGCGTATCTTCGCAAAAAATAACGTTCTCCTTTATAAAATGTGATATGAAGTACATCTTAATACATTAGTTTAATTCTGATTGAAATACAAAGGAAAACTCTCAATGTTTTTAGAAACATAACGATTTTAATATATAAAATATATAATTAAACATATGAACAGTCGAACAGAATACCTGTGTGACGGAATTTATACTCACTAAGAACTGTAAACAAAACTAATGCACAGTAACTTTGTATCAGTTTGGTGTATTCCGCCATTTTTCTTTGCACTCTGTGACACAAATCGTTGTTTGAATAAGGTAGAACTTTAATTCTCTTATCAGTTTGAAGAAAATACCGTGTGTTAAATTACGATATCGACATTTATTTAATAAACATGCCGTGCCTTCTCTGTACAATGTAAACAAAACAGATACAATCTCAGAAAGGATAACTATATATTACTCTGTGTTTGGAACATTTTGTTAAAATCGTATTTCTTGGGTTGTTTTTATTCTGAAAACTTACCCTTAATTGAATAGCTTTATATGATTGTTAATTTGATTTGATGATAAAGATTTATCTTGCTTGATGACTCTTTACAGATTTTCTCCGGCAATAGAATTAGACTGTAAATTCACAGGTTTGAACGACACTATGTTGTACATGTGAACCTCCATACCGCATGGGTCCCATCATGATACAAGGCCCTGTGCATCAGCTGATATAGGGTAGTGGATCTGTTGATTTCCAGGCGAATACACAAGGGGGTTATCTGTTGGAAGAAAATATTCGTAAAAAGCTGAAAAATAAGATAAAGCTGTTGAATGTTACATATCATTTTCAAAACTACACAATATGTATATTTATTTTGATGGAAATTTTATAATTGTCATGCAAAAATTAGCTAAAAGATAAGACTTGATTATGACTTATTGGGATAAAAATTGTATAATGTTAGAAATGATTCCTCGTGATGAAAAAAAAACATTGAACCATGAGAGAAGAACTCTAATCCCTCTTAGGACTCTTGGAAAAATAATGTAGCCCTGAATCCATTGTCTATCTTTCTTTTAGACACAACAGAAGCAGACGACAAGACTTACAAGAATGCCGAGTCCGATCACAGCTCCATAGGAAGAACAAACTATTACCAAATAAGGACTAAACATAATGAGATTAAATCAAGTACAAGACTTATTGAACATTTTGTTTCAAATCAATCATTCTTCTCATGCAAAGAAATCAGTTATAAATTTGAAAACATTACATATACATTGTAAATGTTATTTCGTTAATCAAATACGATTGAGAATTTTCCCCTTTTTTGTGTTTGTTAGGCATTGTTTTATTTTGGTGGAGTTTTTTTATTTTGTTTTTATTTCTTTCGCAAACTTTTCCTTGTAGATTTATAAATATCCTGCTTTAAGGGTTTACCATTTCTTAATTGTGGTAGTGATACCAGATGTTAGTATATCCATCAGTAGTAATAACATTTACCGTCAAAGTTTTCAAAAAAGTAATATACACAATATGATTTAATTTTCGAATTTGTCATTCAAATTTAGTACAATACTCATACAAGTAGTAAAACAGAAAATTCTAACACTGATATGCACTAGCTATATTGATTTATTTATCGTATTCATCAATTAAGTTATATGAAATACTCATACAAGTAATTTAAAAAGTTTTATATACTTGTACCTCATCTTGCTTTTTCAGAATAAGATTTGAAGTTTCACTTAAAAGAAATAGGTGAATTACAGATATCTACCTTCTAAAAGTACCGTCCAAATAAAAGATTAAGCTGCCATATACCAAGGACTAGTTATATGAATAAGAGAATTTCGAAGAAGTTAAACAACAAATGAAAATTTATCATGTTCATTGTTACCGAGGAACAATTCATTATCTTTTTTTCAAATGTATGTTTAGATTTTGAGTTTTGGTTATTTAAATCGAGGATGGAGGCATGTAAATCGACACTTGAAAAATCTGATGGCACATCTTTGCGGGCGCGTTTGCCCAATGATACTTCTTGTAACGCTGTTTAATTTTCAATAGTGGTCGTTATTTCAATAGTGGTTGAAACAGGCACCTTTGAGGACTGTTTACTTGGGTAGAACGCACGTGACTATCAGTATTTAAAATAATTTATTCCACTGGTGGGTTCATTATAGACGTCATACAGGTAAATAGCTCTTGTTTGCTATAGGAAAAACATTTTATACATTGTTAATATTTTAAGCATCAGTGTAATCTTGTACAAGCTTACTTTTTTCACACAAGTTGTATAAATATATAATGCATTTTTTGTCATTCGCACAAGTCTGTACAATTTTCGGCTTATAGTAAACAAATTAAAAGCTTAGAGATGAATGACTTGATTTACTATAGAAAAATCACAAATGTTGGCTGACCCTACCACACTGTATGGCTTTGCTCTTTGTATATTCATGAATTTCTGTGCTAAAATTTGTTTGATTGTATATACATGTAGTTTAGATATCAATTATTGATTTGAGATAACAATTTTTTTTTTGCTTTATCCAATTCTTTATTTTTTCGTATTTCACCGGGACTCAGAAGTGCATTCGAAAATTTTTATTCTTAACTTTTTTTATTTATGTATAATGTATATACAAGTGGTCAATTTCACCAAGATGACGTTATTTATTCATAAATTTACACTTATTAGCACAGAGCAAAGAGCGCCGTAAAAGTACCGTTTCAAAGACCAACATGATAGCTTATTTGAATTCCGTAAAAAATATTAGAAGTCGCTTAATTTTTGACAGCAACTATCTTAACTTTTTATCCAGAAATGAGTAAGAACAAATCAACAGGAATAATACATGATAATTACTCACTATTGTGCAAGAAACCTAACTGCATGTGCACTTGCACGGCACACATTAAAATGCATGGACGTTTCTTCAGTGTCCAGTTTGTACCGAAGAAACATTAGAATTTGAGAATGTTTGTAATTATAAGTAGACGTTATGTTCTGTAGGCTTAGTATTGTCGTCAAGGTAGGGACAATTTCAGTTGACCCTTTTCATGCTTTTGTCGTCCAAATCTCTACCCTGAGGAGCATGAACGCATAGGAAAAGATAGACCGGACTGTGAGACAGCTTTTCCAGCCCGAAAAACTTGCTGAACTAGAGGGAGACCTAGTCTACACATGCAGGAATAACCTTCATTTTATTTCTTTAATTGTGTTAACTTTTTGAGGAGGAGATGCCTTGCTGGCAATTATTTTGAGTGGATAATAAATGCAGTACTGGATATATTCCGTTACATTATAAAAATAATTTGATATGAAAGCAGAGTAAAACAAAACATGCCTAGAAAAATTTTATTGGTAAACTTTTCAATGAAACGCGTGTGTAAATTGATATGCAAATATGAAATAATATTAAAAACTTGTCAACATATTGTCAACATAAAAAATGTCACATTTACTTTATGTTACTTCATAGGCGCACGGTATAACCCGATTATGCTAGTGCCACTTACAATAAAATTCAGAAGAAAAAGGCTTCAAAATTGAAAAGCTATTCAAGTGACTTTCGTTTTTAAGAGATTTGGATGATTTGAAGATTTGAATCAGGCTTCTCTAGTAACGTTTTTAATTGATAAGATCTAGTTTGAATCAGGTTTCGTAGTCTCTAACTGAACATATTCAGGTTAATTTTCCGAAGCATGGCAACTTGCACACGGTAACTCCCCAGGTGTGTAAGTTTGTCTCTGTGGATTTTCATATTGTGTCGGTGTCATCATGATATAAGGGCTCTGTGTACCATGAACGCTAGCCATAGCAATATACCGGCTCTGTTGATTTCCAGATTGGTTCTGTAGGTTTCCAGATTGGTAAGTAACAGGGATGCGAACTGTTTTGAAAAGAAAATAATTTGGTGAAAAATGAAAACCTGAAAGGAAATATGAAGGATGGAAATGATTATTTTCACTGTGTTTTCCACATCAATATATTTTTTTACTCAAAAAGTAACATCCAACTTTTCAAATATTAAATCATATACAGAATCATCAATGATCAGGTTTTTATTTCGAGTTTTTCTTAAAAAACACCTTAAAACAAACTATTTCAGAGAATTTGAGTCCCACTCTTAAAGAAAAGAGAAGAGCATGCGCAGATCTAAGGTGCATGGAGGTCGAGGTAGGCGGACACTTTCAGAAGGGCGGGAGAGGTCATAACTAGGGAGGTATTGTATGAAATGTAATTGCATAAATCCGATAGCTTCTTCAGATATCCCCTGGAAATGAAAGTTTTAAACACACGGAATGTATGAATTAACGACCATGACCTTTGACCTCAAAATAAATAGGAGTCTTCTTAGGGAGTTGTGGCATGAAATTTCACTGCAAAAGCTCTAACTAAAGGCTTTTGGAGATATTGCGTGGAACCAAAGTGTTACAGACATAAATACAGACAAACAGGGGGGCGGACAGGCGGACTAGAATAAATTTTCCTCA
>PRKT01000152.1:259742-271494 GCA_003671525.1 Saccostrea glomerata | reverse complement strand
AATAGCATTTTTATAATCAACATCGAAAGTTAACTTTACTAAATCGTCAAATGACACAGCTGCATACATAAATTGAAGTCACACTTTGGAAGCTAGAGAGAGTATACACAAACAAAATGTGAATATAAAGTGTTTCTGCTACGTTTTTGACGACATACTGAGAAACTCTTTCTATATACGAGAGTTGACCTAAAAGGAATGTCACTGTGTTAATATCTTTAATATTTGGCGTCGTATTATCAAATGAGATATGCCAAAAGATGCATTAAAATAAATCTTATCAAAATTGAAAATTTCATTGAATAATCTTAACTTGAAATAATTCTATAGACGTTTAAAATATTAAACATAAGAGGTGTCGCCGCGTCACAACATAACGTCACGTTTTAGAGTGTAAATTGTTATGGAGTGGAAAAAGACAAAGACATCAAAAAGCATCTAAAAAGCGTCTCATCGCCCTATAATTCAAAATACAAAATTTTACTATATTTTCTTGTCTTAAAAGTTGAAAATAAAATGACATTATTTTTTTTACCATAAACATTGTTTCTAATCTGCTATAATAAACAAAGGAAATGGAGAAATGGAGAAAACCAGCTGAAACGATCTGCAATACGTATTTACTTCAAAATGGAGAAATCGCCCGTAGAAACAGTTACGATGCTTAATCAGACACACAGAGGTAAGAAGGTAAATAAGAATAATATATGTTGATGTGCTAATGAATCTCAAATATCTTTAATGAAACGAAGGGGAAGTGGTCAAGTGTTCAACGGCGTGTATCAATCGTATGACGTTATTTAGGTGCTACGACTACCATAACTGCACTTTGTATATAATTCGATATTTTGAAAAGCATAAATCACTTTGATATGAATTTTTCACGACTGATTTGTAATAAATATAGCTTCGATCATGTATAATTTCGTTGATTTACGTAGACTAGTAGCAATCTTATCACAGTTGTGAGATTACTTTATGATCAACCCTCGTATCAATGCAGTCATGGTCGTTGTGAATATATTACTTATGAAAATATTAGTATTTTCTTTTGATATATTAATGTGTAATGATTTGTTTCTGTTATCTCTTACTTGTAGTAGGTACAAAAGTAGACGTAGGTATAGCCATTATAGACGTGAGAACAGCCTCCCTCAACGTTCTCTGAAAAAAAGAAACACACAATACAATACATTGATGCATTAAATAATCATTTAATACTTCAGAAGTAGATGCATTACATTTGGCTGCGTATTCAATAATCAGGAATAAACGCTGGAATGGCTTTAACGACGTCACTGTTTTCCGATTTTGTAAGCACTGTATGACGCTGAAGAATGAAATATGACTCGCTTGTATGTTCAAGATTTCCGTGGATAGAAAGTAAATGAAAAAAATCATAGATCAATTCATACATATAATACAGTTTAATGATTTATACACCTAAATGCGATAGTTTGTTATCTATTCCAAGAGATTTTTAAATATAAATATAAAGGAGAAAATTTTTTTTAATGGAGAAAATAATTGATGAAATAAACAATGCGAGAAAAAAATTGATATCGCGTCATATACTTACCATACATTATGAATAAAAGTAAAATAATTAGTTTCATTATACTATTTTCCACCTTGTTCTTTTTCTTGTGTGACTTTACCCCAAATTGTAATTTTAACATTGGGGTTTTAAATCCTTGTACTGCAATTCCGAATCTAAACAGATATTACAATAGAACCATTAAATTAATCTCAAGTTTGTTCTTGTAACGTCAGTCAGTAAGATAATTTTAAACTAATTGTAACTTGAGTAGAAACCGTTTAAACAACAATGGAACCTTTTTTCTATATTTATCAAAATTAAATTCAAAAGGGTGGTTTGGTATTTTAACATTCGAAAATTCATTAAAACGTTTTATTTAATATAGAAATCAGAAGACAAATACCGTAAATACAAGAAAGTTCACAGAAAATGGTAAATTAACAATAAGTTAAGTTACAGTATAATGCTGTTGCTGTCAACCTTTAATTCAACACTTCAAAATGCATTTTTAATAGGATTTTTTCAAGGTCTTTGTGTACATGTATAACTTGATTTTCCCTGATAATACTCCTTCCAACATTATCAATGAAATCAAGAATAGAATGTAAAAATGTATCATGGGGTAAGTCATTTATCTTATTCACAAAATCAAGTTTTCATTTTTTTTTCTGATTGATTGAATCTTGTTTAACGCCAAGTCAGCAATTTTTCAGCCATGTTTCGTTTCTAAAACACATCACTTCTTTTTTTAGGCCTGTAGTACCATTACATACACACAGTTTTCACCATTGACTATAATGAGTTTTAACTTAAAACTTATTCATTTTTACTTTTAGACCTTCGTATTAATAAATGATAGACATATACAAATCTTTTTCACAGACAAGATATCTCTATACCACTGTGGGGAAGGAAATGTCCTTCATGAGTTTTTATTGGTAGCAAAATGTAAAATGCAAAAACGTATCTTTAAGATGCTGTTAATTTGTCATTGATAACATTGAGCATGTTGAGATAGAGATATAATTGCGTTAAAAATACTTGATAAGTACAGTGTTTGCTAAAAAACAATTTTACTTGTTCTTTGGGGTGTTGGGACAATAACCGCACCATGATACCCATGTTGATTTTTCCTTTGGTTACAACACCAGCATACGATAAAGCTTACTAGAATCCCGATCCCGATCACTGATCCGTAGGAGGCTCCCAGAACGAGTAAATATGGACTAAATATGAAAGAATCAGATCAGTTATTCAATATGATAGTAACTCGTTATTTTCTTATATTAACATTTCCATTTATTTGCCTTTAAATTCCTTAAATTCAATTAGAATTCTGTTCATTTTCTCATAAACTACAATGGATGAGCATGAATATCTTCATTGTAACATCACAATACCGTACTTGAGGTCAAAACTGTTTGCAATGACAGTTGTATGGTGTAAAGTTTAGGCAACTCATCAGAAAAACAATGTGAATATAACAAATGAATTTATTTTTTAAGATTTTTGAGGTTCATGAACTACAACGCTTCACGCTGGCATATTTATCATAAACGCGCTTCATAAAATAAGCCGGCGTGAAGCGTCATAGTTCATGTTCTCATGAATCTTCAAAAAATGAAATCTATTTGGTAAGTAAATTGTTTTTCAACAATATACAGTATGGGTCTTTTTTTTCTTTATCTTCCACTCATTCCAATAGTATAGAGAATACAGGAAACCAATATATTTGTTTTATATTTAAAATAACAACAATCATTTTAATAAAAAATCAAAATCTTTCTATGTAATTTAGTACGGGAATGAATATTGCAGGTGTTCGAAAAGAATACTTGACCCGCTTACAAAGTTCAGTGTTACTTACTGAATATTATTTAAAGGAATTCTATCACAATACGTAAGCTTCATTAAATTTTCTTTATATGAATGACTTCATTTTGTACCTGAAATGACTGACATAGTAAGATGTGTAATATTGGTACATGTCCTATAATTCTATATGTTTTTAATTGATCTTAATATTGAATGAATTAAAGTTGTAAGTATTTACCATTGTATTTGTTCTGTACAATGTAATAGCATTTTTATAATCAACATCGAAAGTTAACTTTACTAAATCGTCAAATGACACAGCTGCATACATAAATTGAAGTCACACTTTGGAAGCTAGAGAGAGTATACACAAACAAAATGTGAATATAAAGTGTTTCTGCTACGTTTTTGACGACATACTGAGAAACTCTTTCTATATACAAGAGTTGACCTAAAAGGAATGTCACTGTGTCAATATCTTTAACATTTGGCGTCGTATTATCAAATGAGATATACCAAAAGATGCATTAAAATAAATCTTATCAAAATTGAAAATTTCATTGAATAATCTTAACTTGAAATAATTTTATAGACGTTTAAAATATTAAACATAAGAGGTGTCGCCGCGTCACAACATAACGTCACGTTTTAGAGTGTAAATTGTTATGGAGTGGAAAAAGACAAAGACATCAAAAAGCATCTAAAAAGCGTCTCATCGCCCTATAATTCAAAATACAAAATTTTACTATATTTTCTTGTCTTAAAAGTTGAAAATAAAATGACATTATTTTTTTTACCATAAACATTGTTTCTAATCTGCTATAATAAACAAAGGAAATGGAGAAATGGAGAAAACCAGCTGAAACGATCTGCAATACGTATTTACTTCAAAATGGAGAAATCGCCCGTAGAAACAGTTACGATGCTTAATCAGACACACAGAGGTAAGAAGGTAAATAAGAATAATATATGTTGATGTGCTAATGAATCTCAAATATCTTTAATGAAACGAAGGGGAAGTGGTCAAGTGTTCAACGGCGTGTATCAATCGTATGACGTTATTTAGGTGCTACGACTACCATAACTGCACTTTGTATATAATTCGATATTTTGAAAAGCATAAATCACTTTGATATGAATTTTTCACGACTGATTTGTAATAAATATAGCTTCGATCATGTATAATTTCGTTGATTTACGTAGACTAGTAGCAATCTTATCACAGTTGTGAGATTACTTTATGATCAACCCTCGTATCAATGCAGTCATGGTCGTTGTGAATATATTACTTATGAAAATATTAGTATTTTCTTTTGATATATTAATGTGTAATGATTTGTTTCTGTTATCTCTTACTTGTAGTAGGTACAAAAGTAGACGTAGGTATAGCCATTATAGACGTGAGAACAGCCTCCCTCAACGTTCTCTGAAAAAAAGAAACACACAATACAATACATTGATGCATTAAATAATCATTTAATACTTCAGAAGTAGATGCATTACATTTGGCTGCGTATTCAATAATCAGGAATAAACGCTGGAATGGCTTTAACGACGTCACTGTTTTCCGATTTTGTAAGCACTGTATGACGCTGAAGAATGAAATATGACTCGCTTGTATGTTCAAGATTTCCGTGGATAGAAAGTAAATGAAAAAAATCATAGATCAATTCATACATATAATACAGTTTAATGATTTATACACCTAAATGCGATAGTTTGTTATCTATTCCAAGAGATTTTTAAATATAAATATAAAGGAGAAAATTTTTTTTAATGGAGAAAATAATTGATGAAATAAACAATGCGAGAAAAAAATTGATATCGCGTCATATACTTACCATACATTATGAATAAAAGTAAAATAATTAGTTTCATTATACTATTTTCCACCTTGTTCTTTTTCTTGTGTGACTTTACCCCAAATTGTAATTTTAACATTGGGGTTTTAAATCCTTGTACTGCAATTCCGAATCTAAACAGATATTACAATAGAACCATTAAATTAATCTCAAGTTTGTTCTTGTAACGTCAGTCAGTAAGATAATTTTAAACTAATTGTAACTTGAGTAGAAACCGTTTAAACAACAATGGAACCTTTTTTCTATATTTATCAAAATTAAATTCAAAAGGGTGGTTTGGTATTTTAACATTCGAAAATTCATTAAAACGTTTTATTTAATATAGAAATCAGAAGACAAATACCGTAAATACAAGAAAGTTCACAGAAAATGGTAAATTAACAATAAGTTAAGTTACAGTATAATGCTGTTGCTGTCAACCTTTAATTCAACACTTCAAAATGCATTTTTAATAGGATTTTTTCAAGGTCTTTGTGTACATGTATAACTTGATTTTCCCTGATAATACTCCTTCCTTTCAAAATCTATCCTATAAAAAAGACTGACAATATATATTTTTCATGGCAACTAAAATTGATAAAAAAAAACATTTCAAATTCGATTTCTCTCTTGTATTTGGCTAGGACTTAATTAAATGCAACCAAGTAATGAGCTGTATAATTTTATCAGTAAATCATGTAATAAAACAATTATTGCTGGGGTTTTTTTTGGTCAATACAATGTATACTAATCAGATGGCTAAATCATTGTATTGACCTAAAAAAAAAACAGCAATAATTGTATAATATTATATGTATGTTGAGGGATAACATTTAAAAGAGGTCTTCTTTCTCATGAAATATGAAAGGGTTAATAAAATTAATTTGGAATAAATCTCGTAAATCTTGATCTGTAATATACTGCATAAACATGAACTTTTACAGCTTTTGTATTATGGGCTTTTTAATTTACAAAATCTGAATTCAGATCATTAAAAAAAATATTACACTAGCCTAGAAAAATTTGATTACGGACCTACAATAAAAGAAATAGTTGAAAGAAATTATTATATCTAAAACTGATTTGTCAGTAGCTTGTCTCTTTTCAAAATATAATTCTAGATCTAGTCACAATTTTTTAGTAAGTGTAATAAAAAGTCTTTTTTCTCATTATAAGATCTGTTTGATGTCTCAAAATAGTGGTTTTTATTTTAGTCCATTTATGATTGTGATCCATAAAATGTATCGATTAGATTTTGCCATATTCAGAATTAAGCGTCGATTTCGCAGCACAAGATTTTTAAAGCTCCAACTCTCAAACAAACTTGAGGTAACGTCAGCCACTGACCAAGAAATCTGTACAGGTGACATGCCGATTGTAGTTCATGCAGTGATTAACGCAATAGGTTTTCTTAAGAAATAAAGGAGAAAATATTCAGCGGATGTAAATATTCTAAAACTGACTAAGGAACCTTCCGTTCCGTCTGTGTGAATTGCAGATCAGGTTCACGACATAGGCACTTGGTTCACGACTGGTGTAACTGTAGAGAATTATGCTTACTTCTCCTATGCATCCACCCCAAGTCAGGAATTTCTAGTAGTCAGTTTACAGATGTGCATTGATTGTATTTTTTTTTTATAAATCACTATTTGTTATAGCGATTTCACTTTTTTGCAGTTTGTTCATGTCGGTTTAGTAAGCATTTTTCATTATATACATTGAGAGCATACCGTATACGGCACAGATCTAAGAAATGTGAGTTTAATAAGATTAATCTACTTATTTATTCATTTTCAATTGTTCCTTTATTTTGTTGAAAATAATGAATTAAAATGTGTATGATAAGAAAATATTAGGAATATGGACAGAATTTAGAATGCAAAACACGAAAAACAAGAACATTTTCTGAAACCGTTTCTTTTCCAGGAAATCTGAACTTTCACTTTTACCTTTTAAACTCTCTAACTTGTGTTTTCAATTCAGATCCACCATTGATTATTTCAGTAACCTTCTACGTGAAAATCAATATAAATTTTGTTTTTACAGTCAAGATAAAATAAGTGATTAAAAGGTAATATGAATAACAACGGTTAATTTATTTTATCCCTGAATGCAAGCGTCCGCATCCTAATCTTAATATACATTTTTTACCAAGAAAATGATTGGGAATCATCGTAAGTACTACAGAAATATATACTTAAAGTAAATGAAAATATATAATTACCAAACACTATGAATAAAAGTAAAATACTAAGATTCATATTGCTATTTTCCACCATGCTCTTTTTCTATTGTGACGTTACCTCAAGTTTGTTGAAGAGTTGGAGCTTTAAAAATCATGTGCTGCGATATCGACGCTTAATTCTGAATATGGCACAATCTATATCATCTACACTGAACATAAAACTTCTCCGTGATACATCACTTTAAAGGATTTTTTAACAAACTTTGTGTTTAAAAAATCGTTTGAAAAAATTCTTAAAATGATTTCTTTTAAACACAAAATTTGTTTTTAAAAGTTTGGATACTTTTTAGTCTATTCAATAATATATCATTGCGCATATTTGGTATTTAGATATAAGAAACCTCAAACAACATTTTATATTATAACAAAATACAAACCAGCAAATAAACAGTTACAACAGCTGTACAAGGAGATTCGAAAAACTGCGGCACACATCCAATTACTTCAGTTGTTGATGTTGCTGACCGGCTTTCGTTTTTCACAACATTTTTGTAGGATTCAACAATGTCTTTGTTTTTACCCAAAAGGAAACATTATAGTTGAGTAAAGATGGGAGGTAATTATGAAATTTTCCGATTAAGTTTAAGCATGTTAAGGTTTGTCACTCGTCAGTGTTTTGAACATGTTTTGTCAAAACTAACTTGAACAGTACATGTATGTTTATTACAAATTAATTTTGATAGCATATTTATGTTAAAGGTACTTGGACACAGATTTGAAGTTAATATTATCTTTATCACATCACGAATTATACATTTTAATAGCATTTCACGCAAAAATTAATTAAAAATCTTATTTCATTTAAAAGTTATTTAAACTTCAAATTTATTGGCGGGTTTGATTGACACATCCTTGCACTTTCACAAATTTTAACTTTATTCTTAATCCTTCGGAAAAGTGGCAATCTTGTTGTGTATCAATGAGAAATATTAAAACTTTAATCAAGAAAAATAATTTTATTCAGAGTAGAAATGTAAAAAAGCAAAATAACCTTCACAAGTATCGTCATTCCGAGCTAAGTGTTGCGTTCAAATCGATAACTCTCGTGTTATGTACACAGTTTTTGTAAACAGGGCACGAGTTCTGCTATTGTTGATGTTTACGATTCACCGGGATTGGGAATCATCGTAAGTACTACAGAAATATATACATTACAAATTCTCGATACTTTTTGAGATATTAAGGAAAAGCTTTCGGCCCCTTGCGGCCCTTAATTATAGGGGCCAGCCCTTTTTTCGAGATATCATTAGAACGATCATGTAATTCTACACTTCTTTTGTTTTATATGTTTTAACGAAATATTTTTAGGTAAAAAGATATTGAAGAAAAGGTGTTAGAATTTTTTTATTTTACGATAGGACTATTTTCAGACCATAGCGAGCGTCGGCGTTTCGTACATCCGGTAGTTATGATATACTTAGTGCACTTCTCCAAAGGTTGCTCTAGCCTCACTGAAAATTTCATGCTTCTGTGTTTAGTGCTTTTTGAGAAATCTGCCGGACAAAGTGACCCTCTAAAATTCACTAAATCGCATAAATCTCAGAACCGGAAGTGACGTCATCAAAAAAATTATATATCAGGTTTGTTTGATGTTCTATCAGTCCTGAAAGTTTCATGAAAATCGAACGAGCCGTTTCCGAGAATTCGTGTACACAAAATCGGTAAGAAAAAAACAATAATAACTAGATACGATCTCGTTGCGAGCAACGAGAGGTCTTCCGTCTCACTCAAAAAAAAATCCCTCGTAAAATCGAGCTTAAAAGTGATTCAAAATTTTGGTAACAAGGAGGATTGAACCCAGGTTGCCAACGTGAATGCGCTTTTTTTTCCTCTTATATCCCTAACGCGCAAGCCATTAAGCTATTGGGGGGACTGCTCGAAATATACTTGTGTATACTTTTGGAACAGTACACCTGTCTAAGAATTATAAAAGGTGGGCCACTATTCATAACCTCGCACCAAACGCCACGAATAAATATTTGCGCATTTTCTTTGGACTGATCTATAAAATAGGTGTGATAGCTTCAATGAAATTAAAAAATAAAACAACTTCTTTTCGCCTTTATTTTTTTTCGACATTAAGAAAGTATATTTAACACATTGTACACAATACATATCTTATCTAGCCCAGTTACACTATAGCAGTGAAACGGAAATTAAGTTTTAAGATTACATTGAATTGCAACGTACTACTACGTGAAAGTCCAAGTAGTTTTATAAATTTCATGAATCCTTATGTCAGAATGGTTTAAACAAACGCTCAGCTGCCTCCATAAACCCCTACTCGCGAAATGGCGGAGTTGACAGAGACAGCCGCCATCTTGGTCCCGCTTCAGATTTTCAAATGTTTATATCTGGAGTTCAGACTAACCAATATCCAAACAACTTATATAATAAACATCAATCAAAAGGTCTCTTTTATCATTCCAAAAATAAATAAAAAATATTGAAAAACAAAAAAGTTAGAAAATGCGATTTTTTCAATTCCCTTCACCTCACGACAGGAAGTATCGACGACGAACATAAAGTCGCGTCCTGGATAGTATATATCACGATCTATAATCCTTGAAAGTTTCATGTTGATATCTTTTGAGTTTAACCGTGGACAAAATGTCATTTTAATTTCAGAAAATTGTCCGTAACTTGGCACCGGAAGTGAGTTTCCAAATTTTCTCTCGGATATAATAAATTCATGTTACAACACGTCATTCCTGAAATTTTCACGCAATTCTACCCAGTAGTCTTTGAGAAATCGCGTGCACAAAATTAGAAAGTCAAAAAAATAATAAAAATAATAAGAAACAGTAGAATCACTATAAGGTCTTCCGTGAAGACGGAAGACCTTAATAATAATAAGAAACAATAAAATCACTATAAGGTCTTCCGTGAAGACGGAAGACCTTAATAAGAAACAATAGAATCACTATAAGGTCTTCCGTGAAGACGAAAGACCTTAATAATAAAGATAGTGGAAAAGAAACCTAAGAATAACAAGAAGACGAAAGACCTTAATAATAAGAAACCGAGTAAAAACAATATGTTCCCAAACTCCGTTCGAGGAACATAATTATTTTAATTTAAACATTGCTCTCGATAGGTTAAGATTTCAGCATTAACGATATATCTTTAGTTACCATATATGTGAATTTTTTTTAAATTACAACATTACGCTACCTAACTGCTACTGCGAAGTGAAAATTTATTGGATTGTTCTTTTCATAAATTTTATATAAAGACAGAAAAATTGTGAAGTGTGGTACATGTAACATGTAATTACGATACACAATAGACAGTAAATAAAAAGGAAATTCGGTTGATTCACTGCACCTATAAGGTTGTCTGTCTGCATTGGGTCAATAATGACACTGCTTTTTTTGAAAATATAAAGGATACATGATATATTTTTCAGTCTAGCAGTAACAATATATTAATATTTAAATATTAACCAATCAAAAGGTGGAAATTTTACAAACAAATTAATGAGTTATAATCCGCAATCATTTACACAATAGATAAACCCAGGATTAACATTTGTAGGATTATGTGTATGTTGGTGAAGGGGGGGGGGGGGTAAAAAATCTTAATGGCAGAAACTTACAATTCTTGTGAACACGAGTTAAAATAAATAAAAAAAATATTTTTTTTACTTAAAAAGTTTTAGGTGCACCCAGTATACCATTAACCCTACAACTTGCAGATTCACTTTTTTATTTAAGTTTGAAATAATGCTGCCTATTATTCTTCATTTTATATTTGTTCCTTAACTATTACACTATATGCAGAAAACTTCCCATATTACTTGATCACTTGATCATTTTTAACTGAGCATTGCCATTTTCAAAATCGCACAGCGATCATAAACACTATGAGCCTGGAACTGAATTGCTAAGAATTCAGTATTAATCATGTCTATATAATGATACCCTAAAATAAAAAAAAATCTGGTTTTATTTTATGAAATTTATGGTTTTAGAAGCACACCCATAGAATTAAATTAAAGATGCCATTTACGGTTTATATGTATAGCTTTTGTTGGGTAGGGGTGGGTTAAAGATTAAAAACATGTAATTGTTTATGCCTAAATATACAGACAGTTGAATATGACTGTTTTGTATAATAAATTTCCTGACAATTTCTGTGAACTGGCTGAGCTTTGAAATGTCAGATTTTTGTAGGGATGTAAACATCTTAGAAAATCATCATATTATTTATGACCTAATTAAAAAAAAATCCCCTTCATTCCAATGTTGTTTTCTAATTTTATTCTATAACGTGAGTTTAAAAGAGTATGAATTCCATTCTGGTCCCGTG
>PRKT01000152.1:242859-259029 GCA_003671525.1 Saccostrea glomerata | reverse complement strand
TATATATATATATATATATATATATATATATATATATATATATATATATATATATATATATATATATATATATATATATATATATATATATATATATATATATATACTAACGGAAAAAAGAAACTGTGCATTATCAGATTTAGTAAAAAATTCATATATTTATTGTTTATATTAATACAATCTGAACAACCGATAAAGGTGATGTTTTTTAACAATATCGAATAGTACCCAACTCAGTTGCACGGACTTTTCATGGTTAGTGAGCACATGTTGTTTATTGACGTGTTCGTACGCACGAGTTTAACTGGTCAATGTTGTTTGGAGAAATAACGGTAAAACGTTTATTTGGACTCTATTCGTTAAGGAAAGCACTTAATTTTGACCAAATTTACTATTCTGTCATGCCACGACTCAGCGAAAACCAACGTAATATTGCTGTTGGAATGCTTCAAGCAGGAATGGCACAAAATATCGTAGCAGGACACTTTGGAGTTCATCGAAACACCATACATTCATTATGGAGACGTTTTCAACAAGCTGGTAATACTCGGGATCGACCACGTTCTGGGCGTCCTCGCGTGACGTCGCGTCGACAGGACAACCATATTAGACTTGTGCACCTAAGAAATCGTTTCCAGACTGCAAGTTTGACTGCTCGAAGCATTCCTGGACTTCGACCAATCAGTCCAAGAACTGTGCGAAATCGTCTACGCGAGCGAAACATCAGACCAAGACGTCCAGCTGTGCGCCCAATACTGCTTCAACGTCATCGTACCGCTAGACTAGCGTGGTGCAGACGACATCTGCGATTCAGAATACAGGACTGGGCCAATATTCTGTTCACTGATGAATCCAGATTTCATTTGGATAGCAGTGACGGCCGTTGTAGAGTGTATCGTCGCACTGGGGAGCGGTACCAGGACGCTTGTGTTGTGCAACGGCGACAATTCGGTGGAGGTAGCGTTATGGTGTGAGGTGGAATCACAGCACGTGGAAGGACACCTCTACAAATTGTCAATGGAAATCTCACCTACGTACGCTATAGAGATGAAATTATTCAGCAACATGTGATATCCTTCATACAGAGACAGCAAAATCCCATCACTCTTCAGCAGGACAACGCAAGACCTCATGTTGCACGTGTAGTCAGGGATGTTTTTGTTCAACAGAATGTCGATGTCTTGCCTTGGCCAGCAGTTTCTCCTGATTTATCGCCTATTGAGCACGTTTGGGATGAAATGGAACGACGTCTACGCCGTTTGCCGAATCAGCCAATGACGTTGGCTGATTTAGGCCAGGCCTTAACCAACATCTGGAACAACATCCCTCAAGCATATCTGAACACTTTAGTTGGATCAATGAGGCGCCGTTGTCAAGCTTGTGTGAATGCAAACGGTGGTCACACGCGTTATTAACTTTGTTAATTCAAGTTTGAATGCCAGTGTCTTTCAAGTGTGATCAAATTGACGTTAGTTGACGTTAACATTTATGGATTAGGAAATGTTGTAACGAATACATTTGTTATCAGTATTACAAAAATAAAATTTGTTCATTGTTATTTTTTTTATATTAAATATAATGCCCTGTCCCTTCCTCAGGATAAAGAAAAGAGTTAAAAAGTCATAAGAACAAAGGAAAAAGCGAAACAAAAAAACAACTAGCACTACTACTAAACTACTAAACACTTTATATTTACATACTTAGTTACATGTTGATTTGGAAATTTTTAAGAATTTTCCTTTTTTAAGAAAATTCCATCCGTGACCTTGTATCTACTTGATAGATCCGACATTTAGGATATAGAGTGTTGTTGGTTTTTTAGTGCTTTATATATATATATATATATATATATATATATATATATATATATATATATATATATATATATATATATATATATATATATATATATATATATATATATATATATATATATATATATATATATATATATATATATATATATATATATATATATATATATATATATATATATATATATATAAGGACACCCCCACCCCCATCCCCTGCACTGCAGCCAAAATAAAACAAAATGCAAGTATATTGTTGCGGTTTTATGTCATGTATTTTCAGCATTGAATTTTATTTTCTGTTAGCATTTACCACTGTTTACATGTAGAAATAAAACCCGGCCCTGAACTTATAAAGATTTTTTTATCAACCAAAACAAATAAATAATTTTTGAGCATATTTAATAATATTTATCCATAATTTGATGGCAGGTTAAACAATATATCATTCCACACTGATAACTGCAATGAGATTATAAGTTCAGTGATGATTGAGTTTTTTGCACGATAATTGATCTGTTAAGAGACATTCAATGCTGATCGAACTTTTATGAAAAACAAAGTTCGGCATGGCTTAAAGAATTAATTTGCAGATAATGCTTAAAACATTTGAACTCCGTATGAAAAAAACAACAACACGTAAGTACCAAAGAGTTACATGTATTTTAAACTTGGAGATCTTGAAAAAAAATTGCTATACATGTATATATAGTTTAGAGAACAAAAATGATATTTCCTTTCATTTATTATTTCAGTTGTTTTGAAAACTCATCTTTTTCAATAGAGTTTCACATTTCTCCATATTAGAGAAATAGATTCAATATAAATATTTTTATCTACCCTACATCCTCTCTCTCTCTCTTTCTCTATCAGATTTACTTGACAAGCTCTATTAAAGTTAGAACATTAAAAACATTTTTTTCATTCGGATGCTTTTTGCTTGTTTTAATTTCTCTAAATTGAAGTGTCTTTGTGCAGCAAGAATATAAGACAAAACAACATTTTTAAATTTTTATTTATTTAATCATGATTATAAGGTAGACGCTTTACATGTTTATTATTTTTTAAAAAATAAATTCGTCATGAAATTATTTCATGCCAAAAAAAAAGCTATAGATTAGAGATTTGAAAAAAAAAGTCTGTTCAATTTTGCAGTTTTCTTTTTTTTTTTCTTTTTTTTTTTCCTTTTTCTACATTAACCTTATTCCCAAAGTACAACAATATTTTTTTATTTAAAAATTCATAATTATGATGACGATTAAAAGTTTTTTTTTATTTGGTCATATAATTTCTCTTTTATAATCCGTGAGAAAATTCATGCGAACATGCAGCTGAAATGTGAAAAAGTACGCAATTAAAATAATGAATGTCCCTGTCTGGTACCCCTGTTACATCGATTGTTGACGTCAGAGTTATCTCTCCTATTTTTATTTATAGAAAATACAAATAATCTTAACTATTGTTCTTACACATTCTTGCAAGATTTGTAAAAAAAAAACGTGGAAGATGTATGTTTAGTTTCAACATTTGTACAAACAATTTAACAACAGTTTATGCAATATGCACCGATGAATCAATGTTTACATGTGATCGACGCGATCGCGATGTGTATTTGAGAATGGTGGAGCGGATCTCAAAGAACTCTGAAGTAGGAAGACAATTTTCCTTTGCAATATTTTTTACGATATACCCTATCTAAGATGTATTCTAAAAATGGTATAAATATGTAAATAAAATTTATCTAGAGTATAAAGGTTCAATATGCTATCAGAAAACACCTTGTCTACATGCAGCTTCTATACATTTAATTACGCATGTAGGCAAACTATTGGTATTAAAGAGACGTATTTAATTAATAATGTTTGTTAAGAAACCAGTTCTAAATGTTTTTATTTACATCTAATAAAATCAGTGGATTAGGAGATTCAGATATTGATTAAATTAATTTATACATGAAAATAAATTCCACATGTTGGAAACAGCGATAAAAACTCTGGATGCGTCAAAAGTCAAAACACGTGGTTAAAAAAAATCTGCGTCGAAGTTCACCGTCAGTTTGCAACGTCACATCTTTATGACGTTATTTCTCTGTTTTAGCAAAAATGCCATAAGGACCCTTTTGTCATGGGCGCAATCATCTGTTTATTAATATTATGAACTATTTCTCTTACATGAAGAAGGACAAGTAAATAATTAGATAATAAAGTTTTAAGAAATGTACAGCATTGACTTTTCATACAATTAAATGTTCGAATGATTAAATGGTATATGACAATTATTTAAAACAGAGTCTTGTACGATATGTATAAACGAACATTTACTGAGTATTTGGCAAATATTTTTCATGCAATATTGATTAAAAAAACGTGTGAAAAAGACAGTTGTTGTTTCATCCATCAATACTAGTATTTTAAAAATTCAAACGTTCACTAAAAGTCAGTGTATATATAACAAACAATTTAATTGTCCATTGCAAGAATTACCAAGGTATCATTGTCACTTTCTTCAATATGTCGCATACCTACATTGGTTTTTTTTTTACTAAAGACAAGTATGCGAATTTCTATCAATATGGCTGTAAGCATCTGTATTTTAATTTTTATTTCTTCTCAAAGGCTCAAAATGATAATTAACAAATTGGAGAAATTCAAATTTAAAAAGTATTTTTACAACCTATACCTTGCATAGAAATTTAGCAAACTTTCAAAAATAATCATTTATTAGATATAATTTTCAATTTCTGCTAATTGTCAAGATTTTTCATGCCTCTTTTTTTCTGTGCATATTTCATATCAGTTGATTTTTAGAGGAGGATCGAATGCCGATTAAATTTTTTCCCCAATTTTTTAAAATTAATGTTACTATTTTCAGGGTCCCATTATTTTTTTTTTAAATAAAAATGTGATCGTTTATAATCGTTTGTAATAATTATACTGAGTACAAAATTTATCCCTGGAAACAAAGCTTTTTATCATCTTTTAAATAATTTCAATTGAGAAAACAAGGAGAAGAAAACAAACGTTTCATTATGGAAGTAATTCTATTGTTTCCATAACTGTACAATTTACAGATGTATTCAGTATTTTTATATAAAGGTTTTCTTCGTGTACTAGTATTACTTAAGTTAAACAAAGGGATGCCTTAATATTTCGGCAAGGAAAATCAAACTCAATCGACATGTACAGATTCTCAGATGGTTTTCGATGGACCTAAATTTAGCAAAAATTACCCCCCGTTGGTCGCCATATTGGAGGTCGACTCGGTCAGTTTTCCTCTTTGTCTTACCAAGTTTAGAAAATATAGAGTAGAAATATTTGGTGCAAAATCTTTATTAATTTTTTTTTAAAATAAAGGTTGCTTCCAAAAATTTTAAACCTCAGAAAAATAATGATTCCTAATTCAAAATCGCAATTATAAAAAATTTAAAATTAGTTGAACAATGAAGCAATATGAGCATTTGGACCTCCAGTATGACTGCCAACGGGAGATAACTTTTGCTAAATTTAGGTCAAGTGAAAACTATCTATAACCTTCCACCCCTTTAGCCAGTAATTAACCCGTCCTCCCTGTGCCCAGTAGCATAAGTAGGTCAAATATTTATTGTTCATGAGGGGTGCCTTATAATGAATCACAGGCACCTGAATTTTTATCAGTAAGTCTCTTAATTAGCCAAATATCGAAACATTCTACCTCCTCTATATACATGTATAAATACACAAGGTGAGCAACGCCATTTTGACCTCCAGTTCGATTCATGCTTCAATTTAACACATGAATCGGATATGCCTACTGGTTTACGTGTAGCATTGGGTTCAAATATGATATTTCTCGCTAAACATTTCTTCCTTAAGTTTAAATCCAACGCGTTAATAATGTAATCAGCTAAACTTCATGCAGACTTCGAATTTCATCACAGGGGCCGATCGCCATCAGCTTACGTCACGGAAATTTGATCTCGTCACCAAATGCTCCTATTCATAAACCTTTTTAATACAGCAATTATAAATTTATTTCATTGACAAATAAAATCAGAAAAAATTAAAAACCGAAATATCGTTGTTTGATAGTCTTGATTTTTTTTAACATATGTTATATGTGTTAGAAACAAATCATAGGTAGAGGCTTTGTCGAAGTTTCCGTTGTCGATAGGTAGCGCCTTATGGAAGTTTCCGGTCTCGATAAAAATTACGTAATATCGTTGGACACATGCCATAAAGCGGTTAGCGAATACGCTAACCGCTTAATGACACATTTTATTACGTCATATTGCATTGAGTTGAGGGTAACACGTTAAATTGATACATGGTCACCAACGGTCCAAGTGATAAATACTGCATTTTCAACTTAAGTTGAACAGTTTTGATTTCTCAGAAATTCTCAGGACCAAAATGTGGCTCTTGTTACATGTATTTGTTGTATAATACATGTATGATTGTAATGCACAAAGCATTCCAGAGTTTGAAAACATTTTTATTTAAGCAAATTTTTACAAAATGCAAACAAAAGTACAATACACATATATCATGTTGCATGATACACAATCTAAAATTAATCAAAAAATCAACATTGAAACAATCTGATTGTCAAAAATTATATAAGGCATACAGTAAAAACAATCTAATTAAAATAATTATATAAGCTGATCAATAACAAACGTCACAATTAATTTGAGGTACCATTTAAAGCACATTGCCCATTAACATAAATTCATTTGATTTGCCAGACCCTTAGAACTCTTACTTTAGGGAATACTTCTAATGTATTGAATTCTTTTTTTAAGTTTTATATTAAGATAAAGAAGACGGTTTTAAAAGGAATTAATTTTTTCTTACATTGTAATGTATATTATTTTACACTTATAGAGGCTGTTGGTTCAAATAAAGAGTTCTAGCATTTTATGCTTATATAGGAACAAACGTTTTGAAAAATGAGCTCAAGGAGCAACAATCGTGGAAGAAAGGTTTCAATTATTGTTTTGTGAAAAACATGTTAAACAGTTTTATCGCCATTGTATATTTTTACGCTATATGACGTATTTTGGAATATAAAGCTCTCAAGAAAAAAGGATCTGTTTTTTGTATATTATTACATGTATGACAATTTAAAGTAACATTGAAAACGCAAAAGTTTCTTTTCGTTGAATCTTTCTCAAAGTACAAAGAACCAGACGAGTCCATATTACTTGTAAGCCGGAGGGGGTTGGTACCCGGCAGGGGGAGCTTGCTGTTGCGGAGGATATGTGTATTGTGGGTAGGCGGGCTGAGTCCCTGGGGGATAAGCAGCTGTGTTAGCATAACCTCCTCCATACTGCACACCTTCAGGGATAAAAGAAGAAGTGTCATTGAGTTCTATCATAACAAACAGAATATTCATGAATTCGATATTAAAACATTCATTCTTTTTAAACGTTTTCAAAATCTGGGCAAAAATACTGTTTCTTGCTTGCTCTAAGTTTGAGTTTTATTATTTTTTGGTTTAAGTTATTTTTCTTCGTTTTAATTTTAGGGGGATTGTTTTTGTAGAATTTGATTTGAAGGAGAATATGAATTTTGAAAAAAGTGAAGATTTTAATTTTGTAAGCTTTGTTTTACTTTTTTACAGCATACACGTACCTCCAGTTGTTGTAGAAACAACTGCTACATTGGATCCAGCTGGCTGGAGTACTGTGCCCCTGGCCGCAAGACGGCGTGGTCTGATGCAGCAGAAGAATACGACTAAAAATATGAGTACTGCTATGCCAATCAGAGTTCCAATCACTGCTCCCACGATCGAACCAACAGGTCTAATAACAAATGTTTACAATTAGTCCGAAATATCTTTCCAGAGCATTTTTAATATATTAGTATTTTCAGTGCCAGAAAAACGTCAGAATCGGTGCCATTATGAAAAAAAAGGTAATTTCTGAACTGAACTCTATTTTCGATGATTGCAATTCGAATTAAAGTTAAAGTCAAAACTTATCAATAGTATAATCCTTCTTGTTTTAAACAATATCGCTCAAAAGAAAATATCAGTCCACATTTCGAAACATGTCTCACTAGATTTAAAAATTTATAAAAAACATGAGCATCAATGTTTCACCAGACACTTTATATTACAAAGTATAAAATATTAATCGATATTTATAAAAACTGGAAGCACTGCTATTTAAACATATAAGTAAGACATTTTTTTCCAATTGCATGTATGAAAAATTGACCTGAAAATGTTACCTATGCTTGGAATCCCTTTTTCATAATGTCGTGGGTTCTGACGTTTTCTTGGCATGTATGATATCAAAAATATGAAATACATGTACATCTAGAATACATCTGATAATTCGGACTATTTTATAATGTACTTATACATTGTGTTTCCTGATGGGTATAATCTTTACCACAGAGAGAATTGAAAGAGTATACAACGCAGACAACAACATTTCTTGTTGAAGGGTTCATAGGATGTTTTTTAATTGAACATTAAATTTGAAATATGTAAATGAATCCTTTTTATGCATACTTTAAAACATGTTATTATTAAAATTTCTTCACATTTTTCAGCATATCCACCTATTATAGTTGTTGAATTCTTTACAAATCAAACAACTTGGAGATAACAATCAGTTTTCAAGATCAAAAGATCAAAGATCAAAATAGGAGCAGAGCAACAAAGGACCTCAAAAACCTCCGGGGTTTGATCAGGTGCCATGGAAGAGTAAGCATACCCTGCTGACCGGTGACACCCGCCGTGTTCCCCTTATCATGATCAGGGGAAAAAGGGAAAATCCGACGTCAATTTAATATATGTATGCATATAAATTAAGCAATAACGTTCTTCTTTCTGCACGTTGTAAAGATTGGGACCAAGATGGTCTTGATATTTTAGAATAACTATAAAGAATATGTAACGACAACAGCCTGACAATCAGAATGACTGAAAAAATTTGTAATTTTTTAGAAGATTCCAGAGTACTAAAATACATGTGCATGCAGATTTAAGTATTAAAGTCAATGCAGTTGTCAATCTAAGATTGTACCACGAGTATATATTTATTTCTCGATTGCCCCCCCCCCCTTTCGGGAATGTTCACTTATATAGAGAAGTCCAAAAAATAGGAATCAGACATGCTTACACATAGTATGTGCAGTAGTAGCTGTAGTAAGACGAGTAGGAGTAGTAATAGCAATAACTAGCGTTCACCACATCTGAAAATGAATTTTAAAAATTAGTAAGAATTCATTTGGAGTGAGATTTTAATTCATTTGAAAAAGAAATTAGACGTCTTGTATACTAAACATTGACAAAAGAATAAGGAGTATGAATAGAGTGTATTTTTTGCATTATAAAAAGAGTAAAGAAGAATAAAAAAAAGTAAAAGAAATTAAAAAATGGAATAAAATTATGACAGTATGATAATTTTTGTAATTTATGATGGTTGCCAACTTCATGGTCCTAGACCCTGATCTGTGACTCACTTTTCCAAATACTTCATATACAGTTCAATTAGTATAATTCATATACAGTGCCGATAAACATTTTTGTGCAAAATCATATCCTAGTTTAACAGTTGAATTTTACTGTTTCTTTTTAAATTTGAGAAGAAAACTTTGATATATAGCATTAATACATATTACAGGTAAGCATGTTACAACAGACACACTGAGGCATATAAGGAATTGCATGAGATCTTATTCCAAAGTGGTTTTCATTCCCCGTAACTTTAAATTTAGTGTATATTGTAAACTGGATATAAAGTATTACACGTATTACTTTAGGAAAATCACCCGTCCCTGACACCTTGTTATAAACGTTTTTTTACTATAATAAGTTCAAAATGCTTTATTTTTTAAGCTGCCCGTTAATCAGCAATAATAACAAAATATGTTTTATATACCATTACAATACTTAAAGATTAATATTCTGCTATGACTCGTTTAGAATGACAATTGCAGTCAAGACAGACAGATATCATTCTTGGACTGAATGATTACTTCTAATAATTTTAATTAAGTTTTCAATCTTAGTCTTCAGAAATCAGCATTTGATTGTCCGATCTTTGACTTTCAGTTTTTATTGCAATCTTGCTATATCCATGGGTTTTTTTCCAGACAAATGCATGAAATTTAACGCTTATTGTAAATAAATAACTGGCCACTTATAGATGATTAAATTTATATCTTAAAAGAAGCTACAAAGCAGGCAACACATGTGTTTCTTGGGACACTTCAGTTGTTCATATTTCGTCATTGTGTTTAAACATTCCTCAACAAATATTGTAATTATTTATAGGGTGACAACAGCTTAGCAACAATCATTTTTATTACATGTTATATTGATTTTTCAGATTCTTAATATTGACTGTAATATTTCAACCTACACTAAATATATACACCTTTGATATCGCCTTCAACTGCAAATAATACATTGTGAAGGGTATACGATATGCAAGTGTCAACTTAAATACCTAGCACGCAATAAAAATAACGCAACATCATTCAGAAACTTTATTTATGAATTTCTGAACACAGGTAATTTAGTTAAGATACTTATTTGAGGACATATTGAAATTTCGTATTGATAGTGAATCACCTGACATTCCTTAGGTTAAAAATCATTCAACAGGGAAACAACCTGATAAAGATTCGTTACCTCCTTTTTGTACAAAGTTGGTAGCTGTTAGTTCTTAATAAATTGATCTCATTTTAAATTAAAAATAAATTATTGATACAGTGTTCAAGTGCTATGATATATTATTAGAAATAATTTATGTTTTGCATCAAGATTTATGGGATTCAAGAACAATTATACGTAGAAAACTACGTTGTTTACATGCATTATTTATTACTTGCAAAAATTATACATGGACAATATTAATATTACCGGTGTAAATAATAAAAGAATGAATGTATTTTATAAGAATCGTCTTACCCAAAGCTAGAATGCTTACAAACACACTGAGTAAAGTTGAACACCAACACGCCATCTTTGATTCAGATAAGACCGGCAAATATCACGTGACCAGGAATATTTTATTTGAACAGTTCGTTATCATTAAATAAAGAAATTAATGATAACATCCATAGGTACGTATATGTGACGTAGTTTCCGTAAACAAGGTAATGTAAAATGTAGGTCTTTAAAAACACTGTGATGTTTTTTTTTTTAAACACATTAGATCTACATTTATTTTGTTATGAATTAAGGACATGTAAAAAAAAATCTACCTTTACCTTTACACTATTTTTCTGATACTGAGAAGCAGAGCAGATCATTTCACTTAAACATAGTTTTATTGTTCTCCTAATACTTGCAGTGCTTCCTCAGTGCTTTGTATGAACACGCATATAAAATTCATATCAGCACTTTAAAAACTATGTAAAATGATCTGTTGACACGGTATTTCTTTCATCATCTTTGTCTTGAAAGAAGGGACCTTGCCTGGTACCTGCCATTCCATGTCAACATTCACGTAGGCTTGTATAGATGAAACCTTTGGACAGATTCTATTGTTAAAAACTTTTGAACTTTGATTCAGTAATATAAAACCTTTGAAATGGTGTTTTTGCTCCCCCTTTTTGTACATTTATGAAATTTCATCGATAAAATTCATTAAAGTTTCTGCGAACGCTTTCAAATCAGACCTACTTTCTCGTAGAGTATTGAACAATAAATGAGTTTTAATGTTAAAGTTGTCTCTTGCGCCGATAAGTAATGTTTTTTAATCTATTTAACTTTAATGGTGTGCAGATTAAATGTAAATCTTATTAATGAAGAAAAAATAATATATTATTAAATAAAATTTGTGTACTTTAGAATCAAAATATTTGCTTTATCAAGCTCAGTCAACATGTTTTTCGACCGTCAAATGTGTGTATTTGCATCTGAATTAATTATTTTATATATTTCAATTAAGATTAACAACAATCTAGCCAACCGCCAACCCAAGATCATCCCCTTAAACAATTAAATAATCCAAATAAAAAATTCAAATACATAAGATACTAAAGTAATTTAAAAAAAACTTCAAAACTATTTTTACTTTTGTTAAAAACTTTGGAACTTTGATTTACCTAGGTGAAAACTTTGATTTACTATGGTGAAAACTTTGGAACTTTGATTTTCTAAAATAAACTATATTTATGCCTATGATCCTTTTGACGTGTTGAATTATTGGACATGCTCAGGAAACAGAATTCGTTTATTCAATCATTCTTGCAAATTACAAAAAAAATTGTATTTAACTATAATTTATAAAAATAACATAAAAAATCATATTTAACAAAAATTTATTGCTGTATGATATTTATATAAATAAATGGGGGAAAATGATCGAATAAAAACGAAGACAAACACAATGACAAACATAAAAAGTTTGATATAAACTATTATGCATTTTATGCCGAGTTATCTCAGAATTTTTCGAAATTTAAAATTTCCTATAATTTGAAAGTGGAACAGATACTGTTTTGAACATAGTATTGCAAATTAAAGTTAAACACAGTTATATATATATATTTAAACATTGCATGTTGAACATACGGGTAAGTATGTCAACATTTTTAAGAAAACAAAAAAATTCAAGCATGTTATATTGTGTTGGTAGTCACAATACATTTTCCAGTTGGGAATTTATTTGTAAGGCGGAGGGGGTTGGGACCCGGGAGTGGGGTCCTGCTGCTGTGGTGGAGGATATGCGTACTGTGGGTAGGCAGGCTGAGTCCCCGGGGGATAAGCGGCCGGGTTGACGAAACCACCTCCATACTGCACACCTTTTAGATAAAAAAAAAAGAGAAAGGGCAATTATAAAAAATAAAAACAAGAATTATTCTTTTATCTGAAGAAAAGTATTAAAATAATTATGTATGGAATATCTTTTTTTTTTTGTTAAAATTCAATTTTGTCAATGATTTCTCTATTTTCTATGAAATGACAAAACTTCATCGAAACTCAAATTGATTAATACTGATTACAGAAAATTTTAAATGAAAAAAAATTCGGTTAAAAGAAACGTGGAAGAATTTTACACAAATCTCTTTAGAACTGAATTTTAAAAAAACTCTTTTATAAAGTCTATAAGAAGAATTTAAAGATTCTTATCTTAAAGCTTTATTAGACCATGTTTAAAAAAATTGCTTGTTTGCCCTCTCCCGACCGACTGAATGAAAATGACCAAACTAAAACCTTTATTAACCCTAGGAAGCAATTATTCTTTATGTACTCTTGAAAATTCTATTTTGAAAATAACTACTGAAAATAATACATTTTTCACCCACTTAGCAACCAACATTTTCAGACCAAGTCGGGAGACGTTTTTTTTTTTAATTGACCTTAGACAATATATATACCCCCTGTTGTTGTGGAGAGGACAGCTACATTGGATCCAGCTGGCTGGAAACCTGTCCCGCTTGTCGCCAGGCGGCGTGGTCTGATGCAGCAGAAATAGATCGCTAGTCCAATGAGTACTACCAAGCCAATCACTGCCCCGACTACACCTCCAGCAATGGAACCATAAGATCTAACAATCATTGAGAAATTGATTTCGATTTTGAAAGGGAATATTTGTGTAAATTCAAAGGGATATTAAAGATGCATACCATATAAGAGATTAGAGACTTCAAAATGAAAAAAAATTCCGATCATAAAAGGAACTATTCTTCAAATATTATTTCATTTACATTATATCATTGTGTCAATATTTACATTCTTTTTATTTAATATTGTATTTACATTTTAATTTTAGTACAATCTCTTTTACAGAAAAACTAATTGAGTACAAAACACTAGTCTGCTACTATGAATTTTAGTATGTACATATATTTCAATTTATTTCTGTGAATTATAAACTATTTTCCATTAAATCTTATAACTAAAAATTTACCTTTATCTCATTATATCAAATCAAGGTATCAAAGTTAAGGGTTATCCAAAGACATAAACATATTTTAAGGTCAAATATTGTCAGTAAAGTATCGAAATATCATCATAGATGGTAAAATAATCCTAGTGTTAATGACAATTGCTCAAATAATGTTCATATTATATGGTTTTCAGTTTATTTACAAAAAATTGTTTACAGGGTGCTATATTTAACTTGATACGTTTGTTTGTTGATATAGAGAAGATGAATAAGATCTAGAGTTGCTTACACATAGTATGTGCAGTAGTAGGTGTAGTACTCATAATAGTAGTTGTAGTAGTAGTAACAGTAGCGGGCTTCCACGAGATCTGAAAAAAAAATCAGTAAAATCTTTTAAAATCCATACAGACTTATTTCTCTACATTACATATATGTTTTCGTTATTGCCAGATCATGACAAGGAGCACACGGCAGCTGTGACTGGATGGCAAGGTACTCACCCAACCCCATCCCCTTTCAGTATCTTACCATTTGAAAATTAGAGACATCTTTATGCTCCCGTTCCTGATTTTATAGGATACATTGAACTTATCTGCAAATACAATTGTCATCGAGTCAAATGTTGACTGACAATTTTCCATACCAATTGTCTGTCTACTGAATTGACGATGAATGCATTCGTTCTTTCCCGATCATGACAAGGAGCACACGGCGAGTGTAGCCGGTTGCCAGCGGTGTGGCCACTTCTCCATGGCACTAAATCCCATCTACATTTTTGGAGGTGCATGCACGTGTTTGCTTCGATCCTTTTTTGTATTGTTTTATGGACTTTTGATCTTGGATAATGTTGTTATCTCAATATATATTTCATTTCTCTAAAATTCTTCTTTTAAACGAGACCTTCGCCGTCATAAAATGTTTACTGTGGAAGTTAAGGGTAAAAATTCAATATTTCAAGCCTACATGTATATTATATTGAACAAGGCAGTGTAACTAACGTTATGATTTTATCTTTTCATTCGTCATCTTTTCATACTTAAGTAGCAATATACAATTATGTATACTGAGTTTATGTCTCTTTAGTTAGTTGACTCGATCTCTATTGTGTGTTTTACGTACAAACAATTTATATGTTTAAAAAAATCAAGCTAATTGTAAGTCCATTAATTTTACACTGAATTGACGATTTTTTCCGAATTTTCCGTTTTTTCCGATTATGACAAGGAGCACACGGCGGATGTGACCGGTTGGTAGGGGAGGTTTACTCCAATGTGACACCTGATCACACTTCTGATGTTTAGGAGGTCCGTGTTTTACTCTTCTCCTGTTTTGTATTGTTTTATGGACTTCTGATCTTGAATACTGTTCCTTATATCCATATGTTTCACCACAAACAATTGATGAATAAAAAAAATAAATAGTATCATTAAAATTCATTATTTCAAAAGCTCTATTGCCAATGTTTGACATTGTCAGCAACTGCAATCTGCCTTTATCGGTCTAAGGGACCATTTCCATACTAATTGTCAGGATATTAAGTTACATACTGACTTGACAGTAGATATTCTGTGTATTTTTATTATCATGACAAGGGTCACTCAATGGCTACGACCGGTCGACAAGGGGTGCATATTTGCTTTGTTCCTTATTTACATTGTTTAATGGAATTTTGAGTTTAGATACCGTTCATTATGTTTATTTAAAAAAAAAGAAAGTGTTCTTTTCTTTTTAATGTAAAACTTATATATCTTCTCAATGCACAGAAATTTATCATATTTTAATATTCAGAAAAAACATCATCACATATGTTCTTACATGATCAACGCAAGGAGTTGAATGCTTATGGAAAAGTATATCACCTTTTAACTTTAAATAATACTTATAAATTGAAAATATTGAGTTTAAAATTTAAAAATGAGATATATTCTCCAAATTCAGAGACAGATACATGTATATGTATGTAACAATAAAATCACATTAAGACGTTATATAAAACAGTCATCTTAAGTGACCTCAGCATTGAATAATGATTTTATTTGTGAGCTAGCGGATAAAACTTCCTGTTTTAATAGTAAGGAGTAACCGTGAACAATATTATTCTTCACGTAGAGACGCAAATATGATTTAAAGTGACTACATTGTATCCCGTCATGATGGTTTGTATATGTTTAATTTTTTCAACTTGCAAAATAGGTCCTCGTCTTGCAGCTTTAGAGTAGACATTGACGGATAGCTTATTTTTCCAAGTTCTTGTATTTTGATCTTAATTCTAAAGAAAAAAACCTTAAAACAAAGGCCGGTGTAAAGACGAGTAATGACCCCCATCGAAAAATGACCGGGGGTCATTTTTCGACAGCGAAAAATGACCCCCGGTCATTATTCGACGTAGAAAAAAGACCCTTTTGCCCGTAGAAAAAGTGTCACTTCCCTAAAAATTTACAGAACCCACGTGAAGAAAAATGACCCCCGTAGAAAAATGACCCCCTGTAGATTAAAGCTAAAATTTTTAGGGGGCAAAAAAAA
>PRKT01000152.1:197550-242766 GCA_003671525.1 Saccostrea glomerata | reverse complement strand
GGGGGGGGATAATAATTTCTTCCTCTTTCATTGTCGAATAGGATTTGCCAAACTAAAACAAACTAAAACTTGAAATGACGGAAAATTTAATTTTTCCTATTAAAAAGAATTTAAACCTTATTTTTGCATGGTTTGATTTCTAAAAATCAAGTGGAATATCATTCTTTAAGCAAACATTATAAGGAGGAATATTAAAACGAAATTTTATTTACTTGACAATCAAAGAATCTGTTTTCAAACACAATTTTAGCATTGAAAGACTACTTGAATCTCTTAATTATTTCATACGACTTTTTGTATTTTTCTGGTTACAGAAAATGTAAAAATTAGTTTCGCTGTAAAAAAGAGTGTATATTTTGTATCACTCTAAAGGGGGTCATTTTTCAATGGGGGTCATTATTTTATAGGACTAACATATAAAACAATGACCCCCTAGGACCCTTTTTCTACAAAAAATGATTTTTTTCTACGGGTGGGGGTCATTTTTTGTCGTTGAAAAATGACCCCCCGGTCATTATTCGATGGGGGTCATTATTCGTCTTTACACCGGCAATCCTTCCCTTCTTTCCGTACGTTATGTCAGAAAAGTAGAATAGCAATTTGAAAGTTATCTTCTCCCAACCAACACCCAATTTTAGATTTATTTTTTTTTGGAGGGGGGGTGTTAAAAAACGATGATACGCGCCTAACGTAAAGTTAAATGTTCAATTTGGCTATCTAATACCGTTCCATGTATATTTGTTTTGATTTAGATTCCCTAATGAAAAAGCTGCAAGTTATGGAATAAGTTAATAATATTTATCATTATTATGACGTTGTTTAGAAACCTAATAGCCAGGAAAACGGAAAATTACATAAGGAAATACAGATAACTAAATCAAGACTTTCCAGAATCGTTTGTTTTCCTTGTTAAGTTAAAATTTAACGGAAAATAAAGGATTGAATAATTTTAAAGGCTCCAACATCGATAAATTCTAGAGTTCGCACAAGAAAATTGCTCTTAGAGTACAGTGCTGGTAAACACACAAACTAAACTCAGGTGGTTGTACTTGCACGCCATCTTCAAACAATGAGACTAACAAATATCACGTGACATTTTTAATAGACCCTTTACATTATATTTTTAAAAATACATTTTAAAAGGTTTGTAATCTAGTTTCTGAATATCAAAGGAACTAATATTTAATATAATACACTTTTAAACATGCTCTTTTATCGTGAAAGCAAATGGGGAATATTCATTACACGTTTTTCTGTTTGCCCTACTCCTATCTTAAATTGAATTGCAATTGAAATTATTATTTAAAAGAGGGAGATAGCATTTCATAATACCGTATACTTTTTGTCTCTATTTATATGCATTGTCATATTATTTTAAAGACAATATTATATTGTATTAGGAATACAGGTTGTTTTAATTCAGAAAGGATACTTTGAAAAAATTCGTATTTTAACGTTATTTGACAAAATAAATAGGCTAAAATTCATGTTTCATACTGAAACATATTTTAATGATAAAATCTTTTGAAAAAATTTTCAAATGATAAAAATCTTTTGATGGAGCCATATCCTTTAAAATTGGAAAATATCCATCCTTTTCCTTCATTGACACATGCAAAATGACTTGCTTAATCTCAAATCCGACATCTGATGTTTAGATCTCACAGTTTTTATCGTATTTAAGTATTAATCCATTATTTTGAGGCAGAATTAGTGCAAAACACATGCGTGAAAAGAAGAAAAAAATAATACTGTGGCCCTCAACTCGTCATTTAGATATATCGACGACGTATTTTCAATTAATAATGGTAATTTCCACTCTTATGTCCATGCGATTTATCCTAGTAGGCTTCAGATAAAACATAACAAAGGAGTCTGACACATCTGTTTCATATTTGGATATTTTACTTGAAAAAACAATAATGGTAATCTAACAACCAAGCTCTATGATAAACGTGGCGTCTTCAACTTTCTATCGTCAACTTATCTTACTTATGATTCGATACACAAGAGCATGTTCTACGTATGAACAATTTCTAAAACGAGGTAAATTATTGACAAACAAGTTAATGAAACAAGAATATCAACAGTCTCGTTTAAAGTCATCATTTCGTAACAATGACCTTGTCAGCAAATACAATTCATCACTGCGTGACTGGCGTTTTTCATACTATTTGTTAGTCCATTATTTATACACTGAATTGACGATGGATTTTTCGATATTTCCCAATCATGACAAAGAGCACAAGGGGGGGTGTGACCGGTCGGTAGGGGATGCTCACTTCTCCATGCCACCTAATCACATCTCTGATGTTTTGAAGGCCCGTGTTTGCTCTGCTCCTGTTTGGTATTGTTTTATGGGCTTTTGATCTGGAATACTGTTCGTTATCTCCATTCGTTTCATTATATAGCGATTATTCCGTCATTCCCGGATTAGGACAAGGTGCACTAGGATAAGTACGGTCTGATGATCCGCGCCAGTCAACTTGACGTGATACGACCCTTCGGATCAAGTTACTGTTATACTAATATATCATTATAGATGACATAATGCAGTTTTAATTTTAGTATAATATTTAATGGATGTGATAAGTTTGTTTGAACACATGCTACGAAACTTTTTAATTTTCAATAAGGAAAGGCCACCGTGATACTTCTATGCTCCTTTTGTTCTACGTGCGTTTTTACACAACATACTTTCTTGAGCAATATGCCTTAAACATCGTCAAACACGTGTTACTCAAGAATCTTGTGAATGATATATTTTAAAACTAATTAAAGGGCTTGTCATATAAATTCATAGGAATGAAATAATTTTCTTGTTTTTAAATGAAACAGATGGAGGTTTTGAACAGTATTCAAGATCAAAAGTCCATAAAACTTTATAAGACTGGGGCAGAGCAAAAATGACCCACAAAACATCAAAGGTGGGATCAGGAGCCCTGGCTCTAAATCTGATTTACACTACTTCTTGAATATTTTGTTGCACAGTAATCTTCTCTTTTATTACTGGTAATATTTTAGTTAGGAGTAAAGAAAGAGGTTTGGTTAAACATTTACTGGACCCCGCATCGTATTTTGTCAAATTAATCCGAAAATTCGTGTTCTGTATTCAGGGAGTCAATTTATAATAAAAAAGGGTAATTTAAAAAAAACCTACTTTTTCAAACCTGTATTGCAGGAGCAGCAATTGATTTAAAGAGAAAAATTAATCGCATTGTCAGTTGGAAGTTGATTACCTGTGACACCTCAGAACAATAGCGTTTATCACAAATGTGTGTATTCCTTATATAATAAAAACGTATGATGAAACTCAACATCATCAAGTTTATTTTAAAACTAAAGCATATATATTCTTATGAATAAGTTGTAAAATAAAACAAAAAAAATCTATACTTCTCCAATCAAGATGTTTGTAAAAATATTATTTTGATCATTTTTTTATAGTATAAACAGAAGACTTGCTAGTCATTTGCTATCTTGCTGAACGCCTCCTGACGGATTTTCGCCGGTATTAGGATTAGCTTGTAAATTCACTGTTGGTCGGACGCCATGTTGTCCCTGTGAACCTCCATAATGCATGGGTCCCATCATAATATAAGGGTTTTGAATGCCCTGTGTACCAGCTGTTGAAGGATGAGGCATCTGTTGATTTCCAGGCGGATACAGAAGAAGGTTATCTGTTTAAAAAAACAATCGTATAATGAATCAAGCTTAAAAATTGCAAGGAAAGGAGTGATATTTGTCATGATGTAATATCTTTTAAAGCAAACTTATGCACTTTAATTTTGAAGGAAATTTTACAAATGGCAGTTAAATCAAAACTAAAAAAATAGATAAGGAAGCAACAAAAAAACTTTCTAATGAGAGGAACACGTCGAATGATCTTAGAAATATTTCCTAGCGATCCTGTTAAAAAGAAACATCAAATCAAGACAGATAAAAAGCTTACTTGTTCCTTGAACTGTTGGAGCAATAACGCCGCTCTGGACCCATTGTCTATTTTTCTTATGTATACAACAGAAGCAGACGACAAGGCTTACAAGAATGCCGATCCCGATCACAGCTCCATAGGATGAACCAAATATTACCAAATAAGGACTCAATAAAAGAAATAAAAATTATAATAAAAAAAATCAAAGTAGAATTTATTGAAATTTTAGTTTTGTGTCTCATCGTTCTTTTTATTTTTAAATAAAGAAATATAGAAGATATGGAAGCCATAATAGATATTGTTTATTCATATTTTATTATATTAGTGATTTCTTTCTTATGTGTGTACGAGAAAGAATTGCACTTTTCCTAGAAACTCTTACTTGGAGTAGCAGTATTGGATGGAATTATAACCATTGTAATAGTAATAGCAGGAAGCTTCAACGTTTTCTAAAAACAAGAGGATTTGTTGTTTAGCTTATTTTCAATTCAAGTTAATATAATGAAAGTGGGTTTTTTCTAAGTTGTAATGGACAATGAATGCATAGTACTCCTATTAAAACAACTTCAATATCAACCATATTGCAGGTTACTTCCTCCTTTAAAAAATGTATACCATCTTCAAAGAAATATTTTTAAAGTAGATGTATCTATATTTGCTGAAAGCATTTGCTTTACAATGTAAACATTTAAATATTAACCCCAAAAGTCATCCTAGTTGATTTAATTTTGACATCTTTTAATCAGTACGTATTATACTGTAAAACGGACTTGAGAAATTTATGATTAAATGCTGAATGGATTGTATAAAACAGTACTGATTTCTTCTTTGAATTCAATTTTGTGTCACATGTTAACTATAATGACCATCACATTAAATATTTAATTAAACGTCAATATTTTCTGAACGTTTGTTTTCAGAAATGTCCATACAAATGAAAAATTTAAAAATAATGAATAGTGATCTTTCTTATCTATATCTTACAAATCCAGGAAAGGATTAATTCTTATCGCTTTGAAAGCATAACCACAAAGGTAGACTCTTGTCCTTAGAATATAGATAAATATTTTCTTTTTTAAAAGAAATGGTACTCAAAGGCTATCTTAGTTTTAATCATTGAGCAAACCTTTACCTTTACGAAGGAATTGGGCGTTATCTCTATATGTATATTCTGTATTCACTATTCATTGTATTTACGCAAAAACTAATTTGTTATCAATAAGCGGAGGAAATGTTTTGTAAGTCTTGTTTATTGCGTAATTAAATCCTCGAAATTACAAATATAAGATTCGAGAGAAGACAGACTCGCGTAACTTGGCAAAAAATGAAGTTCTCGGTAATAAAATGTGATTTGCAGTATATCTTAATACATTTACTTCTGGTTTAAATACAAAGAAAAACTCTCAAGATTTTTAGAAACAATAACGATTCTAATATATATATATAATATAATTAAACATATGAACAGTCAAACAGAATACCTATGTGACGGAATTTATACTCACCGAGAATTGTAAACAAAACTACTAGTACACAGTAACTTTGTATCAGTTTGGTGTGTTCCGCCATTTTGCTTTGCACTCTGTGACACTAAACGAATGTTGTTTGAATAAGGCAGAACTTTAATTCTCTTATCAGTTTAAAGAAAATGTCGTTTGTTTCGATATCGACATTTTTTATAAAACATGCCTTGCCTTCTCTGTACAATGTGAATAAAAAACGAAAGGATTTATAACTCTGTGTTAGGAATATTTCGTTAAAATCGTCTTTCTTGGGTTGTTTTTATTCTGAAAACCTATCCTTAATTGTATAGGTTTATATGATGGTTAATTTGATTTGATGATAAAGATTTATCTAGCTGGATGACACCTGCCGGATTTCTCCTGCGTTAGTATTAGACTGCAAAATCACAGGTTCGACACCCTATTGTACATGTGAACCTCCATACTGCATGGGCTCCATCATGATACAAGGTGCATGTATGAATGCGCTGTGCACCAGCTGATGTAGGGTGGTGGATCTGTTGATTTCTGTTGATACACACAGGGGTTATCTGTATATGTATGTTGTTTTACGTCCCTCTCGAGTATTTTTCACGTATATGGAGACACTTGCCGGTAAGAGCAGCAAATTGCGTACTATACTCGGCACCATTGAGCAGGCAGGGATCTTTATCGTGTCAGCACCTACTGCGAAACGGGACCTCGATTTATACGGTCTCATTCGAAGGATCAGTCTCCACGTCAAACAATGGGATTCGTACCAGCAATGTAAGGAGAAACTCCTGACTTTGCGCCTCTAGAGCAGATGCTCTAACCACTTACTGTGCATCTTCATCATTACGAAATAAATGGAGATAAGGAACAGGATTGAAACTCAAAGGTCATAATACAAATTTTGGAACAGAGAAAGCACGGACCTCTAAAACACCAAAGGTGGTATAAGTTGCCATAAAGAGGTGAGCAATCCCTGCCAACCGGTCACACACGTCGTGTGCTTCCTGTCAAGGTCGAGAAAGAACAGAAATAAATCCGTGGACAATTCATTAATAATGTCCTTAACAAGTAGTATGAAAAACATCAGTCGGCATATGACTTAACTCTAGATTGAATTTGCTGACAAGGTCATCAACCATAGAACTTACAAAATGGTGACTTTAATCGAGATGTCAATAACTTACCTCGTTTTAAAAATGTTTATACGTAGAGCATGCTCTTGCGTATCGAATCATGCAGGTGATGCAGGTACATGTACATTGCTGCATAAGTGAGGAATGTTGGCGATTAAAAAGTTCAAGTCATCAACTTCATCATATGCTTAGTCTATCATTAACGTCTTCGTCTAGGAAGATTCCAAAATATGAAAAGATGGGTCATATTCTGTGATATCTTTTATCTCAAGCTACCAGGATATATCGTAACGACATAAAAATGATAAATACCTTTTTCAATTGACAATACGTCGTCGATATATTTATATGTCGAGTTGATTGCTACAGCAAATGTTTTCTTTTTTCACGTAAAAGATTATGAACAAATTCTGCTTCATATGAATACAAAAATAGGTCTGCTTATAACGGTACGCATATAATGTTCTCATTGGATAATGTTATGCTGACAAAACTTTCTATGTCTATTTAATAGGTATCAGTGGTACTATAAAATGCGTATCTTAATCACTATAATCAATCTATGCTTTTTACTTTGAAATGCAACATGTAGTTCATACATCTTTTCTTAAAATAAAACAAACGAAAATACTGTCTCATTAAATACTTAGTCTAGCCAGTGACGTATAACAAGTACGTCATTGGTCTAGCTAACAAATGTTTGACATACCTCAAAAGAAACATACATGTATTTAATTTGATATAATACATGCTAACTAAACACTGTTAACAAAAACGAAGTACTCAGTTTGATGCATTCCACCCTATTGCTTTGCCTAACATTTATATAATTAATCTGTGACACTATCTGAAATGCTGTTTGAATATGCCCTTAATTCTTATATTTTATTTATATAACTTTAAGTCCAATATCGCTTATTAAGTGAAAAATCAGAAAAGGAGAGGTTTCCACAAGGCTGTTTTTGGCCCATGTTTTTGTGAAAAATGAAATTAGATTGCCAACAATTTTAAACTTACTTTCATTATTTTCAACATGTCTAATTTTGTGCAATGTATTTATTTTGGGAGGAAAAGGTTAGGATAATATTGGAATAAATGATCAAAGTATGGTACCCTCAACCGCTTTAACATTGAGTATATGGGAAAATGTTGGAGAGTTATGATGTTTAACCTTCTAGTACACCACGTGTTGCATTCTGAACCAAAACCATAATTTGATAATTAATTACTTATATGTACAGAAAGATTATACTGAAATATGGTTGTGGTTCGCAATGCAACACACACTTAAATACTAATGACTTTGCAAATTTTGCAATCTGTTGAGTTGTGGTTATTTTTTATTTAAACACTTAAAGTAAATCATACATATTTATAACATTGTCCAGTCAATCAAACAGATTACTAGGAATTCGACCCTAGCTCTGGGGTATACTTTTTTACCCTTGTGTTTCTTTCTAGCTGTCTGTGTGTCTGTCTGTAACATATTTTCTTCGCATATTTTCGGAAACTACTCATAGTAGATGATTGGGGTTTTTTTGCAGGTCAAAGGTGACAATTATTTTTGTATGAATACAACGTCAATTTTCTGTTTATCTGTGTGTCTGTATGTACCAATTTCCATCACGGTTTTCTCAGCGAATACTCATTGCAGATTTTTGAAATTTTAGTACACTCTTCGTTTAGGTATGCCATGTTGTTGTGAGATTGATTCATGAGAGTCAAACAGAGTGGGGTTTTACTATTTAGTACTGGCTTGTCCTTTTATACCTGTATTAAAATCATACGATGATATCAAACATGAAAGAAAAAAAATTGATTATATTATAACATGCCTGTGTGTCTGTGTGTGAGGAAAACCAAAAACTTTGACACTAGAGACGGTAGTTTCAATATACAAAAACCAAGATCAGAATTTTTGTTTCAAAGTAAACAATATTAATTATTTAATGCAAATCAAGGTCAAAGTTTCTTGATTTGGGTATGTTGCCGTTTCACAGATTAAATATACATTTTTTCTGTTTAGTAACCAGCTCCTTTCAACTTAATTATTAACTTAACTTAAGGTGAATTTGAATTTTACAAGATGTTGATGATGCAGTTTGTGCCTTGATCTCTCCTAAATCTACTGCCCATATAACAAGTGGTCTTATTATTATACCCGCCACAAACAAAGTTTGGGGGTATGTATAGGAATCACCTCGTCCATCTGTCTGTGCAAACATGTCCTGTTCATATCTTCTTTACGGAAAAACATAAACATTAATACTTTACACCTTGATCAAAGGTGATTTGTGCAAGTTCAAAGGGGCACATGTACGAGGGTTGATCCAAAAGTAATGTCACTACTTCGATAAAATTGCTATTAGTCGACGTAAATCAACGAAACTACATATAATTGACGCTATATTCATAACAAATCAGTCCTGAAAAATTCAAATTAAAATGATTTATACTTTTCAAATTATCGAAGGATATACAAACTGCAATTACGGTAGTCGCCGCACCTAAATAACGTCAAATGACGGATAGGCGCCGTCATACTAATGAACCATTCCCCCTTCGCTTTATTGATAAATATTTGAGATTTACGAACAATATGCATATATTTCTCTTTTTATAAGAATTATTTACACCCACTGTACACTCACTCTATATATAATTTAGTCCTAGCTCTGTCAAATTCTTTGAATAGTATCAGAAGACAAGTTAAAGTTTCTCATATCGCTGTAACTGTCTAACCTTCTCTATTTTTGGACAGCGTCAGACACCAAATGTTGAACGTTTCCGCCCGACCTCCCTTTTCGGCCTTTCTGTCCTTTGCTGATCATTCAGTGACCCATGTCCCACTAAAAATCGCTGAAACTATCTTTAAACAAGTATCTTACTTGCAATATCTCCTCTGTGTGTCTGATTAATTACCGTTACAGTTTCTACGGGTGATTTACCCATTTTGTAGCAAAAATGCATCACAGTTCGTTTCAGCAGTTATTCTCCATTTCGACATTTCCTTTGTTTAATACAGCGCATTAAAACAACAATGTTTATAATCAAAGAGCAATGAAGTCATTTTATTTTCAACTTAAGACTAGAAATTGTCGAAAAATTTTGTTTTTTTTTTAAATATTGGGCGATCAGAGTTTATTTTAAATGTTTTTATGTGTTTGTTTTTTCTCATTCTAACAATTTACACTATAAAACGTGACGTTTAGCTGTGACGCGGCGACACCCCCTATGTTTAATATTTTAAACGTCTATAAAATAGATTTTAAAAACATTATTCAATGAAAATTTCAATTTTGATTACATTTATTTTTATGCATCTTTTGGTATATAATATATGATAAAATGACGCCAAATATTAAAGATATTGACACAGTGACATTACTTTTGGATCAACCCTCGTACATGCTATTACAAAAACATTTTGAAAAAAAATTAAGATACGTTCCACACGAAAATGGGTACAGACATGGAATCAAAGTATATCTTTAGAATTCAAATGAATGTATATAAAATGAATTTTGATAAAAGACACATCTCAGATTTTGCATCCGATATCTATAAAAAAAAAATAAAATAAGTACATATAAATTATGTTTAATGCCTGTGTTCAGTGTACACTTACAGTTCTTTTTTATCGCAAAAAATATTTTTAGTATTGAATAAAATCTATTGATAAGAGATTTTTACACTTCCTTTGTGTCAATCTCAACGAAATTCTATTAAATCGATGTACTTACTTATAATGCGTAGAGGTCTTTTTTCTACTTTATACTTATAAGAATATGTATGGGTCGCAAGCACAGTTATATTTTAAATGATTTGTCTCATTATATGATATATCGTAATATTGAAAGCTTTTCTTTATTTATAACTGATTGTTTTTCATACCTTTTTTATGTTATTTTAGGAATCAAAGATGTCTAATAAGAAAACGTATACAATTTCCATTGAATTCCTATGGCTACAATTACAGAAGTTCTTTTTCCAAACAATAATAAATTAAATTTTTTTTGTTACTTCAGCCCTGTTCCATGTTCCCTTATGATATATGGTTAATCTTTCTTTAGTTTTTCACAATGAATAGTCTTCCACAAGTAATAAATCTTCATAACCCTCTTAGACGCATTTAGAGGGACCCTTTAGATATCCCTTGGTCACGTGACTAGTATAGGTTGGTTTTGCAAATAAATTATAAAATATTAGAGAGGAAACATTACTAGACATAATTAAAGGAATTAATTTGAAAATCATCATGGGCCAAAAATTAGCCTTATTGAAACCCTACCTTTCTTGGAGAATCATTACTTTATCTACTCTTGTTGATAATACCTTCGCTAACTTCTTGTTAATGTTATATCAGTCAGGAAATGATTTTGTGGCTAATAAAAAAGTATAATAATTGCATAGTTTTCCCTATTCTAAACATTTACACCTTAATTAATCGAATGTTTGATTACATTTTTAATTGTTCGCATAATTCCTGAAGAAAATTTAAGTATCTGTCACATTATCCAGCGATGGGGTAAATGATGAGAAACCAATGCGTTTTTTAATTAAAATGGCGTGGTTGACGGCCGGCCACCTATAGTAATCGGATGGTGACTAAGGCCATTTGGCGAATAAGTAGGTATCATCGGTAGAAAATTAGTTGTAGTTAAAAATCAGCGATTTCTCTACCGATGCCCACCATCGCTCCTCATCTACAACCCGTCATTAACACATAATTTCAGGATTGGCCGATGTATGGCCGAGTATCGTCAAGTGTCCGTTGAATCTGAGGTTATGGGGGGTTGAGTGGTGGGCAACAGACATTGGCCGATCTTCGGTCGATGTTCGACCAAACTTTGTCCAATAGTCGACTGACGTATTATCAATGTTCACCAATGTATGAGCGATGTAATATACATCGGTCAATTGCCCTAGAACATCGTTTTATGATAAGTTATGCATCGCTGGGCCTCTGTAAGTCCGGCAGGCGACCACGCCAATTTTATTTTTTCAAAATGCATTAGTTGCCCATCATATACCTCACCGCTCGATAATGTGACTGATACTTTAAGGACTACTAGTCTGATGTAGATCGATGTAGGGGCATCGCTCACACCATGAGTGGCGAACGAGAATAGAAGTGGCTTCCCAATGAAGAATCGATCTCCCTACCATTAAGCTACCGTGATCGGTGCCCAAGCTATAAATATTGCTGTAAGTCATATCGAAGAGCAGATCAAAAACAATTTTTTTAATGCTTTTTTCCCACATTTTCAGATTATTTCAAAAATACACAAGAGAGGAATCAACACATTAACTTTTTGCATACCTATTTTAGGTTAATTTCCTTTTAATTATTCTAGGACGTTATAAAAAGCATGTTCTCATATCAGTCCTGTTCGAAAATGAGCCATGCTTTTTACGAATGCATGCAAACAGCATTTTTTGCTAAGTCGGTTATGCAATTTATATTGCTTCCCGTTTGTGTTTTCTTGATGCCTTTGAAAGTGGTTAGAGGCTATAGAAAACGAGGAATTACTCTTGACTTCCTCTGCACCCCGTCAGAGCAAACAATGAAAGTAAATACCCCGAAAAAGACATATCAGTGTATCCTTTAATATTAACATTTCAATTGTCTTTGTTCGAGATAAAATTACAATTTGTTAAAATGTACTTCTCCATCAATGTACTGGTTCATCGATAGGTGCGGTTTTTAAAAAAAAATCATGTGCAGGGCAGGACAAATAGAGTCAAGAAGCCGGGCTTCTAGCAAGTGGATTGGTGGAATCAAGAGCATATAAATATAAGGAATAACTGTCAGATTTTTCAATTTCATGACGATGATCAATCGATTGCCTTGAATGATAATTTTATGCATACATGTCTTCGGTGTTTATGCAAATTATCACGCAAGCCAATCGATTGATCACATCATGAAATCGAAGAATGAGAGAGTTATTCCTTAAATATTTTAACAGCATTAAGTTTACTTTGGAATGGCATGTCACGGGTTCGAATCTATATATGTGCGGCATGGAGACCGGTTTTCGGATGAAAGGTTTTGTCTTGCAATAGGTTATTGCACGAAAAGGAACTTTTACTGCTTAATGACCAATAATGCCAAGATCTTATAGGTCCTAATTTTTACGCAAATGGTGGCATATTTAAATGAATAATAGAATTTCGAAACAAAAAACAAGCATGAAACGTTTATGAGGCTGTTCCAAAAGTCCGAAGACAGGTGCGATAAAATCAATACTACCAAGTTTAGGCTTACAGAATTTTTAAGATACATAAAACAACAAAAGTTTGGAAAATGTTGAAAAATTTTGCTTGATACATGTACCTTAAATATTTTTCAAATCATCATAAAATAAAAATTCTTATAGTTCACCGCCATTAAGTCGCTTGACGTCATTGTTTCTCAATGTCGACATTTTCTACCTCATACCTTTATCCTGATGGGATTGCTTGAAGTTAAGTAAAGATTCAAACTCGTCTTTTTTTATAAAAATTAAAAATGTCATAAATAGCTGATTTCTACGGAAGAGTATTAGTGTCATGCAAGTTTTTTTTTAAAGTTGGTAATTCAAACTTAACAATTGGAAATTCCAACTTTAATCTTGGTAATTCAAACTTTAGTCTTGTCTATTCCTTCTTTAAAGTTGGTAATGCCAACTTTAAAGTTGAAAATTCAAACTTTAATTTTGGTAATTCCAACTTTAAAGTAGGTAATTCCAACGTTAAGGTTGGCAATTCCAACTTTAAAGTCAGAATTCTAATTCTAAAGATAGAATTCTTATGTTTCTGAGAAAAAATGTATAAAAAACGTATACATTTATAAATTAATGATATATATATATACCTTTTGCAAAAACTTCTTAATTATGAAAAAAGGTTTTCAAAGTGGATAATCTCCTTGCAAAACAGCGCATCAGTTCTGACATGAAATAATTCCCCCAATATAAACATATGCTTAAACACCTTTACCTCTCCATCACACACAAACACACCATCACTGAACTTATTCCCTCACAAACATACACAAAGAGAAGCGTTTTACACATCACATTTTACTTTGTTGCGAGGAGATACTAAAACCTAAAAAGAGTATGAATGACAAAATGATTTATAATATCTTCAAACTCTTCAAACAAATAATAACAAATTTAATTTAAAATTGAAAATATTTATTCTAAACCGTCTTTCACAGATGTATTAACAAGTGGCCAATATGGGCAGTATGACGTTACTTATTAGTGCTGAGCATTAGTCCCAATGTTGAAAATAAAATTCTGGGGAAAATTTGCTGTGATTTAATACTACTTTTTATATTTTTTCATATAACAAGATATAATTATTGAGGATCTGTTAATTTTTTTTTGGTAAACACTTTTTCAATGGCGACATAATTTTTTGATATAATTACTACAGAAAGATATTTTAATTGTACAAGGAATCATGGTTGATTATGAAAATTAGGTAAAATTAAAGTTTTTATGTTTAGGTCATATAATACATCATAGGAAATATGTACATAAATTCATATTAAAAAATCAAATGTTTTAACAGCTTTCCAGCATAAAATTATGTCACATTTACTTTATGTAACTTTACAGGCATACGGTATATCCCACTTATGCTAGTGTCAATTACAATAAAATTACGAAGAAAAAAGGCCGTTTAAATTGAAAAGTATTTCATAACTTAAGTATGAAATAGTTTGCAAAAACTTAATTTGAATCGGGTTTCTCTAGCAACTTTTTAAATGAATCGTTAAGATCTAGTCTGAGTCAGGTTTTGTATTGTCTGTCTGAACATTTTCTAGTAAATTTTCTGTTGCCTGGGAACTTGAAGAGGAGAAAACCCAAGGTGTGTTAGTTTGTCCCTGTGAATTTCCCTGTTGTGTTGGTTCCATCAAGAAAAAAGGGTTCTCTATACCATGTACGCCTGCCATCTCAGGATTCTGGTTCTGTCGATTTCCAGACTGGTTTTGTTGATTTCCACATTGGTATGAAACAGGCATTCCACCTGATTTTTAAAAAAAATATATGATTGGTTGAAAATAAAAACTTTAAAAGAAATGTTAAGTCATACGAAGTTGGGAAAATGATTATTTTCTCTCCACATCAAAATATTGTCTCAAAAACTATGATACTCACTTTTCAAACTTAAAATTTGTACTAAGTGTTTCTTACTTCATTATTCTGAATTACACCTTTTAAAGGTACTTGGACACAGATTTGAAGTTATTATTTTCTCTATAATATTACGACTTATATATTTTAATAGCATTTCACACAAAAATTAATTAAAAATCTTATTTCGTTTAAAAGATATTGAAATTTCAAATTTTTCGGCGGGTTTGATTGACATTTCGTTGCACTCTCACAAATTCAATTTTATTCTTAATCCTTAGAGAAAGTGGCAATCGCGTTTTGTATAAATGAAAAATATTAATACTATAATCCAGAAAATTCAGAGTAGACACGTTCGAAAGCAAAACAAACACACAATATATTGTCAGTCCGTGCAGTTGTGGTAAACAGACTGTGACGATTGAACGCACCCAGTGAATTCTAAATATAAACAATAACAGAACTCGAGCCTTGTTTACAAAAACTGTGTACATAACACGAGTGTGCTCGATTTGCTAAACTCTGCACGCATCTCTTAGTTCGGAATGACGATACTTGTGAAGGTGTTTTGCTTTCTAACATTTCTACTCTGAAAAAATTATTTTTCTTGATAAAAGTTTTAATATTTCTCATTAACACACATCAAAATTGCCACTTTTCCTAAGGATTAAGAATAAAGTTAAAATTTGTGAAAGTGCAAGGATGTGTCAATCAAACCCGCCAAAAAATTTAAAGTTTTAATAACTTTTAAACGAAATAAGATTTTTAATTAATTTTTGTGTGAAATGCTATTAAAATATATAATTCGTGATGTTATACAGAAAAAATGAGAAAATATTAACTTCAAATCTGTGTCCAAGTACCTTTAAAAATGAGCAAAAACCCTATTTATGCGAACTTATCTTTGAGATTAGGGATACTTTTTACGGGCATGTGAGAGACAAACTTCAGCTTAAATGGATTTAAAATCATAAATCATAATCATTACTGAAATAATTTCTTTTTAATCTATAGATTTTTTTTTCATAATCCAGAAGAAGAGATCATACTAAATATCACTGAGATGGTGGAAATTTCAAAGGGCCCCGCTTTCAGCAACAGACATGAAAATGTAAGGAAGCTGAAAAGGGTCTAAATGGGACAAAAAGTAACTATTCTCTGAAAAAATAATAAGATTTAAAAAAACTTATAGAAATAAATCTTTTATGAAAATTGTTGCACATTGTCTATCAAAGTTTGAGGCTGACTTGACTTAAGGGAAAGAAATTATGCACGGAACACAGATTTTAAACAGACCTTGACCCTTTATCTAGAAACATTGTTCAATGTCACTGCAGATCCATTGACCGGTGGCACTCTGTGAGTGAAGTGTTAGCCACATTGGACCAAGGGGAAAGAAAATATGCTCCAGATAAGGATTTTTCAGATAATTCTGCTATGACCTTAACTTTTGACATAGAAACATGGTTGAAGATCACTGCACACCTTTTACCCAAAGACACTCTGTGAGTGAAGTTTGATCCAGATTGGTCCAGGGGAAGAGAAAATATGCCCCGGAAAAGATTTGAATAGAGAGACTATTTTTGACCTTGACCCTTAACCTAGAAACGTTGTTCAAGGTCACTGTACATCCCTTGACCACTTGCACTCTGTCAGTGAAGTATGAGCCACATTGGACCAAGGGGAGAGAAGATATGCTCCAGACAAGGATTTTTCATATAATTCTGTTATGACCTTGACCTTTGACCTAGAAACATGGTTCAAGATCACTGTACACCGTTTACCCAAAGGCACTAAGTGAGTGAAGTATGAGACGGATTGGGCCAAGGTGAGAGAAGATATGTTCAGGACAACATATCTTGGAAGGACAGACGGACGGAAGGACGTGTCCGGACGGACAGACTGATCACTATAGGGCGCTAGCAAAGCGGGGCTCTTATTACTTTGCATATTTGATATACAATGTGAAAAAGGGTATATAGACAGAAACGAATCTCATAAGTTCGGTAAAAATAACAAATCTCAATAAACTCGAGTGAGTAAAAGGATGAGGTGACTTGCGGCCCCCGGTAAATTGACAAAAAATTAAATGTCTAAATTTTACTCAAATTTTTGTATTTAACCAATCACTGATATATGTACCTTTATGTAATACTATTTTTAACAAAAATAGAAACGTGATTTGAAAGATATAGATCTTTTATTCGGGTAGGGGTATCATGTTTACATCCAATTCCCATTGCATTTTAACCCCGCCCCACTCTTTGAAGCCCTTAAAATATACGAGCGCAGATAGGTACAATTTTCTCCTTTGGCTGGTCACTGTATTTTATTGAAATCTACGTATATGTGAAAGGAGAAAATTGTACCTGCCTGCGCTCACATGCTATTTTTCAAAAAATTGTAAAATCTAGCTGGCCTTTCCTATTATGAACAGATCGATGGACCTAGATTTTCTGACGTAAGAATAAATTCATATGCTAATCGAGGCACTGGCGATACTTTCTAACTGACCAATCAGCTAAATGAAATTCCTTACGAGTGAGTACCACAAAAATACTATGGAAACATGCTTGGAATTTTACTGCTTTTTTATGCATTTGAGTCACAGATTAGACACGAATCTACATATGTACAATTTCCGAGATCACAGTAAAATTTATATACAGTTACAAACAATTGATAAATATATATTATTTTAAAGTTTTGTTGCGTGTTTGGTGAGCAATTCGCTAGGTCTACACGTATTCCCGAGTATCAGTGAATACAAGTTTTATGTGCATTTCTTGTCCTAAAAACCGTAAATGCTGAAAATCAATGCGTATTATAAGTATAAACAGCCTTGGCTGACTATTATAAAAGTTTGAAATGTAGAAAAGGATAACAGGTAAATTGACCTAAACCACGTGTCTGTGATAAAATGTAAACGTAGAAAACCAGCATGTATTGTTGTTCTGTCATCCTACTGGACAATGACTATGTGCGAAATAATAACAATAGCCATATAAGGTCTTCTCGGACACTCATATCCCTCTATTGTACTAAGACCCGCCCATTCTCTTGCCATAAAAGAACATTTTCACAAACCTGGTCGAATTTAGCTGTGATAGGGTCTAAAAAATCAAAGATAATGCAGTATTCCTTATAGTTAAAATGTATTTGAACTATTGAAACTATTCAAAAGGCGTCGTATTTATTCACTCATGTTTGAAAATTACCGATATTGTTGTAGATTAAATATTATTCGTCTTGGAAAAAGGGGCTCCAGATAGCAGTTATGTCACATCATCCTTTTATTAATACACTTAATAAGGTATGCAATCAAAAAATTATTTTTTACTTGTTCTCTGGGCTGTTTGATCATATAGTCTGCAGTAACATCCCTGTTGATTTCTCTTTTTGGTACAGTACCACCATACAATGAGGCTCACTAGAACACCGATCACGACCACTGATACGTACGAGGCTCCAAATGCGGGTGTATATGGGCTAAACATAATACAATCAAATAAATTATTTTAACCATCAAATGCTTTCTTTGATTTTTAACTTTTAATTGTTAGTTCGGAAATTACTGTAGCATCTATCGATGATAAAATAACATAATGTAACCTGTGTAAGTGGTTTAGGTATTTTGTTTCCCGCAATATCTGAAACAGTAATTTACGAACCAACCAACAGACAAAGACATTTTAATCTTTAAATATACATAAAGAGGGTTCTTTGTCCCAAAAGGTCGTAGACAGGGTAACAATTTCATTTGCTAAACTAATTAAATTGCATATATTGTCAAAGTAAGAAAGCAAAATTTCTCAATCAAGAATTTCAAGTTTTATGTTAACAGCACGTTTACTTTCATAAGAAAATATTTTAAAATTGAATAAAACAATAAGTTTACGTCGGCGTGTAACGTTTTATGTAACTAAAGTTGACAAACCACATTTAAAACTCCGTGCGCCGCGAAGGCGTTTGATGACGTCATCTCTATCAAATTTTAACACAATTCAAACATGACTATAAATTATACAACACCAAGGAAATCTTTAAATAAGAGGCCCATGGGCCACATCGCTCACCTGAGCAACTTGGGTGATGCAGTTCTTAACCAGATTCCCCCTCTTGCTATACATATCATGCCCCACTACCCCCTTCCCTTTTATGATTTAAAAACTTTAGAATCTACACTATACCCAAGGATGCTTCCATATAAGTTTCAGCTTTCCTGTCCCAGTGGTTCATGAGAAGAAGATTTTTAAAGCTTTGTTCAATATATTTCTATGTAAAACTTGGATTCCTTATTGTTGCCCCGCCCTATCCCAGGGGGTCATGATTTTAACAATTTAATATCTTCACTACCCAAGGATGCTTCCACATAAGTTTCAGCTTTCCTGGCCCAGTGGTTCTTGAGAAGAAGATTTTAAAGATTTGTTCAATATTTCTATGCAACTTGGATTCCCTATTGTGGCCCCGCCCTACCCCTGGGGGTCATGATTTTAACAATTCAATATCTACACTACCCAAGGATGCTTCTACATAGGTTTCAGCTTTTAGTCTACTTTATTCTGTCATGTGAAATTGGACAGAGGGTGATAGTGTATTATTTGAAGTATAGACAGAGTCATTTTATGCATAAAGTGTACCTAGCTCTTTTAGTGATGTTCTACTTATAATTAGAGAAACAAATCCACTTGGATTAGTTATATACGTAAATTATTCCGGATTCTGTTCGTGCGGCACCAAACCATATTGGCCAAATATGAATTGACATACACATGTATAAAACCATTTCCTTGAAAGATATTTATTTTAGAGTTCACTATGTTTCGGGAAATTGAATAAATTATATGTATGCAATTTTATGGTAAGTTTTGGTTGAATGACAATACGGTTTAAATGGCTTTTTGAGACATCCCTCGTACATGTATATGTATATATCATAATAAAATACTTGTAAAGTAAAATAAAGATCTAATATTTGTCACAAAATAATAATAATCACATTGCGAGACGATATGTAAACAAAAATTTTTAATATCCCAATCTTTGGAAATGTTAATGATTAAAATTTTTGCATGAGAATTGAATTGAAAGAGGACCTAGATATTTGCTTTATTATGGTAATCGTGATATAACGATTTTGCTCCTACGCTGCTGAATGCGTATTGTAAGCGAACTATTTAAAATAGTGCAGGCTTTTGTTAAAGAGTTTCATATCGTTTTGGTCTGTGTTATGTTAGTGGTTATATCCTCTGTTTTGATTTTTAGCAAATCAATAGTTTAGGGAATTTTAAAAATTAATATCCCTTATGTATGCTGTCGCTTGACAATGTAAATGTATCAGTGTTTCTACATGTAGTTGGCGAGAAAAGTATTGTTTGTTTGAAACTAAAAGAATGTCTTTTAAAATATGTGCATTTTTTATTTACCATTGCAAAATTGAATTTTTAAATTATGTGAAAAAAAGCTCATTGAATAGAAACATCCGAGAATTCCTGTGAAATATAATGCATTAAATGTTAAAATCATAACATAACTGCACAAATATGTTGAATGATTACTAGGTATTCTAAAATTCTTGACATTGACCATTACAATATATTGAGCGTGCGCGTGCATTTCAATAAAAAGTGTCTAAAAACACATGCAAGCTCTCAGAGGTGCTGGGAAATAAAATTCGTTCATGTAAATACTGAAGATAATCTTTTTAAAATAATACATATAAAAATGCTCTTTTAAAAATCTTTCATCTTACAACATGATACTTTCGAAACAGTTGTTTGGTTTTTGTTTCAAAACATTTCTGTTCAGAATGAAGACCCCACTATGCACAAGGCGTGCAGACATGAATACCTGAATATATGATTTTCTCAGAGAATGGTCATTTTGGCAAAACCTGGAACTAGAACTACACTGTAGACTCATTCATGCTATTAAATAATAAGATAATTATCAATTTTGTCACAGAAGTTCGCGTACCTATCAATTTTGCCGAAATTTTCGGTAAATAAAAAAGACACGTAATACCTATAATAATAACACAAGGAGTGCAACCGTTGTCCGCGACGCCATGACGTGACGTCACGGGCGGTCCGTTTACCCAAAAGGAACAAAACTAGAGCAAAGCTCGTTGCAAAGCAACGAGTAGGTCTTCCGTCCGGTTTGAACGGAAGTAAGTTTCATTAAAAAAAAAAGTGTAATAACGTAAAAAAAATGGTTTTAATCCTATTGCAAAATTAAGCCATTTTTGCTACTTCCGGTTTGAACGGAAGTGACGTCGACGGACGGAAAATTAAGTTGTTTGCTTCCAGTGACATATATTACCCCAAAACATGTCAAGAACGGCAAAAATATGCATATTTTTACTACTTCCGGTTTGACCGGAAGTGACGTCGCCGGACGTATTTTGACGACCCCAATAGATTAACCTTGACATTTTGAACAACTTTGCTTTTTTGATGTATAACAAATTCTCAATACTTTTTGAAATATCTGGAAAAAATATTTGGCCCCTCTAGATCCCTTAATATAGGAGTCAGCCCTTTTTCCAATAAATCATTTGAAAGATCTTGTAATTCTGCACAAATATTGCTCTAAATGATTTAACGAAATATTTTTAGTTTAGAAGATAAAGAGCAAAATATGTGTAAATTTTAGCATTTTAGGAGTTCTAATTTGTTACCCCTATATAGCGCCATTTTGAATACAGAAATCAAAAAATAAAAATGGTGTGCACAACGTCAATCCTTCTGTTATCTAAAATCAGTAGAATTTCTCCTCCAGCTTTTGTGGTCTCTGGGCCTTTATCTGGATATGAGAGCCTATAAATTTTTGTTTAAAGGGAAATAACTCAAAAGCGGAAGTAAATTTTGGAAATGTTAGATAGATGTTTGATAGTGTTTATTGATGTCTATATCGTCTGAAAATTTGAGCAAAATCCGTTGAGAAATGAGTGAAATATGATGCCTCAAAGTTGGCGTCTAAGAAAAGGAAAAAAAAAAAGAACTAGATACGATCTCGTTGCGAGCAACGAGTGGGTCTTCCGTCCGATTCTCGATCAGGTGAGATAAGATTTTGATTGAGATTTTTATTCGGAAAAAATGATAATATTTTTAAGGAAAACGATTTTGTTTTCGTAATGTGTAAAAAGATATTGAACATTAAATGCTCATAAATTAGACTTTCGGCCCCTCTTGACCCTTTTATGAGGGGTCTGCCCTTTTTTCTGCAAATCATCGTAAATCTCACATGATTTTAAACAATATTTGTTCAACAACTATTCAGAGATTGTTTTTCGTTTTCGAGTTATTTGCAAAAGAAACATTTAGAGGACAACCCTTCAACTCCTTAATGGAGATGTTCAGCAAAAATGAAAGGTTAAAAAGAGCATTACTTTGAACATCTTATGTTCAATATTACTTAACAAAATATTTCTCACTTTCGAGATATAAAGCGTAAAATATTAGCCCCTTGTGGCGCCCAATTATGTACCATTAAATCATAGTATATAGTTGTAAATGGTTGGGATCAACATATTTGTTTCAGTAATGTATTACAAAATATTAACTGATAAAGAGTTATCAATCAAAGACTTTTGGCCTTTTTTGGCCCCTAACCATACGACATAAAAATCATAATATATATTAAGTAGTTGTAGATGGTTGAGATAAACATCGTTGCTTCAATAATGTATTACAAAATTCGATTGAAGACTTTTGGCAATTTTTGGCCCCTAATATGGGTGTCCAGACCCTATTTCTAGATCTTATCTTAAAGCTCTTAGGGATTTGAACACTTTTTGTTCAACAACTATTCAGAGATTCATTTTCGTTTTCGAGTTATTTGCAAAAGAAATCTTTAGGGGCCAACCCTTCAATTCCTTAATGGGGACGTTTAGCGAAAAATGAAAGGTTGCATATTGTTCAGAACAAAATTTTACACATCTTTTGTTCAATAATGCTTATCAAAATATTTCTCACTTTCGAGATATAAAGCGTCAATGATTAAGCATTCTTGCCCCTTGTGACCCCTTATTATGTAATATAAGACATAAAAATCATAATAAATAGTTGTAGATGGTTAAGATAAACATCTTTGTTTCTATAATGTATTACAAAATATTGACTGATAAAGAGTTAGCGATTGAAGACTTTTTGCCCTTTTTGGCCCCTAATATGAGTGTCCAGACCCTTTTTCTAGATCTTATCTTAAAGGTCTGAGGAATTTGAACACTTTTTGTTCAACAACTATTCAAAGATTCGTTTTCGTTTTCGAGTTATTTGCAAAAAAAATATTTATGGGCCAACCCTTCAATTCCTTAAGGGGGACGTTTAGCGAAAAATGAAAGGTTGCAAATTGTTCAGAACAAAATTTTACACATCTTTTGTTCAATAATACTTATCAAAATATTTCTCACTTTCAAGATATAAAACATCTAAGATTAAGCAATCTGGCCCCTCGTGGCCCCTAATTATGTACATGTAACATACAACCTAAAAAGTATAATATATAGTTATAGATTGTTGAGATAAACATTTTTCCTTCAGTAATGTATAACAAAATGCTGATTGTTAAACAGTTATTGAATGACTACTTTTGGCCCCTTTTTGCCCTTAATGTGATGAGTCAGCACTTTTTTCCTGGTGTCATATCAAAGATCTTGGCATTCCCCAAAAATATTGTTCAGTATGTTTTAATAAAATAATTATACTTTAAAAGATATGATACAAAATGTCTCGTAAATTCACTCATGATTCGTGTCCTAGATTTTGACCCCTACTGAGCTTTCATATTGGACCTTTCTGAAAAATTTAAATCCAATCTGCAAATCAACAATGTGTCGTCTATCATCGCTGAGAATTTCAGCTCTTTAGCTAATGTCGTTTTTGAGTTTACTCACGGACAAGGAGACCTTCTAAAAATCACTGAACGGGCGATAATTTCCGACCGGAAGTGAATTTCGAAAAAAAAAACGTAAAAGGTTTAGATAAAGATACATCTTCTCTGAAAATTTCAAGTAAATCGGTCGAGCCATTTCTGAGACATCTTCTACACAAAAATTGTAAAGAAAAAGGAAGAAGAAAAATAAAAAAATTGAAAATTAAACAATAGAATAATAAAAGGGTCTTCCGTTGGAGACAGAAGACCGTAATAATAAGAACTAGAGCAAAGCTTGTTGCAAAGCAACGAGTAGGTCTTCCGTCCTGTTTGACCGGAAGTAGCTTTAATTTTTGACAAAAATGATAAATAACGCCCAAAAATGCTTTGAATCCTCGAAAGCTATGTTAATTTATGTAAAAATAAGCTATTGTTTGCTACTTCCGGTTTGACCAGAAGTGACGACGACGCACGGAAAAGTAATTTTTAAGCTCCCAGAGACATATGTTACCCAAAAACTTGTCAAAAACGGCAAAAATACGCGTTTTCCGACTACTTCCGGTTTGGCCGAAAGTGACGACATTGGGCGTAATTTGACAACTCCATTAGATTAAGCTTGACATTTTCAATAACTTTGCTTCTTTGATATGTAGCAAATTCTCAATACATTGAGATATCTGGAAAAAACTTTTGGCCCGTCTAGTTCCCTTAAGGGGTCAACCCTCTTTTCGACATATCATTTGAAAGATCTTCTAATTCTGCACAAATTATGTGCTATATATTTAAACAAAATATTTTTAGTTTAGAAGATAAAAAGCAAAATATGAGTAACTTTTGGTTCTTTTAAGCGTTCTAATTTTTTACCCTTATTTAGCGCCATTTTGAATAGAGAAATCGAAAAACAAAAACCTATCTGCACAACTTCAATCCTTCTTTTATCAAAAATCAGTAGACTTTTTGCTCCAGCTTTAGCCGTCTCTGAGCCTTTGTCTGGAAACGAAAGCCTATAAATTTTCATTTAAAGGGAAATAACTCAAAATCGGAAGTGACTTTTAGAAATTTTAGTCAGCATTCTGATAGAGTTTATAAACGTCTATATTGTCTGAAAATTTGAGCGAAATCCGTTGAGAAATGAGTGAGATATGAGGCCTCAAAGTTGCGATCTAGGAAGCAGAAGAAAAAAAAAGAATAACTAGATACGATCTCGTTGCGAGCAACGAGTTGGTCTTCCGTCCGATTCTTGATGAGATGAGATAAAATTTTGATTGAGATTTTCATTTTAAAATAATGATTTTCTATTATCTTTAAAAAGACATTGAACATGAAAGACGTAAAAAATCGGCTTTTGGCCCCTCACAGCCCCTAATTTTAGGAATAGGCCCTTTTTATTCATATCATCTTAAAGCTTAAAGGATTTTGATCACTTTTTGTTCAATAACTATTCAGAGAGTTATCGAAAAAAGACGTTTAGCTCCTTTTGGCCCCTAATGTGATGAGTCAGCACTTTTTTCTTGATATTATATTAAGGATCTTGTCATTCTGCACAAATTTCGTTCAGTATGTTTTAACAAAATAGTTATACTTTAAAAGATATGATGCAAAATGTCTTAAAAAATCAGTCATGATTCGTGTCCTAAATTTTGACCCCTATCGAGCTTCTATACTAGGCACTTCCGGAAAATATCATGACCCAGGTGCAACATGGCAACATGTCCTCTATCATCCCGGAAAAATTCAGCTTTATAGCTTGAGCCGTTTTTGAGTTACGTGACAGACACGGAGGTCCTCTAAATTTCGATCAAAGGGCGATTACTCTCGACTGAAAGTAAATTTCCCAAAAAGGACTTGCCGGAATTAACTTCAGATGTCAATGCATCAACCCTAAAAAATTTGGAGAAGATCGGACGAGCCATCTCCGAGATATCGCCTTCACAAATTTTTGTAAGAAGAAAAAAGAATAAAAATAATAACTAGATACGATCTCATTGCGAGCAACGAGTGGGTCTTTAGTCCGATTCTTGATAAGATGAGATAAGATTTTGATTGAGATTTTTATTCTAAAATAATGATAAAGATTGTGAAGAAGAACGATTTTGCCTCCATGATCTGTAAACAGACATTGAAAATTAAAGACTTAAAAATTAGACTTTTAGCCCCTCACAGCCCCTTATATTAGGGATCAGCCCGTTTTTTCTTCATATCATCTTAAAGCTCTTAGGATTTTGAGTTGTAAATTGTTGAGATAAACGTTTTTGCTTCAGTAATGTATAACAAAATACTGACTGCTAAAGAGTTATCGATTAAAGACTTTTGGCCCTTCTCTGCCCCTAATTTGAGTGCCCAGCCCCCTTTTCTTGATCTCTTCGTAAAGCTCATAGGATTTTGAAGACTTTTGGTTCAACAACTATTCAGAGATTCTCTTTCGTTTTCGAGTTATTTGCAAAAGAAATATCTAGGGGCCCACCCTTCAACTCCATAATGGGGTCGTTTAGCGAAAAATGAAAGGTTGCATATTGTCAAGAACATGATTTTGAACATCTTTTGTTCAATATTACTTCTCAAAATATTTCACACTTATGAGATATAAAGCGTCAAAGATTTAGCATTCTGGCCCCTTGTGGCCCCTTATTATGTACCATACGACATAAAAATTATAATATATAGTTGTAAATTGTTAAGATAAACATTTTTGCTTCAGTAATGTATAACAAAGTACTGAACGCTAAAGAGTTATCGATTGAAGACTTTTGGCCCCTCTCAGCCCTTAATTTGATGACTCAGCACCTTTTTGCTGATATCATATCAATGACCTTGTCATTTTGTACAAATATTGTTCAGTGTGTTTTAAGAAAATAATTATACTTTTAAAGATATGATGCAAAATGTCTCAAAAATTCAGTCATGATTCACGTCCTAAATTTTGACCCCTACCGAGCTTCCATACTAGGCATTTCCGGAAGATTTGAAAATATATGTGCACATTTACAACATGTCGTCTATATTCGCTGAAAATTACAGCACTCAAGCCTTTATCGTTTTTGAGTTTTTGAGTCGACAAAATGGTCACTAAAAATTCGATTAAAGGGCGATAACTTCCGACCGGAAGTGATTTTTCAAAAATTGAAAAAAATGCATCAGGTTTAGATCATGATACATCATCTCTGAAAATTTCAAAGAAATCCGTCCATGCATCTCCGAGATATCTTCTGCAAAAAAAATTGGAAGAAAAAGAGGAATGATAATAAGAATTAGAGCAAAGCTCGTTGCAAAGCAACGAGTAGGTCTTCCGTTCTGTTTGACCGGAAGTAGCTTTCATTTTTAACAAAAATGAGTAATAACGCCTAAAAATGGTTTGAATCCTCTAAAGCTCTGTTAATCAATGCAAAAATAAGCGATTCTTGCTACTTCCGGTTTAACCGGAAGTGACGACTACGGACGGAAAATATTTTTTATTCTTCCAGAGACATATGTTACCCAAAAAACTTGACAAGAACGTCAAAAATACGCGTTTTTGACTACTTCAGGTTTGGCCGGAAGTGACAACGCCGGACGTATTTTGACGAGTCAATTAAATTAAGATTGTCATTTTGAACAACTTTGCTTCTTTGAAGTATTACAAATTCTCAATACTTTTAGAGATACAAAGTAAAAACTTTTGGCCCCTCTAGATCCCTAATTTAAGGGGTCAGCCCTCTTTTCGAGATTTCATTTGAAAGATCTTAGAATTTTTCACAATTTTTATTCTATATGTTTTAACAAAATATTTACAAGTAAAACGATATGATAGAAAAACTGTAAGAAATTTTGAAACGCTCAATATGACTTTTTTCAGACCATACCGAGCGTTAACATTCAGTATTTCCGGTGAAAGTTAACAACACAATGCAAATTTACATTTGTTGCTCTATCGTCCAGAAAAGGTTTCATCTTTCTGTGATGAGCGGTTTTTAAGAAGAGCGACGGACAAAATGACCCTTAAAAATCACAAAATTGCAAAAATCTTCGAACCGGAAGTGACGTCATCAAAATGAAAAAAAACGCACCAAGTTTTTTTTATGTTCTATCATACCTGAAAGTTTCATATAAATATAACCAACCGTTATTGAGAAATCGCGTGCACAAAATCGGTAAGAAAAAAAAATAATAAGAAAAACAGTGGAAAAGAAACAAACGAATAACAAGGTCTTCCGCTGAAGACGGAAGACCTTAATAACTAGAGCCAAGCTCGTTGCAAAGCAACGAGTAGGTCTTTCGTCCTGTTTGACCGGAAGTAACTTTCATTTTAGAAAAAAAGAGAAATGAAGTCCAAAAAGGTTTAATCCTCCAAATTTATGTTATTTATCGCAAAATTTAGCCACTTTTGACAACTTCCGTTTTAACCGGAAGTGACGTCGACGGACGGATAATTAAGATTTCAGCTTCCAGTGACATATGATATCCTAAAAACTATCAAGAACAGCAAAAATATGCAATTTTTGACTACTTCCGGTTTGACCGGAAGTGACGTCGCTGGACGTATTTCAACGACCCCTTTAGATAAAGCTCGACATTTTGAACAACTTTGCTTCTTTGATGTATAACAAATTCTCCATACTTTTTGAGATATAAAGGAAATATTTTCGGCCCCTCTAGGCCCTTGATTTTAGGGGCCAGCCCTTTTTTCGAGATATCATCTAAAAGATCGTGTAATCCTACACTTCTTTTGTTTTACATGTCTTAACAAAATATTTGTAGGTTAAAAGTTATCTTTGAAAAGGTGTCAAAATTTTTGAAATTTTTGATAGGACTATTTTCGCGCCATAGCGAGCGTCGGCGCTTCGTACTTCCGGTAACAATGATATACTCAGTTCACTTCTCCAAAGGTTGCTTTATCATCACTGAAAAATTCATACTTCTATCTTCAACGATTTTTGAGAACATTGCCGGACAAAGTGACCCTCTAAATATGACAAAATCGCGAAAATCTCCGAACCGGAAGTGACGTTGTCAAAATAAAAAATTTTATTTCTAGGTTTATTGATTTTCTATCAGACCTGAAAGTTTCATGAAAATCCATCGAGTCGTTTTCGAGAAATCGCGTGCACAAAATCGGTAAGAAAAAAATAATAAGAAGAAAAATAGTGGAAAAACAATAAGGTCTTCCGCTGAAGACGGAAGACCTTAATAAAATTGAAAAAAGAAACAATAGAATAATAGAAGGGTCTTCCGATGGAGACGGAAGACCCTAATAAAAGTGAAAAAGAAATAATAGAATAATAGAAGGGTCTTCCGTTGGAGACGAAAGACCCTTATAAAGGGGAAAAAGAAACCGAAGAATAATAGAAGGGTCTTCCGCTGTTACATTTCGATACGAGTACAAGTACTTGTACCTCCCCGTTTTAATTTTTTTTGAATATCTACTAACTTGTCTCTGGTTTCTTTTTGCATATGACCTCAATCATCTAGATTAGCATTTCAGGCAGTTTTGTTCCTTTTTGGGTAAATGGACGCGCCCTTGACGTCACGTCATGGCGTCGCGGACAACGGATATTTGAGCGAAGTTGAAGAGAAATGTCACCGCTGCTGCTGTAAAACATGCGTTTGAAAGCATATGCATTTAGAGCCATAAAGAATGGTCCCTTCCAAAAAGATTGGTTTGTGTTTTATAATTTTCGATTGAAGATTAATTGTGCGACAGCCTTGATATTAAGCGAGGGGTTCCCAAGTGACCTAAAATGCGTTTACTCCTTGTGTTATTATTATACGTATTACGTATTTTTTTATTAAATGAAAATTTCGGTATAATTGATAGGTACTCGAACTCCTGTGATTTTGTGTAGCTGGTATCCTAGAGGACCAGAAATAAGGAATATTTTTTACTGAGAAATACAGGGATGAAGCAACTTTTTAAAGGAGAAAGAAATAGAAAAGTTGTCAAAATCAAAGAATACAGTTCCTTGGGTAGGAGTGGCTTTCTACGGAGGCCCATTGAAGCCAGTTCAGAGAAAGAAATATTTTTATTGCTTTTAATCGCAATTATTATTGTGTTTTAACGCAAAAGATTGCAATTAATCGCAATAATTATTGCTTATAGAAGCAAAGTACTTTGCAATCGCAAATACTTTTTGAATTTAAAGGTAACAATATTTTTGCGTTTAATCGCAATAGATTTTGCGTTTAAACGCAATAATATTGCGATTGAATGCAATAGTTTTGTGATTAAACGCAATAATTTTTGCGTTTAATGGCAATAATATTGCATTTAATTGCAATAATATTGCGTTTAATCGCTTTTTTTTGCATTTGAACGCAATAATTTTTTGCACTTAAACGCAGTACAGTTTCTTTGTATTCTAATGCAATATTCCTTCCTTTTAAGGAATCATTTTGCATTTAAACACAATGATATATAGGAAAACCTTTTGTTTCTGTGTCTTTTTGCAAAAGTGTATTTATGTATATGAAGGAATTTATGTCATCTAAATGCAAAATTGCGTATTTTTATTAATCACTATTTTGTGTGAATCCATTGGTCCCGAAGGGATTTTCCGGGTTTTATACTTAAGAGCCCTCTAGTTACGGCTATTAGCCTTATCCTTAACAAAATAACTTTTGGCTCCGAAAATGTGGTTTACAAATTTTATGCTGCAGAACAGAGCTGCAAATGTGCTTAACGAGGCCCGATCTAGTTGAACTGCGCATTCTTTTTAACGCAGCGTCGACTCAGGCACGTCACAATACCCTTGACTTCCGTCACAATTGAAGACAATAACGTCACAATTAAAATGACGTCAAATTGCGCTAAATGTTTCGCTGATCATGCGTACCTGGTAACTCTATAGACTGTACGTGTTGAAAACTGGTATTTCTATTATTTACATGAATGTTTTTTAAAAATATTTTTTTTAATTAATAAACAACTTTCGAACATGATTTATTTTGAGGTATAAATTTCTTGGAACATATTCATTAATTTTACCTTGTTTTATTTCAATTTGTGAGTTAAAAAACAAACACTGCCACCAAAAGAAAACGATTTTAGTGTTTCTCCTTGAACATGTTGAAGTGTTTATAAACACCGTTTTTATTGAGGACTTAAATATGCATGGATTAGCTTGATAAGAAAAAAAATCAGTCTATGAATCGTTTAAATGCAACCCCCGAAATATTTCATGTTTCTATATATTACATGATATTAGTAAAATTCATCATTTGTCGCCTTTTACCCCCCCCCCCTTTTTTTCCACGTATAACAACGTGTTAAAAAAAAGAAAGTATGGAGAGAAAATTATTTCAAAATGTAAGAATTATTTATTTTTTAAAACTAATACAGTATTGCAATCGTTTGTTGATGTTATGTACATCCATGGCGATTTATTTCATATCTTGTAGAATAAAATAAGTCCTAATTTTGTGTTTTGAAATGCCCCCTTTTCACTGCAATAAAGGCTACCTTCAATTTTCTTTTTATTTTTTATAAGAAGAATGAAAATTGCATAATATATGTGAAAAACAAAAGATTTCATCATGTTTTTTTTTTTATTTTCAATTTCTTTGTTTATTGAAGAGTTTTACTATGTAATTGTGTATAAAAACACGAAAAATGGTCCATATCTTGACAGTGCCCCCATTTGACTACAATAAAGGCAAGGTAATAAAATTTCATTCCAATTTTTCTTAGCATAATACATTCAAAAATATTTCCAAAAATTAAAAATTTTTATCATTCCGTTTTCGTAATTTTCAACTAGATCGGGCCTCGTTAGGTGCACATAATGTTTCCTTAATCCTTTTATACATGATTTAAACTTTGTGACCGCAACCTGGGGTGATGGTTTTCCGATCATTTTTCTTCTTCAGTATTTTATTTCAAAAATCATTTACAATTGTTTGCATAGTTTTAGAATTTAAAAGTAGAAAAACAACAAGATAGGAATTGTAATTTGTTTTTGTCAGGGGATACAGATATCTATACGTGCTAAAGCTATGTTTCGTTCTTAAGTGTGCTTTGTTTCTACAGTCCGACACTTCTTTCTCCTCTTTAAATCCTCACAAATGATTTAACCGCTCAGAAAATAATGCTTGTCCAGAAGAATCTGATTCTATAAGGTTTAACAGTACACAATTCTCTTCATAAAATTATTGCTTTTATTGCGCTAAAAAAATAATTGCGATTAAACGCAAAAATATCATTGCGTTTAAACGCAAAAAAGTACATGTATTGTGTTTAAACGCAAAATTATTGTGTTTAAGCGCAAAAGATTGCGTTTAAACGCAATCTTTTGCGATTAAACGCTTTAATAAAACACAAGATTAACAAACATTCCTACCGTAACACGCATCACTCTCAAAATCAATCGAACACATTCCGTTCTTAACAGGGCTTCAGCAGAGTGAGTATAAATAGATAACTTGACAACCAGTTTAAATCTTAGAGATTTACTCAACAAAATTAGAATTTTATAAATTCAAATCACTACACTGAAAATTAATAAAAATATAAAACAACTAGTTTTATATTCAAATAGACTTCTTATAAAGTTTTTAATATAACCTCTAAAAGAAATTAAATACCTTACGCAAGGACAGAAACTCTATTATAGACTATCGGTAAATAACGGATGGTGAGCGTTTCGCGTTCTTTACATATGCGCAAAATCACCCGTTACACCCAAAAAGTTTAAAGCTTCAATTTGAATTTTAGATATAATATTTAAACGTTGCTTCGTGCTTTGAGTCTTTGGTTATTAGGAAAGATAACTCTTGCTAGTGGACTTTTTATACCAAAATAATATTTTTCAAATCGGACTTTTCTTTTCGTTAGAACATTTTTCAATCAATTTAACACTTGTTTTCATTGAAAAACATGCCTTGTCTCTTTATTACTCATTTTCCAAATTATTCTTGCACAGAAAAGAAAGAAATAGTTTTGTTTTTTGGGATAAACCTTTTTTTTTAAAGAAATTCTGCAGTATAATCATTTTATGCACATATCTAAAGAAGATGTGCATCACTTGACACTGGAATGTCTGCAATTCTATTTAAATAAAAAACTTAAAATAAAATATTTTACTGAAATTAGAGAAAAGTTAAAAAAAAAAATTCACTACAAGTATTAATGATATCAATACCTCCGTTTGGAAATTGACATCTACATTATAAGTGATGCTGTTATGAAATCTAAAATAAACTGTGGGTGTAATTAGCCTCCTTAATTCCTATCTTGGGGTCTAAAAGTTAGGTTCGATACTTTAATTTCGATCATTGGTAGATAGGGTATTGTTAATTATAATCATACAAACTCTATTTGTTAAACATAAATGGCCAAAAGGAAAAAAATAAATCTGAGTGTACTAATTTCGGATCAGACAAAAAACTCTAGCAATTAAGAGCTACTTTCAGTACTTCGATTATTAAATTTGTTTTCATTCACACGACATAAAAAATGTTTGATATAACAATTTTAAAATTTTATGCTTATATCCATTGACATAGAATTTCTGATAAAGTTAATCTGTCACTTTATAGTCTCATTAAAATGTTTAAAATTAATTGAAAAAAAGTTAAAATGTATTTCTGTCATTCACATGAAGAAAACGACAAAGCTATATAAAAAAGGCAATATTTGAAAAAAAAAAAAAAGATAATCAGAGGAAAAACAGGCTTAATGATTTTTTTTTAGAATTTTTATGCCTGTTTTTCCGCTGATTACCTTTTTTCAAATATTTATCGATCAACTTTTAAGCTATTGAATTAACCAATAATTTGAACAACATTGCCTTGAAACATTTTGACCTTTAGTTGAGAAGAGAAGAGTAATCACAATTCAAATAAATATCCTATGAATGAATTATACATAAATGGTGTAACTTGCTGGGCGTTATCAAAAAGCCAGTATTGATGACTTACTGAAATCATTTGTCATTCTATATATTAATTTCTATATTCTTAATTTGGAGTAGACCGTTCACGGTAGCTTAGTCGGTAGAGCGCTCTCTACATGATCGGGAGGTGGTCATGAGTTCGAATCTTGGACGCAACTGACCTAGAAACAAATAGGTAACATCTTTACCTTGTCCATGTGCTCGGAATATTTACGGGTCCTTTTGATAAGAACTTATATATATAAAGATATAAAGATCCCTCGCTGCTCAATGACCCTGAGTGCCGAGTTAAAGCTCACATATGCAGAAATGATGTACAGTTTATTCATAAGGTTTCTCTCACGTGCTATTTCTCATTAATATTCATAAGATCCTGCAAAAACTCAAAATATACCATATATATAACATGCAAGACTATTTTATTTTTATATCTTTAAGCCCCCATCATAGTTAAATGGGTAGAATTTAGTGTGATTGTCAGTTGGCAATTAATGATACCGTTTGTTTTAATAATAAGTACGTCACACGGATGCAAGAAATTGCCGTTTTTAAATTCAAAAGGCGGTCGAAACTTTTCATAAATATTAAAAGATTTATATTTTGTAAAAATAGACATTCGTTTGTACCTATTAATCGGCGGAGGAATTTTGACATTTTGCAAAAAAACTTTTATTTCATCGCCAAAAATGGGAAAACACTAATTCAATTCTCTTTTCTTCAATAACACAAGGTACTCTCGCTTCAAATTTTCAAATTAAAACGGCGGTCGCAACTTTAACTTTAGCATCAAAAAAGATGGGGGGGGAACAAGGCGGGCAGAATGTCTATAGTGTCGGATATAAAGAAATCATATTCAATATGTGAATTGAGTATTTAGATTAACTTTTCATTATTAAAATTTATGAAATTATGAGAAAAACTTTTCTGAAAAATAAAGATATAGTAAAAGGTTTCTTTTATATAAAAAATTAATAATATTCGTGGGATTCGAAAGTCCTAAGCAATAAAAAATCCGACGTATCATACTGCTTTGAGACTAACGCGCTAACCACTATGCTACATGGCTCAAGAAGAATTTTGGCATTTAAATCATGTTTGTAATGTGACCCTTGACTTAATGGACTTCTCAGAAAGATGTGAATGTACAGTGGGTATTCGCTCCATGTTTTTGTAAACGAAAAAATGTATATTTTATTGCAATTTTTTAGGATTATCTTTCAATATAATGGAGGGAAGCCCCACTCATGTTGAAAAATATTGTTAAAGTATTAGAATTTTTAGTGACTATCCTTCTTCATAGGCAAATATTTTCCTTGTTTTTGAGATTTTTATAAATTGTAGAGAATTTTCATTAAGTACTTATACTTTAATATTAGTAGAAGATTTGATATAATTGAAATTAAATTTTCCACTTTTTATCTGTCGCACTATAGGCACTTCGTTCGTCTTATTCCCCCATCTTCCTTTTGTTATTTTCGGTAGAAGATGTTAAGAAAACCAAAAAAATGGCGGATTTTTTGTAAGTTATCTATATAATCTTTTATGGAATCTGCCGCCAATTTAGCTTCAATATGGCGGATATGTAAATGAGCAGAATGAACACCAGTTCTCCATATGAAAATCTGAAACCGGTGATGTCTCTATATGAGTGCAAAATTTTGAAAGGAACTTACACAAACATACAGACAATCAATCAATCAATCAAAATTGAATAGAAATTTAACGCAGATTTAAGAAATTATACATTTGTTAGTCATTCATGATTTGAATTCTTTACCCCCTTAAACTATATTAAACGATCTTCCTAAGATTATACATTATACGTTGATAGAAAGCATAGTGATTTAATTTGTTGTAATTGATGCAAAAGTACGTGCCACTCATGTTTCCGTACTATGCGACAAGCCCCCGTCTTTAAATAGAAGCACAGTCATGCTAGTTATGAATATACTTAAAAAAATGTAAACTTAAAAATGTTTGAGTACTGTTATTTCTATTTAAATAAGTTTTAATTTGTTTAAAAAGTCTTACTTGTAGCAATATTCATGTGAATAAGAATCATAGGAGTAGTAATAACAGGAACCTTCAACGTTCTCTGAAAAAAGAAAAGAATTAGGTTTTACATTTAAACTAAGATATTACATATAGGTAGTCGCCCACGCGGTGAAGTGGTAAGGGTGTCTGATCTAGAAGCGCAGACTGAGTAAGAATTGATCCTTGCGTCGCGGGTTCGAATCCCATTGTAGAACGTGGAGATCAGATCTTTGGATGAGACCGTATAAACCGAGGTTCCGTGTCGCTGTAGGCGCTGCCACGTAAAAGATCCTTCACTGCTCATTGCCCTGAGGGCCTAGCATAAGTAAAACATTGCAGCTCTCCAACGGCAAATGGTTGCGTCTCCATATGAGTGAAAAATTCTCGAGAGAGACGTTCAACACCAAAAAAAATGCACATAGATGTATCCACAAAGCTTAATCATTTATCAGTATTCATTTTTTTTCTAATTTGACTCAAGTCAAGATAAATGAAACCGCAGATTAACCGAACACATCTCTTTTTATCTTAATGTTCTACTAAGAAATATTGATGTTAAACTAACAATTAAACGTAATTATAAACGTGTTGTATTCAACGCTTTCTTCATTGTTTTCCTTAATTATTTACCAGTATATCATTATCATATGCATATGTTCGTTATGTTTATTCGGTACACAGAAGCCTGTCTTCGATCATATTTAAGTGATACAGGCCACTTACAAATATATTGATGTTACAAAGATATCAATGCTCTTTTTTGTTTGATTGCTAGTGTGATGTTTTATACTGATAAAGAAACGTCGCTATATGTCAGTAATAAGCTTCAAATTTAGGCCATTATTCAGCTCTCAGGGTCATTTAAGTGAGAAATATAGGTTTGACGAAGCGATCGCCCTACCATAAGGCGCAAACATGAACTTCTAAAAGCACCAAAGTTGGGATCAGGTGTCATAGAGGAAAAGGCGTCCCCTGTCCCTTGGCAACACCTTTCATGGGTTCATTGTTTGTTTGATATTGTATAATGTCCCTCCTCCGATTTTTTTCTCTCAATCATATGGAGTCTTCACGACTTACCAGTGTAGGACTGCAAATTTATATATTTATTGGCACTCATGGCCATTGAGCATTGAGGGATCTTTTTCGAACCAGCACTTACTGCCATATTGGACCTCGGTTTTTATGGTCTTATCCGAATGACCGGACTCCACGTCCTTCAGAGTATTTAAGTCAGGGGGTAAACATCAACTCTTTACTCCGCGACTCCAGAACGAACCCTATAACTACTGCGCCTATCAAGTGCTCCTTATATAAAAATTAAAAAATTAATGTGTAAAAAACAGCCTAACACTTTGCCATTGATGTAAAAGAAAAAAGTTCTTTGTTTAAATAAAAAAAAATAGATGAAATAAAAAATTATTTCGACAATTAAAAATACTGAATCCGTAAATACCATAATATATACTTACTATACACAATACTTAACAAAAATAAAATACTCCGTTTGCAACATAAATTCATAATGTTCTTTTGCTCCTTAAAACAATAATATCTTTTTGATATGGCGGAGAAGTGCTGCGATACCAGAGCTTAACTGATAATATCTTGACTCTGCCGAAATTATAAACACTCATCTGATCATTTCCGCATAATACGCCAGTCAGGATGATACTAATTTAAAAACTCTGAGTGCTTTATTTTTAATCTGAAGACTTTCAAGTTAATCAATAGAATGTGTTCTCTTGTTATGTAAATCAAATTCATTTTGCGCATTTCATTTTATATAGGAAAGATATATACAGTTTACAAAAAAATTGTTCGCATAAGATAATACGTAAGGTTTTATCATTCAATGAATAAGGAAATATTTACAAGGTTGATAATATGATTTTTTAGCTCTATTTTAAAACTTATGTGTATAATTTTTCGGTTGATATCATATGTAAATTAAAATTCTTGAAATTGAACGGAAATTCTTGTTTAATCAACTTGTATGTCAATAATTTATCTTGGTTTAGAAATTGTCCATACATAGAGCATACATAGAGCATGTTCTTGCGTATTAAATAAACTGAGATATATAAACTCCGTATGAAGGTGATGATGGTGTAAGGGATGTTGACGATACAATAAAGTCTTTATTATTTTTTTTCTACCTTTTATGAAAAATTAAAACAAATTTATCTAAGGAAGAAACTTTAAAATTGAAAGAGTAAATAACGAGAATAAATGTGGAATATGGCATAAAATGATATCAAACAATTATGAGGAAATAATACATTGCATGATGTATTTCCTTAAAATTTCAATAATTAACCAATCCGTTTAGACCTGTATTGACACCTTCAGGATCCAGTTACATTTCGTGTTTATTACCTTTTAATGATGTCATTTTAGCTCACCTGTATCAAATTCTCAAGTAAGCTTTTTTGTTCAAACTTGTTCCATTGTCTGTTGTCGTTTTCATAAAATATACACGCCTTAGATAAGCAATTATATAATTCTGGGCAAAAGGATTCTTTTAACATATGTACATGCAATATTTTTTGCCTATTATAAAAATGTACAGTAAAGATATAGTGTGACGGTAATAGATGTTGAAGGCATGTTGAAGGACTTTAACTTATTATAATGGATATGACTCTAGCGGCAATAACATGAGAATAAAATCTAAACTTTGAAATTAAAGTCTATTAAAGCTCACTTTTCATATTATCTTTATTTGCTAATGTCTAGTTCAAACAATTTTTAAGTTTCAAGTTCCTGACTGGACAGTTCCCGGTAAATTCTCCCCAGCACCTGCATTTGTGGACGGAATACCAGCGTGAGGTGAATTTTGTCCCTGTGAATTTCCACCGTGTGTCGGTGTCAACATGTAAGAGTTCTGAGTACCAGGTGCACCTACCATTACAGGATGCTGGTTCATTATTTTTATTTATCCCATGTTTACCCATTTATCCCGTGGATATGACTCATTGGATATTTTCTGATATCTCACACTTACATGTATATGCAGTTATGACGTCACAATTTTTTTGAGTAAGAAGAAATGAAGTTAAATAAAGTGAAGTCCTACAAAAACAGTGTAAAACATTGGTTGTGTTATATTTAATATGGGATGAAAAAATTTGCACATGATTTGTAGTTGATCGGATACTTACATTTCTTTATGTGTAATTTATAAGTATCAGTGATATTGTAAAATTAAAAAAAACGAAGATTTATACATTTCCTAAATGAGTTTTAATTGATTTGAGGTTCTCCAGTACCATTAGACAATGTATGAGAAAAAAGTTATGTTTAGATTGGAGCTTGCTTAATTTTCTACGGACTTAATGGTTTGGGAGTAGCACTCACGTATTTTTAAAACTACTTCAACATTTACGTTTCCATTTCCAAAGAAGGTTTTGTGTAAAAAAAATTTAAAATATCCTTTAAACTCCAGATGTGAAATTAAGCCATTTATTCTCATTAATAAAAATTGAAATGAAAAAGCTAAGGAACTATTGGTTATAATAATAATAAAACACTATTGATAAAAAATTAATTTTCTGACAAAATGTACTCACTATAAGTTGTAATCAGGAACAAAATACTCAGTTTCAAATTATTGTATTCCGCCATGTTTGATTTGTACGTTCTGACACTACATCAAGTGTTGCTTGAATTCTGCTAACTCCATTATCATATATTTACAGAATATAGATATCATAATTTATTTAGTTATAAAGAAAATGTCTGAAGTGTTGTTATCTACCTTTTCCTGATAAAATCTATGCAGTACTGAAGTAATGATAACCTTGTCAGGAAAGAAAATACTTGAATAATTTGTGTTTTTAAAAATTATTTTATATAATCACATTATATGTTCGTAATATTTCATTCTGTATATCTTTAGCAATACTGTTCTACTTTAAGATATTTATGAGCTTCTTGCATTCAAAAAGACTTAAAAAACTATTCAAACAATTTCCTTTGATAGTTTTAAATTATGTTATCACGTAAATATAAGCATTAAATTATTTTAACTTAAATGGAAGGAAGATTGAGAAAAATAAAATTACTTTTATTGCTTCTCACTGATTTCAGGTTGAAAAAGCGTGTAAAATTAATGTGTTAATGTTTCCTCGTTCTGATATCGAACATTTTCATTTTCGCTTTTCTTTCTCTGAACAGCTAGGCTGATAAATGACTTAAATTCCGTGCGTTGTAGTTCGAACAGATAAATGAAAAGGTTCAACATGAACATTACATTTTTAGCAAGCGAAAATACAGTAGAGTCAAGGTCTTGATTTTATCATGCATTCAAATTCAAACCAGACCAAATCTAATAACCAAGTAATCCAGGGACTGATTCCCACAATTTTAAAACTGCTCTGGGAATTTTCATCGAAAGCAAACCTACCAAGTCCCTGGGACCGCTTTGGATATATTGTTTTGTTCACACAAGTGTCAATAAAGCCCCGGCCCGTCACCTGTATTTTAAATTCGTAGATTTTTAAACATCTCAAGAGCAATAGACGTCACAAAATTTACAATGTTTCATATCTAACTCAAAAACAACATTTGCAGTCTTCTTTTCAATATGATTGCTATTTTTAACATAAACTAAAGAAATCGGAATTTGAAGTGCACGAGGGACAAGTGTTTCAATAGTTTTACTTCAAAATCGAAGTGAATATAATAGTAGTGCCGAACTGAATGTCTACGTTATTTCTAAAGCTTTTGCTGGCTTTATTTTATAGTACTTTAAACTATTTATTGCATAGATAAGAGCAAGGAAATCATGAAGAATCATTCCGCCTAGAAAAACCATATTCCTTTTTGGAGAAGCACAAGGGAGTATTTTTCCTGGCTATTAAATCTTTGCTGTGAGAAAATCACACAACTGACAATCACAGACAAATAGTGGATTGTGTTACTTTGTTTACATTAATTTGTCAGGTATTTTTAGCCTTTTTTCGAGAACAGTTTAAGCTCAAGAAAGGTTAAGCTAGGGATGTTCCTCATTTTCTCATTTAAACCAAAATTGCGCCGGTGTAGTAATATCTCCACCGTTACTCAATATGTTTTCAAATTTTAAATCATGAAAAATAAACGACAATGAAAATTTCAAAGTCTAAAGCAAAATGAGTTTTGGGACTCCGAATTTGAAATATAAAAACGGATAATATACGCACAAAAACAAGTCCGGGTTAAGACTTTTGTACGGTAAACGTTATGTTATGCTATGAGTTATGTTACTCACGCTATATTAACGGAAACTGCATTAATATACTTCAGTTTTATTAAGAATACATTCTGTTCAAAACAATAGTAAATATTTTATCGACCGAAAGTCCATCTATATAATATAAATGAAATTCATTTATGAATGCCTATGATAACAACCAAACAAAAAATGTGCTTATTAACCATCTTCTATATGAAATATGGAACTTACTCTTTATTATATACCCAAGTATTTATCACCTAACTTTCATATCTTGTATTTCATTTATGAAACTTTTACTGTAAATATCGTTCAATAACATGACAGTGTGATCAGACTTTCTTGAACACAACACCGTGGAATACTTAATCCATATCACCCCTCTCTGAAATTAATGACATAGTACACAGAAACATGACGTTAAGGGACTGATTCCCACAATTTTGAAACTGCTCTGGGAATTTTCATAGAAAGCAAACCTTCCAAGTCACTGGGACCGCTTTGGATATATTGTTTTGTTCGCACAAGTGTCAATAAAGCCCCGGCCCGTCACCTGTATTTCGAATTCGTAGATTTAATTTCTTTTGTTGTTTCCGATGAAAAGTTGTTTAGTAAAAGAACAAGGATAAATGAAATAATTTATTAAGCTGGAATAATCACTGATAAAAAAAAAGAGGACATTGATGATTATGTGTAATCCACCGCGTGTCGCAGTGGTAAAAGAGTCTGCTCTAGAGTCGTAAATAAGGAGTTGATCGACATGTCGCTGATTCCAATCCAGCATGGCGACGTGAAGATTCCTTCGGATGAAGCTATAATTAAATTGATCCCGTGTCACAGTAGGTGTTGGCATGAAAAATATTCCCTGTTGCTCGTAGCAACTAAGTGTTGAGTATTTGTCTAAATTTGCAGCACGCGAACGAAAAATTAAGGTGGGGACTCAAAAATAGAAAAAAAATTGTAAATGTCGTAAACCGACTACTAAATAAACCTTATTGAACAGCATGCCAAGTACAATGAACAATAAAATGTCTTCAGTTGTCGTTCAGCACCATTGCAGTATAGAAATGATAAATAAAATTATATAAATGTTGATAATAATTGTAAAAAAAATTTGGAAGTAAGAACACTAGGAAGGCGGGAAAAATAGGTGCTTTGATATCTTTAATATGTGCATTAAACTTGACAACAGGATCTGACAAAATAATTAATTCAATGAAAACATTCTTATCAATTGTGTTCTTAAATTGAAAGTTTGAATTATCCTTGGTCCTAACGAGAAAACAGATTGTGATATGACAATAAAATATTCAAACAAACATGTTCTACTGGAAAGTAATTATTCTAATGTTGTGATTAAAACTAGATGAACAGTAATATCGATATTAATCGCTAACAAATATGCAATGTTGAGAGAAAAAAAAAACAGAAAATTAACTAATTAAGCAAGATGTTTACAATTTCATAAAATATACATGCCTTAGATTAGCAATTAATATATAATTCTGGGCAAAAGGATACTTTTGACATATATACATGCAATATTTTTTGTCTATTATAAAAATGTACAGTAAAGATATTGTGTGACAGCGATAGATGTTGAAGGCATAAGGACTATAACTAATTATAATGACTCTAGCGGCAATAACATGAGAATAAAATCTAAATTTTGAAATTAAGGTCTATCAAAACTCACTTTTCATATTATCTTTATCAAAATATTGCTAATGTCTAATTTAAACAATTTTAAAGTTTCAATTTCCTGACTGGAGAGTTCCCGGTAAATTCTCCCCAGTACCTGCACTTGTGGCTGTAATACCAACGTGAGGTGAAATTTGCCCTTGTGAATTTCCACTGTGTGTCGGTGTTAACATGTAAGAGTTCTGAGTACCAGGTGCACCTACCATTACAGGATGCTGGTTCTGTGGATTTCCATATTGATGACTGACAAAGTAAAATATTTAGTTTCATTATACTATTTTCCACCTTGTTCTTTTTCTTGTGTGACTTTACCCCAAATTGTATTTTAACATTTGAGTTTTAAATCCTTGTACTGCGATTCCGAATCTTATCAGACATTACAATGGAACCACTACATTAATCTCGCTGACCACAAAAACTTGTCCTTGAAACGTCAGTCAGTAAGATAATTTTAAACTAAGTGTTTCTTTAGTAGAAACCGTTTGAACAACAATGGATCCTATTTTCTATTGATCAAAATTAGATTCAAAAGGGTGGTTTGGTATTTTAACATACGAAAATTCATTAAAACGTTTTATTCAATATAGAAATCAGAAGACAAATAAATTCAAGAAAGTTCGCAGAAAACGGTAAACTAACAATAAGTTAAGTTACAGTATAATGCTGTTGCTGTCAAGCTTTTATTCAACACTTCAAAATGCATTTTAATAGGATTTTTCAAGGTCTTTGTGAATAACTTGATTTTCCCTGATAATACTCCTTCCTTTCAAAATCTAACCTATAAAAAAGACTGATATTACATATTTTTTCATGGCAACTAAAATTGATAAAAAAAACATTTCAAATTCGATTTCTCTCTTGTATTTGGCTAGGACTTAATTAAATGCAAACAAGGAATGAGCTGTGTAATTTTATCAGCGATTCATATAATAAAACAATTATTGCTGGGTTTTTTGTCAATACAATTTGTACTAATTAGATGGCTATGTCATTGTATTGACCTCAATAAACAGCAATCATTGTACAATATTACATGTATGTTGAAAGATAACGTTTAAAAAAAGGTCTCCTTTTTCATGAAATATAAAAGGGTTAATAAAATAAATTTGGAATAAATCACGTAAATCTTGATCTGTAATGTACTGCATATACATGTACTTTTACAGCGTTTGTATTATGGGCTTTTTAATTTACAAAGTCTGATTTCAGATCATTAAAGAAAACATTACACTAGCCTAGAAAAATTTGATTACGTACCTACAATAAAAGAAATAGTTGAAATTATTATATCTCAAACTGATTCGTCAGTAGCTTGTCTTTTTTCAAAATAAAATTCTAGAACTAGTCACACTTTTTTTTAGTAAATGTAATAAAAAGTCTTTTCTCCCGTTATAAGATCTGTATGATGTCTCAGAATAACGTGAGGTGAATTTTGTCCCTGTGAATTTCCACCGTGTGTCGGTGTCAACATGTAAGAGTTCTGAGTACCAGGTGCACCTACCATTACAGGATGCTGGTTCTGTGGATTTCCATATTGATGATTGACAGGGCTGTTTACTGTTAAAAGTAACCAATACAAATGTAAGCATGAATAGAATGTATAAAATGTACGATGGGTTAAGCGTTTATCTTTTTACAGAATCAAGTTTTCTTCTTGTTTTTCCCTAAATTCATCCCTACTTTTCTAAGGCCTATGGTACAATTACATGCACACGTACAGTTTTCACCATTGACTATAATGAGTTTTAATTTAAATCTTATTCATTTCACACTTTCTAGACCTTTATATTTATAAATGATAGACATATACAAATCTTTTATACAGACAAGATATCTATATACCACTGTGGGGAAGGAAATGTCCTTCATGAGTTTTATATTGGTAGAAAAATGTGAAATCGTGGTTGCCTTAGTTTATTTGTCTTAAATAACATTAGCATGTTAAGATAGAGATATATTTTTAAAAAAAACTGCACAGTACAGGTAAAATGATTGCTTAAAACAATTTTACTTGTTCTTTGGGGAGTTGGAAAGATAACAGCGCCATGATATCCATGTTGATTTTTCCTTTGGTTACAGCACCAGCAGACGATAAAGCTTACTAGAATCCCGATCCCGATCACTGATCCGTAGGAGGCTCCAAGAACGAGTAAATATGGACTAAATATGAAACACTCAAACCAGTTATTCTATATGATAGTACCTCCCAAAATTCCTTAAATTAAATTAGAATTTTGTTCATTTTCTCATGAACTACCATGGATGAACATAAATATCTTCAGTGTAACGTCACAATACTATACTTGACGTCAAAACTATAGTGCAAAGTGTTTTGCATGACAGTTGTATGGCGTAAAGTTTAGGCAACTCATCAGAAAAACAATGTAAATATAACAAATGGATTTAATTTTTTTGAAGATTTGTAAGGCACATGAACTACAAGGCTTCACGCTGGCATATTTATAATAAACGCGCTTCATAAAATAAGCCGGCGTGAAGCGTCATGATAGTTCATGTCCTCATGAATCTTCAAAATTGAAAGTCATTTGGTAAGTAAATTGTTTTTCAACAATATACACGGTTGGTTTGTTTTCTTTTTATCCCCCCCCCCGCTTGAAAAATGGGAGGGTATACTGTAATCGGTATGTCCGTCCGTCCTTCCGTCTGTACGTCCGTCTAGCTGTACGTCCGTCCGTCTGTTTCGCTTTTGGGTACCTATCTCTTATCCGCAACTCTTCTTATACCACTGAATGAAATTTAATGAAACTTTCACAGAATCTTAATTACACATTGCTATTGTGCACCTCCTATGCTACGTTTTGATCACATATAATTTG
>PRKT01000152.1:182466-197399 GCA_003671525.1 Saccostrea glomerata | reverse complement strand
AAACTCTAGTCTTCTTTATCTTCCACTCATTCCAATAGTATAAAGAATACAGGAATCCAATATATTTATTATACCCCCCGCTTGAAAAGTGGGAAGGTATATTGTAATCGGTATGTCCGTCCGTCCGTCCGTCTGTACGTCCGTCTAGCTGTACTTCCGTCCGTCCGTCTGTTACGCTTTTGGGTACCAATAGTATAAAGAATACAGGAATCCAATATATTTATTATACCCCCCGCTTGAAAAGTGGGAAGGTATATTGTAATCGGTATGTCCGTCCGTCCGTCCGTCTGTACGTCCGTCTAGCTGTACTTCCGTCCGTCCGTCTGTTACGCTTTTGGGTACCCATCTCTTATCCGCATCTCCTCTTATACCACTTAGTGAAATTTAATGAAACTTTCACAGAATCTTTGTTACATATTGCCATTTTGCACCTTCTTTTTTACTTTTTGATCCGACACATGGTTTGGGTTTCCCGGCCACAGCATACATGGACTTTCTCATCAGTTATAGCCATATGGGAGGGGGGTATTATTTAGTAAGCTCAATGCTCACAGTAACTTTGGTTTATATTTAAAATAACAACAATCATTTTAATAACAAATCAAAATCTTTCTATGTTTCTTAGTATAAAAAATGAATATTGCAATTGTTCGAAAAGAAATCCTTGACCCGCTTACAAAGTTCAGGGTATACTTACTGAGTATTATTAAAAGGAATTTTATCACAATACATAAGCGTCATTAAATTTTCTTATATGAGTGACTTGATGTTGTATCTGAAATGACTGACATAGTAAAAATGTATAATATTGGTACCTGTCCTTCTATATGTTTTTTAATTGATCTTAATATTGAATGAATTAAGTTGTAAGTATTTACCATTGCAGTTGTTTTGTAAAATGCAATAACATTTTTATGATTAATGTCAAAAGTTAATTTCACAAAATCGTTAAATGACACAACTGCATACATAAATTAAAGTCACACATTGGAAGCTACAGAGTGTAAACATAAACAAAATGTGAATATATAGTGTTTCTACTACGTTTTGGACGACATACTGACACTCTTTCTATATATGCAATGCAGTCATGGTCGTTGTGAATGTAATACATGTACTTATGAAAATAATATTTTTTTGGGATATGATATAAGAATTTGTAATGATTTGTTTACATTATCTCTTACTTGTAGTAGGTACAATAATAGACGTAGGTATAGCCATTATAGACGTTGGAACAGCCACCTTCAACGTTCTCTGAAAAAAAATAAACATACAATACAATACATTGATCTAGTTTTATATTCATTTAATACTGCAGAAGTAGATGTATATGTATTACAATTTGCTGTGTATTCAATAAATAGGAATAAACGCTGGAATTGTTCTAACGCCGTCACAGTTTTCCGATTTTGTAAGCACTGTATGACGCTGAAGATTGAAATATGATTCGCTTGTATGTTCAAGACGTCCGTGGATATTATACTAAAAACTGATGTTTTCAATCTGCACTTAAGTTTGCTTTCAGAGAGTAAATGAAAAATTCATATATCAAATATAATAAAGTTTAATGATTTATATTCCAAAATGCGATAGTTTGTTATCTATTCTCAGAGATTTTTAAATATAAATATAAAAGATAATCATTTTTTTAATTGTGAAAATATTTGATGAAATAAACAATGCTAGAAAAAATATTAATACCGCATCATATACTTACCATACACTAAGATCCCTCCCTGCTCAAAGGCCGTAAGTGCCGAGCATAGGCCTAAATTTGCAGCCCTTCACCGGCAATGGTGACGTCTCCATATCAGTAAAATATTCTGCAGAGGGATGTTAAACAGTATACAATCAATCAATCAATCTTTACTCAATTATAATGTTTCCTTTTGGGTGAAAACAAAGACATTGTTGAATCCTACAAAAATGTTGTGAAAAACGAAAGCCAGACAGCAACATCAACAGCTGATTAATTGTATGTGTGCCGCAGTTTTTCGAATTTCCTTGTACAGCTGTTGCAACTGTTTATTTGCTGATTTGTATTTTGTCATAATATAAAATGTTGTTTGAGGTTCCTCATATTTAAATACCAAACAAGCGCAATGATTTGTTATTGAATAGACAAAAAAGTATCCAGACTTTTAAGAACAAATTTTGTGTTAATAAGAAATCGTTTTAACGATTTCTTCAAACGATTTCTTTTAAACACAAAGTTTGTTAAAAAATCCTTTAAAGTGATGTATCACGGAGAAGTTTTATGTTCAGTGTACATTGTAGATGATATAGACAGTGCCATATTCAGAAAGTGTCGATATCGTAGCACAAGATTTTTAAAGCTCCAACTCTCAAACTTGAGGTAACGTCACAATAGAAAAAGAGCATGGTGGAAAATAGCAATATGAATCTAAGTATTTTACTTTTATTCATAGTGTTTGGTAAGTATATGATGTATTTAATACTTTTATTTACTTTAAGTATATATTTCTGTTACAGTAGTACGTTATTTATTTAATATACATTCAATCAACGATGATCCCCATCGTTTTCTTGGTAAAAATGTATAAGATTATGAAGCAGACGCTTGCATTCAAGGGTTAAAATAAATTAATCGTTGTTAGTCAAATTACTTGAATCACTTAATTTATCATAACTGTAAAAACCAAATTTATATTGATTTTTACGTAGAAGGTTACTGAAATAATTACTGGTGGATCTGAATTGAAACACAATTTAAAATGTTTAAAAGGTAAAAGTGAAAGTTCGGATTTCCAGGAAAAGAAACGGTTTCAGAAAATGTTCTTCTTTTTCGTGTTTTGCATTCTAAATTCTTTCCATATTCCTAATATATTTTCTTATCATACACATTTTAATCCTTTATTTTAAACAAAATAAAGGAACAATTGAAAATAAATAAATAAAAAGATTAATTTCATCAAAATCAAATTTCTTAGATCCGCGCCGTATACGGTACACTCTAAATGTATATACATGAAGAATGCTAACTAAACATACATGAACAAACTGCAGAAAAAAGTGAATACGCTATAACAAAAAGTGATTTATAAAAAAAAAATACAATCAATGCACATCTGTAAACCGACATTAAACATGGACCACTGGACAGGAGAAGTAAGCATCCCTGCTTTACAGTCACACCAGTCGTGAACCAAGAGCCTTTGTCGTGAACCCTATCTGCTTATCACACAGACGGAACGGAAGGTTCCTTAGTCAGTTTTAGTATAAAAACAAAGTCCTTACAATTAATTTCTATGGGACAGGTTAGCATATTGAACCCAAGGATAAAATAAATCGATTAAAATGGCCATATATAATTTCAAGCAATGCTGACATTATTGGGGTTTAAATTCCTTAAATATCAACATAAAATGTAAATGACAAACCCTACATAAAAATGATCTTATTTAGAACATGAAGTCAACTAGAATTTGCATATTATAGCGTAATTAAACATATATATCTTTTCGAGAGAAAAAAAGAACTAATTAATACATTTTATGGATCACAATCATAAATGGACTTAAATAAAAACCATTATTATACTTCTGTTAAAATGTTTCCTATATAAAGTTCAGAGGGTAAAATAGCTATCTTTTATAGTTCACGCATAGCAACTCTCTCTCTCTCTCTCTCTAACGATAATGGAAAAAAACAAACACTGATGATTCTTTAAAAAATATTTAAGCATCAACCCCTTCAACTCTAGAGAAGGAATCAATCTCTAGAAGTGAGATTAAGTAATTCGGGGGATAAAACATCCACCGAAAAATCTAATGCATAATTCAAATTGTTGGAACAAACCGTAGTTTGTCAAATAATTTGAAGATACGGGATATCAACAGCCTTGTTTAAAGTTGCTATGTTAAGTAAGATTTTGCAATTTCTGTGGTCGATACAGTAAAATAGCAAGCAAAATCATGTTGACTGGGATTTTTTTTTATCGTAAATTCATTTTAGGTCAGTGTTTCTCTACTGTATTGGCCATGGATCCGTCTGCCGATCATTAGAAGGTTGTTTTTGCGACCGTTTTATATGGTCTCCTTACTCTTCTATGGCTTCTGATCCCATTTTTGTATGTATACTAGCTCGATCCGCTCTTAATCTATATTGTTTTTACATATTTTTTCTAACTAATCTTAGAAGATGATAGCTGGAAAAGTAATAATTGATTTAATAATTTGCTCAATTTAGAATCAGTTGCCACAGCAGCTATTTTCGCAGTTTTGGTATCAGAAACTTTGGAGTCACTTTAATATAGCACGGTTCCAGATACCTTAAGACGGAATTTTTTGTAAACCAACAATTCTTAGCGTCATCTTTTCGTCAGTTTGACCGTTTGCGGTAGCTCAGTCAGCAGAGTGCTCGCTTCGTGATGGGAAGGTCTTGAATTCGAATCTCGGCAGCAACTGACCTAATTTGATAAAAACTGCATGGCAACTGATCCTTTGCAATATACACCGCACTTTGAAGTGAAAGGTGCGAGTCCTTCGAACGAGACCTTAAAAACCGTGGCCCCATACGCGTGTCACGGCAGATGTTGGCAAAATAAAGACCCCTCATTGCTCAATGGCCCAGAGTGCCGAGTAAAGGTCAAAATTTGAAGACCTTCACTGGAACATGTATATGGTGGCGTCTCTATATGAGTGAAATATTATCGAATTGGACGTCACGGGTAAATCAACCAAAGGTCGGAAAGACAACCTCGAATGTATTAACATCACCGGGTGTTAAAAAAATTATACATACCCTGTTTATTCAGATATAGGATAGACGGAGTTAGAAGTCTCGTTTATATTATACCTTAGGTAATATCATTACTTGAATAAAGTTGTACTCCATATTCCACAGATAAAATGTTTCCATGAATTTATTTCACATATCGTGAAGAGGGGGTTGTTATGGCGTCTACGTGGGTCGCGGAAATCGCAGATATTTCTTGCATGCAATACTAGTAATAGCTGGTTTATAGTACATTCATCTTTTCATTAATAAATCATAAGAGTACGTAGTAGTATTTTATGGTGTAAAAATAGATGTTAAGAATTTTATCCTTTTATATCTCTTTCGCTCGACAAAAATAGCCATTTTTAGAGAAAAAAAACAATTTCATTTTTATTGCAAAAAAATCCTGTTTATTATTTTTTTTACTGTGGACTTTTATTAAGAGTGTTCAATCCAATTTAGTTTAACAAAAAAGTTTAACAAATTGTCGCCCCGACTACATGTATGTGTGATGTCGATGTAAGTATAATGTCAAATGGATAAAATGATGTTGAATGCACACAAGTATTTTTATCATATAGCGTCAGTCACAATAAAACTAGTAATGTATGAAGTATGTTTTAGAAACCATCTTTCCAATTTACATTATAGCTACTTTCGTCAGGTCAACTACAATCATTCTCCTTAAGTTTACTCTTTCCTATGGCTGGAATGTTCCCGCTGGATATCCCATAGCACCAGAATTATTGGTTGGGATCCGCCCAGATCTCGGGGCTTGTTCCTGTCGACTTCCATATTGTGTCGGTCCCATCATGATATAGGGATTCTGAGTGGCATGATTACCTGCAAGAGAATTTTTTGTGCTTTGACTTGTGATTGGGTGAAAATTAGGTGTAGGATGGTTTTATTTTTTTTTTTTTTTTTTTTTTTTTTTTTTTTTTTTTTTTTTTTTTTTGTTAAAATAGAAAATTGGACAAAGAAGAAAATATTAATACGTATTATTCTTATAGGGAAAAACGTTTACGTGAAGAAGTTTTTTTTTCTCATAGACAAAAGATCTAGATCCCTATAAAGCCTTTATTCACATATTAGCAATCAATGTCCTATCGGATTTACCTTGATAAAGATCATAATATACAAATTGGACATTATCATTAATATCGAATCCATTCTCATTATACATGTTTAAACTTTCAATGTATTCATAAAGAATTGCAAGATCTATTTGTTCATGAAGAGCCATTTAAGAAAATGACCACCTAAATTAAAAATTCAAAAGTTGTTTTAGATAGGAAAACTTCAAATGCATTTCTATCTTTTTTAACAAATAATAGCCGTTATACACTTATTCTACCTGTTCTTGGGATTACTACAGCATTAATTGTTCTGTTAGATTGATCTTGATTTTTCTTCATGGCGCAGCAACACCATACAATAACGCCGACAATTACACCGACCCCAAACATTGATCCATAACAGATACTAAGCTTCGTATAGATTTCTCTAAATATAAAAAAAAAATAGTTCGAGTGTCATATTTCTTTTTCTCATTTCTCATTTTGCATTTTATTTTTACCATTAATTGTAGATTGTCATTCTTGTAATTCTATTCTCAAACAAATAGTGAAAAAGAAACAAAAAGTGAAATTGTTTGATTAATTCATTATAATCTAGTGACTTTAAATTTAATGGTATTCGATTATTTTTCCAAATATGACGAAGGGAAAATATTCATCTCCTATTCTTGACCTACCAGTCTTCCGAGCTGAATGTGCGTATAGAATTATATGTGTCCTGATTTTCAGTAACGAAGGTTGTTTAATAAATAATGTCACCGGTGCTCGGTAAGAAACAAAAAATGCTTTTCTATGATTTAGTCTTAATGATTTCACTTAAATATTCTCTTTTAATAAAACTCATATCCGTAGCATTTTTATTCAAATTTCTATTCGTGTTTAGAACATATTTTTGAGTATAACCATTCGTATACTGGAACAAAGCAAATCCTATGATTTTCTGGACTTTTTTCTCAAAGGTGTTTTAATTCTTACGTTTGAGAAATGAAGCAAATCAAAGGTTAAAAGTTCTGGCGAATATTTCTGGTATGGCAGAACATTAACTTTCTGTTTTATCCCAAAAACTCTTGAAGGCATGTGGGTTTGGACGCTGTCATGAAAAAATTAAATGTAATATATTCCTCATTTTGGTCCCTTCCTCTCACAAACCTTTCGATTTTTGGCAACAATTTTGCTTTCTAGACTCCATAGATTAAACGTGAACACCAAGACCACTTATATTTAGGAAATTAGCATATAAAACTATTTTTGTGCTCTTAGAATTCTTTGCTTTTCTCATGAATTTGCTGTTTTGTCAAATACATCTTATTGTAAATTTGTTTTGAAGGTTTTAAGCAAAATGGATTCAAGTTTCATTCTGTAATTTCAAACGTGGATAAGTATGATACATCATTTTTTGATTTTTAAAAATAATTGTTTAGATATTCCTTCACACTGTCGTTTTCACTCACTTTTTAAGATATAGGGGGATCTCTGAGTATTTAACTTTTTTACTATAAAATATTTTTTAAAACAGTGTGATCTACCCCCAAAAAATGATGTCTATCAAATTCGCTATGTGTCTTAAAGTCACTCTGATATAATCAGTGATAACTTATTGAATTTTCGCATACTAGTATATAAAGTGATTGTTGCATATCCTTGTCGCCAAGGACGGTACCCAGTTTGATGCCCTTTATATCATTTTTGTTCATTGAAATCCACCTGCTCATGTGTCTGTAAAACAGATTGCTATAAATTTCACATATTTCGGTTAATATTTCTTTGGGATTCTTAACAAGTTTTACAACAGCTTTAATAAAGCGTTTAATATAACGCTAGTTTACTGATTCTTTACCATTCATTTTTATGCAATACCTCGAATAGCTCTTATTTTCCAGCTTCCCACAATGAAAATATGTGTTGAAAAGTGGTCACATAAACTGTTATCAATTCATTAAAGATTCAATAATGAGAGAAAGTCAAGCTTGATGTCGTATGATTTCTATGTCATTATTTATTATTTATAACAGCCCTCGTAAACGATTATTCAATGCAATCCTAAAATCAAACAAGCCTTCATACTTAAAAAGAATATATAAGCAGCCTTTTAATTTGACCGAGAGCTGATATGTTATAGCAATTCCATTACCTTTTGTAGCTGCAGTCACGAATGTTATTATATCCATCATAGTAGTAATAACATGAACATCCAACGTTTTCTGAAAGACAATGGGTACATTGCATTATATCTCATTTCATGTCCAAAGTATATGTTATGATAAAATGTATTAGCTACTCTTGTAAGGATTGTCGTTTATAACTTGAAAATGCTTTGCAAAATTGATTCTTTTAGTTTAATAGAAGTCTTATTTTTGTATTAATATAAAGCAAAATTTATTCCAAATCTTGTACATGTATATGTGAGGAAGATGCAATATATCCTTATCATCTACAAATATAGTTTTTATTTCTCATCCCATATCATGCTCTCCGTATGAGCAATTTCTAAAATAATTTAAGTTATTGACAAACAAGTTCATGAAACGGGAATATAAACAGTCTCGTCCTATATATGGTTGATTGTTTGATGTTGAACGTCCCTCTCGAGCATTGTTCAGTCATCTGGAGACGCTACCACTTGCCGGTGGAGTGTTGCAAATTGTGATCTATTCTAGGCACTCAGAGCCATTACGCAGTGAGGGATCTGATTCTGTAAGCACCTACTGCAATAAGGGGCCTAGGTCTATCAGTTTCATCCCAAGAACTAGTCCCCATGTCCCACTGGGATTCGAAACTGCGATATGAGGATCAACTTCTTAATTCGCGGACGTCCATCCGTGTCCTTTGGTTCAAACAATGACAATGTCAGTCAATGCAATCTATCATTTAGTCAAATGCTGACGGATGTTCATTTTTCATACTTATTGTTGGCCCATTATTTACACACTGAATTGTCGGTAGATTTATCCGTTCGTTCCCGATCTTGACAACGAGCTCAAGGTGGGTGTGAATGGTAGGCAGTGGATACTCACTCCTTTAAGTCCCCTGATTCCAACTCTGATGTTTTAGAGCTCCTTGTTCGCTTTGCTTCTGATTTGTATTATTCAAATGGACTTTTGAGCTTAAATAATGTCTTTCGTTATCTCCTTATATTTCATTGCAGTGAAATTGAAAAATTGGATACAGGTACGTGGATATATTTTTAAAATAATATGTAAACTTTGTTAAAATTTAACAAATTCATAGTTATGTTTTTTTCCGTTTTTGGTTAAAGTTACAGTAATTTTGAAATATCTAAGTCTAACAATGTATGTATGCTCCTATTACCTGGCTTCAGGTTTTTAAGATAACTTTACATCAACATTGTCATTTTCATAACTAAAGCTTCTGAATCTTTTTAACTATTTTTTTTTAAATGTGTGAGTTTTTTTCTTTCAACGGAGGGAAATTGAAAAATACAAAGGTACTTTTGAGAAATAATCAGTGTTTACTTTTAAAGACAAACTGACTGTCAGTAACTCAACATATACTCACTGTATACTGTAGTAAAAATCAAAATACTTAGTATCGATGTAAATTCCATTGCGTTTTGCACTAAGTGATGCGTACAAAAAAAATTTCGCCTTAAATGCACTTATCGAATAAATAACTGTCTTGCGCTAACTTTTATATATTGTGGCAACTTTTCGCATAATCTACACGGAAGAAGAAAAAGCTTGTTAATATTACGTAAGTATTTTGATTAAAAGAACCTTAGTTCGAAACGATTCATTTTAAAAAGTTTTTTTTATTTGAACGATTTACATTTATAAAGATTAATAAGACAGTGGTTGGTGATAACATTGTGTGAATGTGCGTTTCACCATTTAAATCGATAATGAATTGAAATAAAGCTTGGGAAAAGATAACGAAAAGTGTACAATCTCACAGATCCAGAAAGCAAATTGAAACTTATTTCTCATGTAAATTCTGCCGAGGAGTTGAATATGAAGTGGAAGACCAGAATGGACTACATATTTTAGATATATTTTAAAGTATCGCTTTAGTCAATTCAAAGCAAAATGTAAACGTTAACAATCTATCTTTACGTTTTCAGATATGCGAAAATGACGATTGATTGATTGATTGATTTTTAACGTCCCACTCGAGAATTTTCAACGCTTGCCGAATGAGAGCTGCAAATTTTGTCCTTTACTCGGCACTCAGGGCCATTGAGCAGGGAGGGGTCTTTTTCGTACCAGCACATAATGCTACACGGGACCTTGGTTTACATAGTCTCATTCGTAGAAACCGTCTCCACGTCCCACAGTGGGCGAAAGTGACGAAAGAGTAAAAACGCAACCCAGAAATATGTTATGGGTTCATCTATAAAAAAAAAAATAGAAAAATACAAACTTTTTGTAATGGTCACAACAACTTCAAGAAGAAGGATATAGAGATAACGAACAGTATCCAATATCAAAGTCAATCAAACAATACAAAATAGGAGCAGAGCAAACACGGACCTCCGTAACATCAGAGGTGGGATCAGGTGCCATGGAGAAGTGAGCATCCCCTGTTGACCGGTCACACCAGCCGTGTGCTCCTTGTCATGATCGAGAAATAACGGGAAAAAAAACCTTCGTCTCGTCAATTCAGTGTTTAAATAATGGACTTACAATTTAATTCAATATCTTGTAATCCACGTAATTTACTCACGTTTCACTTTCATAACATGATATTATTTGGAATCGCTTTTAGTTATTTTTAAAAGGTTTAACATTCCGGTCAGAGGAAATAAATTTGATTTACCGAACATTTACTGGATTCCAAATTTATTTTCAAAAACTCCAGCAAAGATATATTGTACTGTCTATTAAATGTTCTACCAAGTTATCTTTTTTTTACTTCTCTTCAAAATATAAACTGTTGTAAAAGCTTAACTTTAGACGTGCTGCTTGTGTCTCAGCATATTTAACAAGAGTGGTGTAAATCAAATTGATATTTTTAAAACCATCCAAATATTTCTTTTCATTTTTTAAATCTCAAAATATTTCAAACACCAATAGTAAGAAGGTATAATATGATATATCTATGCAGATAGTGTAGTTTGGGATCTTATTGTACATTAAGATATGGGCATTGGGAAAATGTATATTTGGGGAACGAAAATCACATAAGCACTCATTTTCCGCTACTGCTCTAGCAGTACGTTTGTGTTTTGATACAAATAAAGCATATTTGTCATCTACAGTTAAAATTGCTTCATATTTTTATCGATGTTTAAAATAATTTTGTTTTAATTGCACAGATAAGTTGTCTAGTTAAACAAATGCAAAGATGTAGATGTGTCCGGTATTAATTTAATTAATCATCAGGTAATACTGAGTAGAAGCTATCTTGATTTTTCTTTTCTTTTTTTTTTTATATCCAAATATACACTGAACGAAGTCAGTAACCGTGGTGGATAAATTGAAGTTGCGATAATTACATACACGAAAAAAATATATGTATCGATTGTGCTTTATATTTGGATGTCTTAAATAACTAGATTTTTGAGATCAACAAAATATCCACTTATTGATACATGTAATTTGACATTTATGCAGGAACAAAAAACTTTCACATATACTAAGTATGTCCCATTACGAATATCGTAAGACGTAACCATTTCATCGAAAATGTGGAGAGGACTGCAGTACTGCTTGCAACCACGTCAACACAAGAAAAAAGGAAACGAGTAAAAAGTCAACTGTATGATTACCTTTTACTTTAATGTAAAAAAAATAAATACAATTCCATTTAAGCGTAGCAAGTACTCTAAAATGGAAATGTGCAAAGAACAAGGTTCACTTTTGCCGAACTTTGTCCTGTGAATTTCTGAAAAACTGAAACTGTATAGTTTTAGTTAACAGTGCATTGAATATCACTTAGATCGTTGGTGATTCTGTATCTATCAAAAATGACGTAATTTTCTGACTAGTCAATGTATTATGACGACACTAAATGCGTCCATTTCCTCATAATCTGAAAAAGTCTACCAAGACAGCAAATTTTTAAAGCTATTTTTCGATATTTATTACAGATCGCAACCTCTGATCTAAAATATGCAACTAGTAAATGATAGAACTGTTTCTGATGATTTAAAGACATATTTTATTTTTTAGATCAGAGAGTGCGGTCATATTATTTTTCTTCACTGAAAGTACTCAATTATACCTGTTTACCTAAAAATTTAAGAACATTGTAATTTCATAAAGCCAGTTCTCCAAGGTCTGGATTTGTAGGAGAATTTTTTTTATTGAATATGAAAGTTTCCATTTTATTTTAATGCTTCAAATGGCAAATCAAGTGTTGATCAATCAAGCGGTATATCTACAGGACCATTTTATGCATAAAGTGAACCGACCTCTTTGTCCAAAAAAAAAATTGCAAAAAAAAAAAATAAATAATCCATTTTTTTTTTCAGCGATTATTAATTACGTATATCATTTATAAATTTAAGAAATTTAAATGCATATACGAATAGGGCAAAAATACAAAAGATAATGTAAATCCATCTTTTTAAAAAAAACAATAGGTATTAAAACACGAAGTTAAAAATTGCAGCAAGCAAATTATAGTATTTATCACTGATCATATCCGGTGTGCATGCGCAATGTATGGGAGCCACCATGAGATGCCATTTGGTAATTTTGTTGATTTGGATTCTGCATCACTTGATTTGAAAATTCGCCTGTAATGGTAAAAAAAAGGTGTGTTATGTACTTTGTTCTTGCAGGATGTTAAAATTAATCTTTTGTTTAATTATTCAATACTATTATCGCTTTCATGCTCATCTAATACTGGTATTCTTATCGCTTATCTACTTGGACACGGGCATTGCATTCATAGTAAAATAGGAACAAATAGAGCTTAAATGTTGAGCTTTACATTTATTTTTCTCGGTTTTATATTATTATATATGTTAGACTCAGAAGTCCGATTGTCTCATCAAACTCTGATGGTCTTTGCCAAACCCCGATGGTTTGTTGCCCGTACGAACGCCAAAGTCCGATAGCTCGTTTCCTATGAGACGAGCTGCGCTATTCAAGTGCGATGGTCTGACACGCCAAAGTCCGATGGTGAGGAGAAACAATTAACGTTTATGACGCCACAATATTCCGACGTCAATCTCGGATGCCGTTGTCCTGTATTCAAAAGCCATCATTTCTGAATTCGTTCTCCCATTCAATTTAAATGATATTGCTTGCACCTTCCAGATATATATAAGGATTAGTTCTCGCTGGCCACTCGACTGATATGGTTTAGTTCTTGCTTTGCACCAACCCGAGAGACATAGAGATAGTCCTCGCACACTAGTCAAGAAATTAGGGTTAGTCTCGCATCCAGCAAAGATATCTTGGTTTAGTTGCTACACACTTTTTGAACAATGAAGGTTAGTTTCGCACCTATCTGAGAAATTTTAGGGTTAGTTTTCGCATAATGATATTTATTTTCATTATAAATTTTAAGACCTTGGCCTGGTTGGTACAGTAGTACTAGGACGTCATAAACGTTAAATGTTTTCTGCACCTATCAGGCATGTCAGACCGTCGAGGATTGGCGCAAACCTTCGGACTTTGGCGTGACCTTCGGACTTTGGAGATCCATCGCACTTTGAAGTCCTTCATATATATACCTGTTCCACCAGATACCACGCTAACATTGGATGGATTCTGGATTGTTCCGGGTGTCTTTGAACCTTCTGAACTCTTCCTGATTCTCCAACAACAGAATGCAATACAGTAAATGATGAGGGCGAGGCATGTAAGAGAACCAATCACCGCCCCCGCTATTGCACCCGCTGACCTTGAGATGTAATTAATGAAAAAGACTATTTTGATATTTTTAAAATAAAACGAAGGGTATTTATAAGACCAATTAATTTACATTTTCAATATAGGAGATGTAATGTTTCTATGCAGTTAGGTACTGTATCATCTTTAGTTTTCGATATAGATATTGCAAACCATGCTTTCCTGGTATTAATAATGTTTAATTCCTTATTGTTTCTCCCGGGGAATCAGATATAGAAATGGGAGGATTTTAAAGGGGGTATAGTATAACGAATGAGTTGTAAAAATCTTACAAGCTGTAGTACTCATGACAGGTATAGATTTGTGTTCCGCTACCAGAAAATGTGTAAGTACACGCTGCATCGGCATTACCTACAAACATAGAAATGGAAAAATATATTTTCCATTAAAAAGATATTTTTTATGAAACTTAATGAAGATTCAAATTCTAGTTCACATTAATGTGTACAAGTACAAATATAGCTCCAAGCACCATATTATTATTATGATTTAATCATATTGCAAGCTTAAGATATAACAGGTCTCTTTTGAAGAAATAAATTCACTAATTGTTAAATACCTATTATGTATACAATAATCCCAAACATGCACAAAATGTTCCTCGCAGCCATTTTTAAAAATATCTCAAATTAGAATTCTCTCCTTTGTGTTTATGGCTAAATAAACATATTAATTAGGGCATTTGATTTAAAAACAATGGTAAACGTTTACGCTTAGAGTCCTAATGAATGGTCTTTAAATTGTTTTGAAAAGATTTGCGATAAATCATCTAAGATAAACAGTTCTATTTATGTTATTTAACAATGTTCTTCCTTGTAAAACATTACAATACACACTGTACTGTAGAATCACGTTTGCAAGCATTTAATGTACATTCATTGATATTTTTACCTACGTTTTGTTCAATTTAGTGGTAATATTACGAAAGCCCAGAAGGCTCATTCGAGATTCGAGATTCGAAATACGAGATTCGAAATTCGAGATTCGAATCAAAAGGCAGGGTAAACTTTGATTACTCCCCTTTATTATGTTGTACTATCAAGAAATCGTTGAATATATTCATATCAAATGGGTCATTTGCTTAAATGATAATGCAAGAAAAAAAGATATATGTATTAAAACGAAATGAAAAGGAATTTTAGGTTACATTTTGGAAAATATATATACATTCTTATTTTTCCTCATTAAACAAAACAATAGATACGTATATAGAATATTATATGGTCTTATCGTTGAATTGCGGAATTCTTCGGTTGACTTTTTTTTCATAAGAACATTGATGAGGGAGAAAATT
>PRKT01000152.1:151584-177442 GCA_003671525.1 Saccostrea glomerata | reverse complement strand
ATAATAGTGTTGCATTATGCATGTACTATGCCTAAATAGTAGGCAGGGTTTGACACATGGTGCACGAGCCGGAGGCGAGTGCACTATGTGTCAAACCCTGCCTACTATTTAGGCATAGTACATGCATAATGCAACACTATTGTTATTATTATGCTGACTGTTGTAATTATTTATGCGGCAATCCATTTGACTTTTTCCTGAAAATATCGGTGCTAACACAGCGCACTTGCAAGAACTCATTCAAAATCTTCATGCTAAAATTGGTTGCATGCTTAGTTATTTTGGTTACTAGTATTTTCACTAAATAGGTCGGGATTTTCTGTCCCAAAGCAACTCATCTTTATTTTCTGTTTTGTTAGTAAGACTTATTTGTTTGCAGACGTCGATTCTCATTGATAATTTTCTTTTGCATCCTTCAATCAAGCGTCATATAAAAAAGCGTTTTAATGACCCTATGAAATCAGTTCATCTAACGATCTGTATGTAATTAGTTTGAATCTTTATTGTACACATTAATCTAAGGTTCCTTAGAATAATATAACTGTTTTCAAATAATATTTGTCTATTTTCTCCTTCTTGTGTCAATTGTATAAATTAAGATTATATAGGGGCCTATATAATAAAATTCTATCAAGTACCCTTACCAAAATATTGACCTTCTGGCAACATCTTCTGGCTTTATTGCCGCAATATTGCAGCAACGTTCTGGCAATACATTGCCGCAATATTGCGGCTATATCGTTTTTCGTATGTAAATTAGTTTTGCGGCAATATTGCCAGAAAGGGGTTGCGGCAATATTGCTGCAAATCATGACCAAAATATTGATTTTCTGGCAACATCTTCCGGCATTATTGCCGCAATATTGCTGCAATATCGTTTTTCGTATGTAAGTTAGATATAAATTGGTATTTAATAGATTAATGATCTATCAATCTAACAATTAACAAACTGTGCTGAGGAATATATATAACAAACAATAGCAAGCCACAGGGTCAATAAGAAATTGCTACTTCTGCTATTCTTTGAACAGATAGAAAATTATGTTGATCATCATAATGAAAATCAAGATATGTTTGTGAAACACTGTGCCCCTGGTGGCAATAAAGTTTGAAAAAGCTATTTCTAGCATATGGGTCACAGTCAAGGTCACAAGGTCATTGATCTTGGTGTCATTTGAAAGAACTTAATTAGTGGAGTATGCATACTAAATATGAAGTCTCTATCTCTTATAGTTCAAAATTTATGGCAGAGGATCAAAATGGCTATTTTTAGTGAAGGTCAAATTGTCATTGACCTCGGTGTTACTTGAAAGAGTTTAATTAGTGAAGGGTGCATACCAAATATGATATCTCCATCTTTTATGACTCAAAAGTTATGTTGAAGTTTCAAAAAATCTATTTTAAGTATGGTCACAGTCAAGGTCCCAAGGTCATTGACCTTGGTGTTATTTGAAAAAGCTTAATTAATGAAGGGTGGATACATAATACAAGTTTTCTATCTTTTATGGCTCAAGATTTATGTCCAAGATTCAAAAAATCTATTTTAAGGATATGGGTCACAGCCAAGGTCTCAAGGTCATTGACCTTCAGGTGTCTTGAAAAAGCTTAATTAGTGAATTATGTATACTAAATATAAAGTCTCTATCTTTCATTGATTTTGAGTTATGATGAATATTCGAAAAAGCTATTTATGGCATATAGGTCACAGTCAAGGTCACAAGGTCATTGACCTTGGTGTCATTTGAAAGAACTTAATTAGTGGAGTATGCATACTAAATATGAAGTCTCTACCTCTTATATTTCAAAATTTATGGCAGAGGATCAAAATGGCTATTTTTAGCATATGGGTCACAGTAAAGGTCAAATTGTCATTGACCTCGGTGTTACTTGAAAGAGTTTAATAAGTGAAGGGTGCATACCAAATATGATATCTCCATCTTTTATGACTCAAAAGTTATGTTGAAGTTTCAAAAAATCTATTTTAAGTATATGGTCACAGTCAAGGTCCCAAGGTCATTGACCTTGGTGTTATTTGAAAAAGCTTAATTAATGAAGGGTGCATACATAATACAAGTTTTCTATCTTTTATGGCTCAAGATTTATGTCCAAGATTCAAAAAATCTATTTTAAGGATATGGGTCACAGCCAAGGTCTCAAGGTCATTGACCTTCAGGTGTCTTTTGAAAAAGCTTAATTAGTGAATTATGCATACTAAATATAAAGTCTCTATCTTTCATTGATTTTGAGTTATGATGAATATTCGAAAAAGCTATTTTTAGCATATAGGTCACAGTCAAGGTCACAAGGTCATTGACCTTGATGTCATTTGAAAGAACTTAATTAGTGGAGTAGACATACCAAATATGAAATCTTTATCTCTCATTGGTTCAAAAGTAATGGTGAAGGTTAAAGTTTACAAACAAACAGACAGGACAAAAACAATATGTACCCCCGATCTATCGAGACGGGCGCATAAAAAATGTTTATAGAAACAATATTAATATGCCACTGTGAAAATGTCCAGCAACTCTGCATTAATTTTCAAATAACATGCTTTAATTCATCTTTTCCTGCTACTCTAGGATATATAGACATACAAGTCTAGTATGCATGCATCACAAGCACTAATTGAAACACATATAATTTTTCCAATTTTATCTCCATTGAATCATTCATCTCAAAAAGAATATTGGTTTTGACTCACCAAGTCTGATGATATGGAAACAGAGTACACATTCCTATAATTCTGCTTAAATTCTTTTTTCTAGTCATTCCACACTATGCAGTCTTACTACTCATCTTGACTAATCCCACTGTACACAATTAACAACTCTAATCAACTTGATACAAGTCAGTAATGAAGCAAAACATGCTTGCCTTTGAATTCCCTCCACTTTATTTAAAAAGAGGAAGTAAATGACTGAGCATGCTCAACAATTGGCTCATGGGTAATCCTAGATGTTGCCAGAAAGTTTTTTTCTGGCAATAATGCCAGAATGTCACCGGAAGTTGTTGCAGCTAGCGGTGATATTTCATTTTTTCTGGCAGTATTGCCAGAATGTCACCAGAAGTTGTTGCCGCTAGCGGTGATATTTCACTAACCCAAAAAGCTTGTTTCTGGTGACAAAAATGTGTTGCCGCAATGTTGCCGCAATATAGCAGCAATATTGCTGCAATAATTTTACTTTGGTAAGGGTAGTGATCGCTTCTGTGGCGTAATCGATAAGGCACCGGACTGAAAATCTCAAGGCTGTGAGTTCGATCCCCGGCGTGTGCATGGAATAATTTTCTTCAGTATATAAAGCCGTGCACTAATACGTTCTCAGGCGCGGATCCAGGATTTGAAGTTAGGGGGGGCGCCAAAATTAGGCAAGGGGTCTGGGGGCCGCCTTGAGGCCCCCAGTGGGTCCAGGGCAAAGCCCTTGTGGGGGCCCAGGGGGCGAAGCCCCCGGAAGCTCCTGGATTCTAGAGATTTTGAAGGGTTAAAATGAGGTCTACCAAAGCCCTGGTGGGGGCCCAGGGGGCGAAGCCCCCGGAAGCTCCTGGATTCTAGAGATTTTGAAGGGTGAAAATGAGGTCTACCAAGTAGACATATTTGATTTATGCTAACTTTGACAATTTTAGGGGGGGCGCGCGCCGGGTGCGCCCCCCCCCCCCTTAAATCCGCCACTGGTTCTATTTCCACCATTGAAGAGTTATAGTTCTTAGTGCGTTCTTTTGTGAAAAAGTCGGAGAATGTACAAATCTCGCGGGATTTCTGGGACAAACGTAACATAAACATGTAAACAACATGTTGAATGTCGATGAGCAAATACTAACAAAATGCATATGAAGTATTTTATTGTTGTGGACTTTATTTAAATCAAGAGTAGAGATGACAAAGAAATTAATTTACATCTATTAGTGATCGTATGTATCTATTTATCGTAATGGTACATTTAAAGACAATACACATACCTCGGAAATGTCGTATTTTCTATTAATGGACGATAAAGTAAGGGTTTTCGCTCTCTTTCATATGTCTTTTAGTTCTTCTATTCTTTGGTTAGAATGACAAATGCGCTAGACATTTAAAATTTGATTGAGACTGGCATGTATTGTATTATCTGCAACGCCATGCTGTCCCAGTCAGACGACCAAACGCGCCTCTAATTCTGAAGAGTTCACTAATGGAAATACAACGTATTCGGCATAGTGTGTTTACGCTATATAAATCCTTAGACCACTATTCGAGAATAGTAGGATATGGGTTATATAGAGACAAACTGACAGGAAGCATAACAAGTAGAGCTTTTTAAAAAAGCTTCCCGTCTTTAGCAACAATCTTAAACTGTAAACTGATCTACACCTATCAGGCCGTATAATTCTTTTGAATTTCTTGATTTTGTATTTCTACATTAGCTTTTTACTGGCATTAGCCCTACCACGGTTGTCGCTCGGTCATCTCGTAAACTTTGACTCGCAGAGAGCTTTCGGCAAACCTCGGCTGATTCCATTTCCTTTTTCAAACAAGAAAGGGGAAAAGAATAATAACAAATTGTAAAGCCTGCAAGCAATAAAAATCAAATTTTATTTATAATGAAGTTAAAGAGATCTTTTTAGTTTTTGCTGTACAAAAAATCATGTTATTAGGAATTAATTACTGCTGATTTTGTTGTTCGTTTTGTCATTTTTTTTTTAAGATTGAAAATCGTGCAAAATTGTTAAGTCGTACGAAAATTAGATCATCAGAAAGTTATCTCCCTTGCCTTGAACAGCATTTCAACCAATGAAATAATTGAAAATTTTCTCATCATGCATTTTCTACCAATGACAAAAGAGAGGAAGTGCATAGTCCGAAGACTGTAAAAAACTTCAACTATACAATACCGTCTTCCAAGGAAGACGGTAATAATGAACAGTAACAAATCTGTAAATTAAATTCAACGCAAGTTTTAAGAACAGTTGAGGGATTTGTTTTGTTCAAAATTTCTTCTGCAATACATCAGGTTGTAAACTGATTTACATAAACAATTTCTATCTGTTACCAATATTTAAACTCACTTTTCTCCAGAACATAACATAATTAGATTGCGTTTTCTTAGAAAAAAGTTACAAACAGGGCAACATCATCTCATTATTATTTTTGAAAGGTCAGGAAAAGAATAGTTATGGGACCCCTATCTATGTGTTTAGAAAACTATATAGTCCAAATTCTTCATCAAATGATGAAAATGGATATTTTTATATGGAAAAAAATCCAGTACTGTAACAATGATAAATAAAAAAAACCTTCATCCGTGTGAAAATAATTTCAGGATTTGTAATATTTTTTTCTGATTTTGGGAGCACAAAATTTCGAATTTAAATCGTTTGCGTATAGAGCATTTGCTGAACCTGTACTATTATATTGACAATATTGCATGGTTCTAAGGATTCAAAGGTAAATGTGATGAAAATCCATGAAAATCGGTTCCCACAACCAATACTGATTCCAGAGTACCAGATTAACTTCTATTATTTTTTCCAGATTTCTGACCGTATTGTGCAGTTTGCAGAGATGACAAACCCTTGCTACATTGTGGATTATGTTGTCAAGATTTTGTTTCTTCTGTTTGTACCTGTTGTTACCCTGAACAAAACAATAAGTAAGATTGAACATATTCAACGACATGATTAGTCAAAATATTTTTTCTTTGTCTAAAATCCCTAATCTTACTTAGTCTCTCTTTATCCTTTACCGTTCTTCTATCTTCAGAATAATGCTTTCTTGCAAAATTTTCGATTTCTTTCTTGGCATTGGAGTGAGATTTTTTTAAAGCTAAAACTCAAAGACAAATCTACTTAAATTCTAAATTTTTGATTTCTTTTTCTTTCCTGTCATCACCGTCAATAATAAATTTTGTGTCTTCACTTATAGTACATCTAGACACTTCAGAGGAGAGAAACTGCGGAGGGATATATAACATCTCGTCTGAAAACGAGATCAGCTTAGTGGCGAGCGGAAGACTCCACGGTGGCACATGCGCAGTGACTCTTCGTATGGATAATCATGACAGTTTGAAGTGTGGGAAAATTTGTATTAAGATGACAATTTCTCAGCTTCAGACTTGTGATATGAAAATGCTTTTCGTACCTGTAGTATTTGACAAATCAAAAGTCGAAGATCCCATGGTAAGAATACGTTTCATGTCAATAAAGTTATAGATTTTGCGATGGAATTCTAACCTAGATAAAATTTTATGCCAGGGTGAAAATTATCTCTAGAAACTGTCGCGTTATGGTTTGATATTTTATGCAAATATTGTACAATTTACGGCGCTAGATGTTCTGCTTTAATTAAAAGGTATAATAAAGTTCCCTTATTTTCAGCACTGGACAATCAGCTACCTTTCATTCCCTAATTCTTTTACCAACCTGTATATTTTATCTACTTCCCAACCCTTTATAATCGTCTATATAGAATGAAAAAACAATAGTTTTGAATTTATTTGTCAGATAACATAGCAGTGTGAGACGTTAGTATCGAGATAAAAATTGGCCTCAGCATTAAGCTTTAGTATGAGCAAAATTTTATTCCTCTGGTTAACGATATACATTCAAACATTATTAAAAAAAAAGAAGAATAGCTACCATTTGTTAGAAATAATATATGTGCTGTTGATTTCAGCGCTATGATTGCCGTTCGCCTTTCCCAGACGTCTGGTGTCCCTCGGCTGACGTTTTATACGTCCTGGTGACGGAGAGCAATCGGTATCCCCGGACAACAAAAAATCACTACAACTTTGAGATCGACGTCACGCCACAGTGCGTCATCAAGACAGACAACACGAAAGAAAGAGAAGCTAAGATTTGTAAGATATATTGTGGTACATCAGGAAAAATTGGTAGGGAGCCTTTGCTGCTCGTTTAAGCAGAAGAGAAACTATCATTTGACCACAGAAAGCTCTTTAAATCGTCAATATGGTATACTTTACTAATGAGTATTTTGCTACAGCATCACATTTTATAATCGCATCGAAGCTTTTCTTGACAAAACTTCTGTAATAAAAAATAACCATCTTTTCTAAAACATTTTTGGAAGATTCAAAACATGCGCATTCATTACCAGGCATACAAAACAAGTTCATCGACTTTTGAAGATAACTTACAGTGACCTTTCTCAAAAGTTTTTTCTAATCATAAAAACATGAGCAAAGTCATCAAAGTTCTCTAAAAGCTGAGACGGGATAAGGTGCCATGCAGAAGAAAACGTTCCCTGTCAACTGGTCATGTGGGTGCTCCATTTCATGATCTGCTATACATATGAGAATTTCCGTAGCAAATTCAGTGTGGAAATAAAATAGCTTCACTTTTTTTTCTTACCAGTACTGAGTACATGTGTATATTGAATTTTCTGCATGACTTATAATCTTTTTCTACAGACTTTGTCTGTTTCCTTGGGGGCATTAGAATAAAATAGTATACCCCTCATTATCATCATCCTCTCTACCCCTTCATAAATTATTGTTTACACGTAAAACCACTTCATTCCGATAAGTAAAAGTAGTCTCTCTTCTCCTTCTCAAAGAAAAAGTTTCAGTTCCTTGTATTTATCACTCTCATCCTCGAGAATCTAATTCCAGAGAGAACTTTCATCTGTTCTCATACTAAGCTTTTTACAACACCATTGTGAACTACACGCTTCTTTTTCATTAAATGTTCAGTCTAGAGATACATTTACCCTTTATTTTCCTCTAAGCCAATATACTAGTAGCGTCAATGATGTTCTGTTCTATTTTTTTTTATTAATCAAGCTTACACGTACCATGAGAAGAGAAGTGCAAGAGAAAAGTGGATCTACGTAGAGGGCGTTATTGTCAGTATTTGCCTCGCTTCCATTTTCCTGGTGGCTCTAATTGTCCTGTACTGTTACTACAAAGCTCAAAAGGAAAGCGGACGATCCCGTAGTGAAGTTCCCAAAAGTTCAAGTAAAGGTTTAAAGAAATTTTTTCATGTTCATTCTCTTAGTAGTTTAATTTCGGGTGTAAAGGTGTGTTTGCAGCTGTAGCATCTCAGACACTTAAGTTAAGATAGTTATATTAACATATTTACTGTAGAGTAAAACAAGAAAAACTGTGTCATGTGTATAGATATTAAAGACACATTGTAAATGTTGAGGGGTTCTTTTTTTTTAGTGTGTGACTCTGCAGTACTTACTGAAGGACCTTCCTCTATGTTTACTTATTGCTATAAAGCTTTTTTTTTGCCTTATCATATAATACTTCTTACTGCATAATGCTAAAACTTTTTTATGCGCCCGGATCGATAGATCCGAGGCGTATATTGTTTTTGTTTCAAATTCAATTAGTGATTTAAATATATGTTTATTATTTTCGGAAAGACAAAAAATAACAACAAAATATTTAATTTTTTCAGAGCCAATCCTTTCAAATGTTAGATCAAAGTTGCCTTTTCGATCTCATAAACGAAAGAGTCATGATAGTGCTAGATCTTCTGAAAGCTACCAAAAAATAACGGACACTGAGCACAATCTAAAATCGGAAGTGGAAGTTAGAGACATAATGCAGGAACGCACTGACTCGGCCTCGACACTTGTGATTGGTCAAGACAATAAGCGGGTCGCAGAAAATCAAGTTTAACAGTATGCCTTCATGGAATTCAAAATTATCACTATGCTTTCAGATCGATTTTTGTCTCTGCTGATATTCAGGAAACGTTTGTGTATACATGTACGTGTTTCTCAAAGTATGAAGTCGCAATTTTAGCCCTGGTTTTGCGGGTGTCCTAGAGTGATCAGTCTGTCTATCTGTTTTTATTGGTCCCTAGCATATTTTCTCTACTCTTGGTCCAGACATAACTAAAACTTTGATTATAGATTGCCCGTGGTTATAGGTTGTGAAATGACTTTGAAGCAATTTTTCTTGTTCAGAGGTCAAGGTCGTCAAACCTCACTAAGTCAAGATGGGCCTAAACATAAACCCTTGGAAAGAGAATATAGATAAAAGATCAAGGTCAGAAATCTATGCATAAGTAATATTGATCTTATGTTTACTTTGTCTTCCCTTCACCCAAACAGAATTAAACGTCGTCCATTAGTGCTCGAAGGTAGAAGGTATTTACGATTTTGAAAAACTGTAAAATCATTATTCGTAGTATTTTTCTAGCCATGAGACTGTCGATGGGTAGAGATTTTGCAGTGACATTGCTCAAAATTTCTAGATTAAAGATCAGGGTAAAAACTTATATGTTTAAAAATAATACCTTGAGCATATTTTCTCTCCTTCTGACCTAATTGGTCTGGCTTTTACTCCTCCCACGCAGTCTACATATGTAGAGGCTGCATAGCAATTTTAAGATCAAGGTCACAAAAAATGTTTCCCATTTCCTACGTCTGGATGAACTCCATCTAAATTGGGTCTTTCATCCTAATCTCTTATACTCAAAACTTGGCTCTCTCAGATGGTTACTATCTTATCTGATCTACAATTTTACTAATGTTTCTTTTCTCTAGCATAAATTTATCATAATGACATTTTTAAAAATATTAGTCTTGTTTCAGTACATTATGTGAATATTTGATACAATGGTTATTTTATAACATGTCATTTTTGCTGATATTTTATATGGGAGGGAATTTTTAGCTCTGTGTAACTGCATTTTTTTTAATATGTACATATATAAATATTTAATTCGTGTTTGTACATACCAAGATATGTGTAATTTGAGTATGCAGCTAAGAATTGAAAACATTTGCTTTTGCAATAAAAGTCCAACGTAAGACTTCATTGACGTCAATATTTTTGGACGAATACATGTGCGTATTTAGATATTTAAGCATTAAGATAATTTAATTGTGAATTGTATTTTATACACTGATTATAGCAATATTGTTTTTTTTTCTGTTGCACCCTTTATATTTTAATTTTAGATGTGCATTTTGACAATTGAATTCGAATCACAACTGAAGTTGCGCTGAGGTTAGAATTTACACATTTGGTCTCGATTGCAAGAAATTTACTTTTTTTAAACAAAATTTGACTACGGAATGTTCCGTCAACTTGATCAACACCTAGGACTCATTAGCTTATATATATATAAATTTAATCACATTAAGATGCTGAAGCCACAGCTAGTAAAGTTCAATCAATACACTACTGTGTTGTTTTTTTTATGAATTTCAGAATCCACTAGTATAATGTTAATGTAAATATGTTTACTGCAATGTAATCTTTCTTTCATATTTTGTACTACTTAAGAGTAAATAAAAAATTCTACACGTCTCACATTTTTTTCCACGATGTCAACTTCGAACTGTTCCTTGTAAGCATGATTTAACGACCTTGTTGGACTTACAGACCCAAAAGAGGTGAGGAAAGCCATCATAAAGTATCTCTGTACAAACCGTGTAGAAATCTGACTAATTCAGGCTCATTTTCAAGCTCAAGAAAAGTTCGGTTGAATTAAAGCCCAATAAATGTTACTTTTTTTATATTACTAACAAAGAAAGACTGACGATTGAAACGACTACTTAGTATGTCACAAGTTCAAGTGAAAACAGATTTTTTTAATGAAAGAAACCATTCTGTAGAAACTACTTTAAATAAAATTACTAGATAATACACGAATACCTATTTGCAATTATAAAATCTCAGCTGGTCCTATGATTTTGTATAAGTACCGTTATTATAATAGTATATTACAATAAAACATAATTACAATAAAACATAATAAAACCAAGGAAGACATTTTGTGTATAATGTGCGTAATAAAAAACATGTTTATAATTTCCCCTTGGGATATAAAAGCATGAGCCATTTGTTTGTATGATTATGAATCATTCTCCTCTAATGAAAGGTGTAGGAAGCAAAAAGCACATAACTACCTACATCAAACGAAGGACATTAATTAACTGTACTGAAATACCTTAAAGATAATACTATGTAGACAATTTGATATAATTTGTAAACAACAGTATATGACCTGAAATAAGCTTCAATTTTTAGAATTTTCTTGAACGAGAATGGTTAATACAGTGTGTATAATATTAATGAAGATATTTTTCAGTTTTAATAAAGACGTCTATCAACCTTTGGTCTTCATAACCATTAAGATAAAACGACGATAGTTTAATTAAAACTAGTGTCAGGGGATTTTGCTTTGACTTAATTATATGTAAAGAATGGGTAATATTTTTTTAATCCAGAGAAATATTAGAACAAATTTGATTTATCTGACTTGATGTTTATAAAAAGTAAAACATTGATCTATCATTCAAAAACTAGCTTTTTGCATTATCAATGGGTTTTTTTATTCATAAAAATGTTCACAAATGTAAAGGAAGAAGATAATACACAGTGGTCGACCGTCGATCTCAAAAATTCTATAAACAATACAGATATGTACGTATTCTAGTGAAAAGTCATACTAAGCCCATTTCTTTACTCCTCAAGAAAGGTAACCGCATTGAAGGTAAAACTTTAAGTCACTTTCGAGAAGTTTGACAGAACCAGAAAATTATAACAGAATTGAATATAAAAAAAAAAAAGCTTTTCAACAGTCAAAGCTACCATTCCCCTTAAAGGCTAAAGATCAGACTATTTAAAATTATGACAGCTGATTAAAACTGGAACTCATAAGTTTGCATATCTTCGTCAATCTTTTTTTTTTTTTTTTTTGTTTAATAAAATTTTTTAAAAATATATTTGAATTACATTGTGTACTTATTGTGTCCTTTTTTAAGTGTGAAGGCAAAAAGCAAAAGTTTCAACATGAAAAGAAGATTTTGCTGCGGCCTTCAATTCAACACTTAGATATATTGACGATGTTTCATGAGTCTGGCACATCTGTACTATGCTCTGTTATAAGACGCTGATGGCTTTCTGACAACTGAACTTCAAAAAACATGATGACTTTTTTCTGTTGTCAACTTCCCTTTATGCAGCAATATACTTTTATCTTTGCAAATGGACCTAGTGTATGTCTCACTTTTATTCGATGTGCAAAACAGGATAATAACAGTCCAGCTTAAAGTCAGTATTGTGGTAATTCTTACGTCCATACAGAATCATTGTTGGCGAACACTGTCATTTGGTCAACTGTTGTTCATATATTGTTGACTTTGGTCATTATTTTAACGTTGAAATCTCGGATTTTTTCCTTTCCGTTCTAATGACAAAGAGCACGGTGGATGTAATAAGTCGACATAGGGATGCTTACTTCTCCGTGGAACCTGGTCCCACCTCTGTTTTCAAAGGCTTGTGTTTGCTCTGCTTATAATTCGATTTCTTAAAATGGACGTTTAAGGATGATCACTGTTCCCTTTCGTATTTTCATTCTAAGAACTATTCTTAAACAAAGAAATCATTTACAAAACTAAACAGAAAAACTGGAGCTAACGTGTTTTGGATCCCGACTATACTCCATCTAAAAATATATACAATAGTTTTACATAGGTTACATATACATGACATGTACAATGTATATACATGTACATGTTGATAACGATCATGAAAAAGTATTTGATTAAGTAGATGAGTAGTGTTTTTTAGGCATCTGCATGTGCAGCATAGATGAAAAGTAACTTGTATGCCCCGCCGACATAATGAGTCCACCTGATGTCACAACAGTTAATACTAGAATCGTTCGGCAGAGGACAAGACGCTCTAGACTTTCGATACAGATAAAAGGGACTTTCTACACTTTTTCTTATGTAATCTATACTCTGAATTGTTTTAATAAGATGTACAGTCATGTTTATATGGAGGTAACGAATGGTAGTCCATTAAACAATACTCCGGAGCAGAACAAACTCGAACCTTAATAAAGATCAGAGGTGGGAACAGTGCCATGGTGAAGTGAGCATCCCCTGCTCCTGATCAGGATCGTGAAATAACGGGAAAATCCGTCGTCAATTCAGCGTGGTTAACAATAAGTATGAAAAACGTCAGACAGCATATAACTTTATGATAAATTGTATTTTGGTGACAAGGTCATTATATCACCATAGAACTTACGTGACCTCAAACGAAACTGTTGCTATTCTTGCTTCATCACTTCACTTATCTCGTTTTAAAAATTGTTCATACTTAGAGCATGCTCTTGAGTATCGAATCAACTGGGAGATATATACATGTACCTCGTATTCGGGCGATGAAGATATGTTGCTGCATAAGTAAGGGAAAATGGTAATTGAAAAGATAAAGTCAAGTGGTTGTTAGATAACATATATATATATTTAGCGTCTTATTCTGGTAAAATAACCAAATATGAAACAGATGAGTTAGACACTGCATGAGGTATTTTTTATATCAGGTTCATCGGGATATATCGTATCGACATAAGAATCGAAATAACCGATTTAGAAATTACACTTAGATAATGCTCTTGATTTGAACTTATAATTTATTGTTTAGACATTACGACAAAAGAATTGGACACAAGTTATTATAGGATTAAACGTTCTTTTTTCAGAATTTATCGATGTGTAAACTCTGCCTTTTTACTCACAAACTAAATAAAAGTGCGAAGCACTTTTATGTAAAGTTTGTGAGTAAAAAGGCAGAGTTTACACATCGATAAATTCTGAAAAAAGAACGTTTAATTCTTATAATTCCAATCACGAATTTTTTAAATTATTAAAATTATTTCCCTTTGAGGCCGCCATACAATCCGTTATTTTCTATGGCGTAGGAATACTTTATGCCGCAAAGAACGTATACAAGATGAATATCGATAAAATCCAACTTAAATTGTCAAAACAATCAATAAATAAACTGATAAAAACTCATTTAATGTTGTTTAAGTCAACAAATATCGTAAATACGCGTATTCTCCAAAATAATTCGTCCTTGACCATGGTCATGTTGACATTTTAACAACAACGTCATAACGAAAGATGCAGACCGACGACGTCCTCGATTTGCTCTGGTTTGTTCAAAGATTTAGGGAGAATATGGGATCTACAGGATGTTAACATATGAATTTGATGCTAAAAAGGCAAGAGTCTGAGGTACGTTTCTTTTCCCTATCACAACGATACCAACTGAGCTGACATGGAACGTCGAGAAAACGACAGCATGATCAGCGATTTTTTAAAATTCACACTCATGATCCGACAGTGACATAAACATAATATTCCCGTCTGTCAGTCCTGTTTATCTCCTTTTCATTCATTCATTCATTCGATCATTCTTTCATTCATTCATTCATTTTTATTTCAAGTTTCTTGTAATCATAATTTAGCTATTTAAAACGGATTATATAGAAGTAGCTTATCTGTTTTAAATGTTTTTACAACACTCAAGAAAGTAGTTCTAATTGAAGAATTCATCGATGTGTAAACTTTTTCTTGAATTTGTTTTCGTCCAATCAAAACACAGGGAATCAATAAATAAAATTAAGATTGGAATTATTAAAACTTAGAACGTCCTCTCCCTCAAAATATTGTTCAAAAATTGATTTACAATGGATAATGCTCTTGTGTATATCACAAACTGGTAGACATAAACCCCATATGCATAAACTCCGTATATAAAGAAGTATAATCATTGTTACATGTAATTGATAATGCTTTGTCAATATATACTTATAACTCTAAATGTTGTGATGATTGCCACGGCAAGTTTTTTTTTTCTTCTTAATTGTTATAAGTTCCTTTAAAAACTGCTTCAAATGAATTCAAATTTAGATCTGCATGTAACGGGCGCGATTGGTTTCCATGGGAATTCCGACAAATCAGTCTCCAAAACCTTCATAGGTATTTTCAATCAGAAACTGGAGCATCTCGTTTTTAATATCATCTTCCGAGTTCTTGAGTGTACAATGAGAATGTTTTCTACTATTATAATTTTGCAAATGGTCGATAAAAATTTAAGTAAATTTTTCGAATTTCTTTTTTTTATTGGAAAAAGCAGCTATCTGTAAAGTCAAAAAGTCTTGACTTGCATGAATGGAAGTATCCAGTTTTGAAAAGTGGTACGTTTAACTTTTGATGTTACTGATTTTGGTAGAAATTTGTATTTAAGTTCCTCGATCAGAGGTACATGTATCTTCACCTACAGAATTCATCTTATTGCAATAATATATTATAAAATGTTTGAAACTGACACATGTTTTAAGAATTCATCCCTTAAAAGAGGGATAATGGATATAAATTACAAAAATAGATTCTAGTTCATCTAAAAAAGTGAATTTTATAAAGACAATTAATGCTGTTGTCTGCTTTAATAGCTGAAAACAATATAATTATACAGAGTTAGAACAAGATAGATATAGTTTTCGTAAATGCCCATCAAAAACATGACGATTGTATATTAGGTTTTTATTTGGTTAAATAAATGAATAAACATAATGGCCTTTCTTCTTTTTTTTTAAATTTAGTACATAATTTAATTGTAATATACATTGTATTTTAAAGAAAATTCGATTGAAATTGTGACAAGAGAAAATGCTTATTTTCAAATCAAACCAAAATTAATGAATTAAAATGCTGTAGTAAGAAAATAGGTTCCTTCAAATTAATATGCTTACGCAGTTGAATGGGTATATAATCAAATTTTAGTAGATAAAAAAATTGAAAAGGAAAGAGAGGGAACATAAACTTTGAAGATCTAAATTATGAAATAAAACGTTTGATTTTTCATGTCGCAATCCTTGCTATTCAAGAACTATAAAAATAATTAATGCCACTGATTTAATCAGGCCTTTTATTTTCAAAAGATTAAAGATCTATATATTGTCCATTTACGGTCACTAAATCAATCCAGTGTCGAGTGGCGATTCAGAAAAATTCCCCTCCGGTGCCCCTTTGTGGTTGTTTACACTATCAGTCGGAGTATATCGCGCAGTTATCGAATTGTGGCTCTTTGTGGAAGGATATAGGTCGGCGGCGGACTTGCACAAGCGCATTGTGTGTGATCAGGCCTTGATTTCGAAAGAACAGAGGTGAGTTTCTAAATAAGAATACACGTGAGATTTAACGTAGTTTATAACCCATGCTTGATTTGAGAATATTGCACTGAAAAAGAGGAAGAGCAAATCGGTAATTATTACAGCTATTTCATGTGAATATGGCTGAAATTTCTTTTATTCTGAGTGCATGCTTTCTATGTGTATACGGGTGATTTGAAGGTGAAATGTTGCAGGTAAGTGATCGGCGAATGTTATAGGTGATAGAGCTCATTGCTTGGGAGATTTAAGATTGGAATGTTGCAGCATGATTTTCAGAGGGGAATAATTGAATGTTGGAAAAATAGATCTGAGATTTTCTCCAGAGAATATTCTATCAGGGTGACCGGGGGAATTCTATATTCTTGCGCCTCCAAAGCGTGTCCCACGGTTGACTAGTCTTCGGATGTCGTAATCTAAGACAATCTAAAAACAACGCCACCCCAGGTACTACCGTGTATAACAAAAACAGGTGTCGGCTATTCACCCCTGGGGGCATACAATCATGAGACATTATCAGACATTTGTTATGTGTACGGATATAGGAAGCAGGTTTATAATCCAAGCCCCATGTTTTAATAGCTTTATGCACAAAATGCACAGCACTTAGTCTTTCATGTAGTACTAGCCTATACCTATACCTACATATGTTTTGACAGGACATTCTTGCATACCTTGACCTATATTTGTACTTAATTAGGGAAGTATGATGCTCGTTTGTCATCAACTGTCATCTCACACAAAGACATCAGAGAATACATAATCAGTTGATCATTGGTCTATTATTTTCTATTTTTATCCAGTAAATTGTTGTAGATTTCAAATATGTGTATATATCGTTACCCTGGTTATGTATAAAACTACATTTCTGCAGGTGGTACACAGGTAGGAGGTGATTTTGACAGAAGATGTTTAGCAAGTTGGTAATAACTATGACAGCACCTGTTCTTTATAATTAGAGCCTTGTTTGCTTTAACCACAACAATTTACATAATCATTCTTTTTGGGACCCCTTCCCTACCCCAAATTATTACAGAATCAATTTGATATTAAAAAGGATGTTGTAAATGTGTGTTTTAAAGTATAGTAAAATATTATCATTAAAACATGAATAAATGTAGAGAAAAAAATCTTTCATTCCTTATTTAGTTCATTAATGCAACTGAGAAAGTTATAAGATAAACACGGTGCCATTTGTTTTCAAAAAGTTTAACTCCATATTTAAAATGTCTGTATTCATATTTCACACATAAGGTGATGGCTTGCCTTTAGTACCCGAAAGCAGATAAGGAAAAATGTGCAACAAAAATACCTTGAAGTGTCAACTTTAAATTTGCTACAGGGCTTACTATTTAAAACATGTTGACATCAGATGGAATGTCTGTTAAATTAGTTGACAAGGGGAATTTCAGTTAAGAGAACATTTGGTTAAAGTGTATATCTAATTTCTAGTTGGTCTCCCACCTGTTAGAGTTTTGCAGAACATTTAGGTACAGTTGTGAAATTGTTGGAATTACTGTAAGACATATAAACAATGACAAAGGCAACTTGTTGCATCATGTCAATTAAGATAGGAAATAGTAGTCCTTTCTTTAAAACACTTGTGCTATTGGACAAAAGTAATTCATTAAATCCATATCTGATCAATTTTTCTAATGATGAATTAGGATCAAAGATGTTTAAGTCTGCCTAATTCCACTGGTGTATCAGCAAGGGGAAAATCATCATTACTTTTGTCATTAATTATTCAAATTAAAATGAACATTCTTTCATGTCTTTAATTGTCCTGAATAAGAGGAGTACTGTTTAGAAATTTTAAATTAAAAAAAGTGACAGTAGTTTGAAAAATATTCCTAAAAACAAATTATTGTAACATTTCAGACTAAATTTTTATGAAACAAAGTAGATTTATTATGATGTATTCAGTTTATTTATTCCACACATTGACTAAAATTTAACACTCAAAAAAAAAATCAGCATGGTTACAAGTTGACGTGTTTAGCTTTATTTCTGCGTTAGGCCAATTGTCATTGCGCAACTATTCCTCTCAAAAAAATTATTGTTACGCATTACTTTATTCACAAAACAAACTTATTGTTACGCATGAGCACATTGACGACAAGTTGTTACGTAAATTAATTAAATTAATGCATGAAAAAAAAAATATCTGCAATAAAGAAACCATGGAAAGCAAAAAAGAAACTGAATTTTTTATTTTGCAGGTTGTAATTGGATGAAAAAACAGTAGCCTGTTTCCAAGTATCAAATTGATTTTTATACAGTTTTAAATCAACATTTTATAACAGTTTTTTTAAAAATTTTATTTCCAATTTTTACTTCAACTGTAAACATGGTAAACATGTGCCATAACAACTTTTGAAATATGATCCTAATATTTCAAATAATTTTGTCTAAGCCTTTAAAATATCTCTTTAGTTGGAGTTTAAGAAATGAAATGACAAAATCTGCCCAAGTTTTTCAGTATAAAAAACAGTGGAGACAAACAGAAGACTCCGACATTACAACCAAAACCATGGCCCATCGTGAAAAATATGATAGGCATGTGTATAAATACTCATCTGTAATGCAATGCCCTAAATCACAGGATCACAATTATGTGAAAAGCTTGTAACATGTCTAACATGGTTGTATACGTAGAAAATTGTAATTTTTTTCACATTTATGGACATCAAAGTGATTGCTAACTTTTTCATGCCAGAGCAACTCAGTGTTTCAGAAAGAGCTGTATAGTAGAATTGATTATATATCAGTATCTGCTGGGAATATTAATCATCTGATGGAGGGATCCAAGCCAAATAAAATGTCATGTTACAGCCCAGCTCTGATGTGTATTTGGTCTGGTGTGGTATGATTCCAGGACATATTGTAGCCTATCTGAAATAAAATCTCCAAGTCAATATTTTGAGAGCATTGTTGGAAGGGGGCGGGGAGTTATGGAATAATGTAATTATTTTTTTTTAATATTTATTTAAAAAAAAAAAAATCAGGGGATATTAACTCCTGCTTGATCTTGTTGATTTGATTATTTGTTATGAGAATGGATGCATACAATTAAATACCAATTCAATCAAGTCAGTAGTAGCAGAATGATACAATATATGTTAAATTCATATGGCTTTCCAACATTTCCAAGGAAATCAATAAATTAGATTACGTCAATGTTCTGTATTCAGTGCTTACCTTGTTGTTTTGTAGGAGAGATAACTGACACTAGCACAATGAAGAGTTTCCTCCCTTGTCTCCTGGTGGTTCTGGCCGCGGTTCCTCTCTACGCAGCCCCCATGAAGCCACAGAACATGACCTGTAAGTAAAATAAATATGTAAAATGTACTGAAACTATGCACCACACATTCGGCAGGTAGAAATAAATACCTTGTAAGCTGAATTTTTAGTGAGGATTTAATTTTGGCTTTATTAGCGAGGGTGCTAAGACAGCTAAAACTGAATATCGCTTAAAATTGATTGCGTTATATTTGTTCTATAGGTTCTTAAGTGAGCATTTTAAAATCTCTAAAATTGCATCTAGTTAAAAATAATATACCAGTTTTTAAGAACAAATCGCTAAATTTGGTCTGGCTAAAATTTCCACTTACACGATATGAGTAAGAATTAAGAACTAACTTTAATCTTTATCTGTCGTAGAAACATAAATGGCATAGGGACATTTAAAATTAAAATGACTAGACTACATCATTTTGATATGAACGCTATTGCTTGAATTTTGTAGTCTACATGGAAAATGTTGGAAGTTATCAAGGAAAGTGTGCCAAAAGATGGACACTGCCCGTTACCAATGACTATAAGTACGAGTTAGTGTCCAACGGGCGGGCCGTCGGTGGCAACTGCAGCACTAAGGTTGTTCTCCAGAAATCTACAAAGTGTCGGGACAAGATCTGTGTCAGAGTAGATGAGTGGACGCTGGATGCAAACGTCATGAATATCACCTTTACCGGCGAGAAAGAGACGGTAAGTTGTAAAGTGTTCTTAATATTACAACAAAAAGAAATTGAAATTAATGACCAAATAATTTGATGCACAAGATTTTCATACAAAAATTTCCGTTTTCTATTTTTTTTCAAAGAGGGGGTGGAGGGGGGGGGGAATTGTGGTATCAGGGACATTTAAAAAGTGTGCAAATTATTGTATAGTTAGTAAAAATTTCTATTACATTAAAGTATCATTTACACACAGAAACACAAAGAAAACATAGATGTGATACGCTCTTTGCAGAATAATATAATGAATCATTCCCTATTTACAAATGGCTGGCAATTTCACTTGGGATTTATTTACACTATGTATCCATTTGGTAGTTTGTCACAGCTTTATTAAAGTGCATACATGACATACAAATTAACAATGGTAATCCATGTGATTTTTTATCTGCTTAATAAAGGGAAATTATCATATGATTCTCAGAAATTGTGTCCCCTTGAGTATGTTGACTGTACTCATTCAGTTGAGTTTTTTTGAATTTTAGAAAATCATGAAGTTCAACGATGAAAAGATGACAACAAAATGCTTTGAGGGCATAACATTGGATATTCATGTGTTGGAGGATAAAGCCTACACTATGATGTGGGCCGATAACAAAGTTCCAGATAAACCCTACAGCTTTAAGTTTGCTCTGTACCCTGAGTGTCCAGGTTACCCTAAAGGGCTCGTAGAGGCCTCCAACAAAGGTCAGTAACTATCGGATTTACAAGGAGAAAAAATTGGAGGAATGAATGCAAATGAAATTAAACAAAAACCAAAAATTGTGTTTGAGGTTGTAATAGGGCTGGGTATTGAAAGAAATTTTTCGATACGATACATATTGCAATACAGAGGTGCGATATGCGATACATATTGCCGATACAGACAAATGAGAAAACACTACTTTTTGCATGTTTTTTTTAAAGAGGTGATATTATATAAATGGTGCCTGTTTTGGAGGGTAACATTTGAAATTGACACCCCAAGGAAAACCATTGTCAACCGACGCGTCAGCGGAGGTTGAGAATGGTTTTCCGAGGGGTGTCAATTTCAAATGTTACCCTCCAAAACAGGCACCATTTATTTTATTATACTGAATGTCTTATTGATTTAGGGCGTCAGCAAAAAAAAAAAAAACCGTTGATCGTCTTTACGTTCATGTAGAAAGCTTTCACACTCACCGGTTCACTAATCTCTTTATTGTTTGTTTGATACTCGAATTAGAGTCATTTATCATATAAAGTTTCGTTATTTCTGGCTGGCAAGCATGTTTCCTACACTCGCAAGCATGTATCGTCTGTCGTTTGTTGTTTTCAAGTAAGCTATATCGGACGCAAGCTTTTATTGACGTTAATATCGGTTCTTTCAAACGCGCAACTGACGTTTTGAGAAGTCTACGGTGAACCGTACGCGCATAATTTCCACGCATGTGGCATTACCGTTGTGTTACCTGTTGTCACGTGTGTTGCTAAGGCTCAGGGTAATCGAACGGATTGTTTACTGCGTCTAAACCAATCAGATTTTAGTATTTAACATGAAAGTATAATAATATTTTTTGATTACAGCATAAATTTACAAAAATAAAACATTTTAAATCCTTGTTTTTTTATTCTTTGAATGGACAAGTGTATGAAAGATGAATGTTATTTGCCCATATTTTTCCTCAGAAAAATCAAGGCATCAGTCCACTTAGTCAGGTTTCAGACAAGCCCTTGTGCATGTAAATATGTTGCCTATGGTGCTAAATACTCGGACTCGTTCTGAAGCCACAAACGACATTGACCTGTTTGTCTGTGTTGATACTTCACTTGACGTCGTATTTGTGGAAGTAATGGCAGATAAAATATTTTACCAAATTGCTTTGAGATAAAATAAACTATGACTTAAAAAATTCTGATTGATATCTTATTATCGGATTACATTCCATGACTTTTTTTCGACGCGCCATTTTACCAACCGGAATTGCCTCCAAGTTTCACAGTAGCAAAGAGGTCAATGTTGCGATGCCGGCTGAGATGGGTAATAATATATAGGCTTGTTGTTCCAACAGAACTTGCGACTTCTTGTTGACATATATAATTACATTTTGCCTTTTTGCTGCTAACTTTTACGTAGCGACCCTTCACTTTTGACATGTTTACATGCGTTTAAACGATTTTAGATAAGTCGTTCGTAATATAAGTCACCTTGACGTTTTTCTTTCTCTTAATTAAAGGTTGAAGTAATCGAGCAATACGCAAGCATCTCTGTATCGGTTATCGTATTGCTAAAAAATATCGATATATACCGATTACCGATATATTGATCCAGCCCTAGGTTGTAACTGAAAATTTAATATCATTATTTATTTAATAAACTGTATTGAAAAATATTTTCTTGAACATGTTGAAACCAAGTGAAAATTCATTTATAAAAAAGGGTTGTTGATGCTTATTTAGATTCCATGGAGTTCAGCAAAGCTGATGAGTTTGAGGCAGCGACTACGATGAACATCGTCTATGGAGTCATCGTCGCTATCATCATCTGCTGCATGTTCCTGGTCCTGCTTCTCATCACCTACTGCTATTACAAGAACAACCCCCAGGGACGCAAGAGGAGAAATCAACCCAAAACATCCAAACTTGGTATATATGCTAAGTACAGTTGAACATACATGACATTGCTCTATGACTAAAGAATACTTGTAATTTATCAAAGAGATACTTTTAGCATGATTAAAATGTACATTTCATGAAAGAAAAAAAATATTTTCATGAAAGGAAAACTCAAAATATTACACAAAAAGGTTTAAAAACAATGAATACATACTCATTGCAAGCACAATTTGTGTCAACAAATTATCTAAAATGATGAAATTTGTTGGATTACCAATAAGTGTGTAATCAAGGGAACTTTGCTTGGCTGTACAAGTTTACCATAACTTAATTTTACAGTAATTTCATATACCTCAGGGATATATATCTGAATCTTGAACTGTTTTCTATTCAAGGATACAAATATATTGCTGTTATCTCTATTGTAACAGAGGAAACCTTCAGCAAAGAAAAGAAGACGATGGGAGAACAGGTAGCCAAGGACAAACGCGTGGAGGGACACTACAAGAAGACGGACGACTCAGAGTTACAGCCCCTGGTCTCCTCCGCTGCCCCGGCCGCCGCCGCCGTGGTGACCCAGGACGACCACGGATCCCCCACCATCAAGATCAACGAGGAGCCAGCGGAGGAGAAGGAAGAGAAAGAAGAGAAGAGTGATGAGTAGAGAGAGGACGGCCGTCACCCTGGACCATTCCTTCTAGATGATTAATTATCATGTCATAATTAATAAATAATAGTTAGTAGAATGATTAAGGGATAACGTAATGAAAGATTAGTAATTATCATGTCATAATTAGTAGAGTAATTAAGGGTTTAATGTAAGGGAAGATGATTATTTTGTCGAAGAAAATTGGGATATTTTTCTGATACTTACGGATGCATAATTTTAAACTTGATTTGTTGGCATTGATCAGGGGTTGTTAATTAGTGATATTAACGATATTTTTTTTTTTAATCGTTATTGAAGTTTTTAATTAGTCAATTATTTTTTTTACCCTAATTCTGAATGTAGTGATATTTTGAAATAAGTATTTATAAATTAAATTTTTTTATTGATCATATTTTATATAATCAAGATGTTTTGTTTTAAAATGGAGGATTTGATATCTAGTTTTTTTTGTGTTCAGAAGAGAACTTGAATGAGAGGTTTGTTTCAAACTTTGAAAGTTTAGAAATCACAAAAAATCACTAAGTGATTACATTAATGTTTACTCTGCTCAAGTACGCAAAGCTTAGAGTTACATATATACAACTGTGTATTCATTCTCTGTTGATCAGTCTCTTTGATATACAAATATTGTTTTATCCATTTTATCTATCATGCATTAAGTGATTATGAAAACACTAATTTTATAGTATATCTGGTTGTATTTTTTATCTTGAAAAAAATATATTTTATTCTTTGTGCATTTAAGGGGGAAAATATGCTTTTTCAATCTAGCTCAGTTAATGTGTACTGCAGGTTGCGGTAGATTCCATCGATGTTACACTCGTCTCATAAGCATTATGGCATTGTTTTCACACATACAATGAAATTCCTTGTAGATTTAGGTGCTCTAGTTAGGTTTTGTTGTTAATACCTGAATGATAACTTACTCCCGTGTTAAAGTGTCTCTATATTGTGTATGTGTGTGTGTGTGTTAGCTCCATGTTTGGTACAGTATGTCTGTCTGTGAAGAAGAAAAAACTAAGGGCTGTTAGCAGCAAGTCCATGTAGCTGGGGTGGGGAATACAAACCAATTGGTTATTTTCCAAATTAAGAGATTCCTTTGTTTGTTTACATCTTTTATGTTTTCTCTTAACCATTGAAATATAATGCATTTTAAGGTTCCCCAGGCATTAAATGATATTTATATTTTTAATAACTGGTAATTTTTTTTCTCTTGTACATGTGAACAGAAGCCAGTTATCTGAAAAACAAATTTATACTGATTTTGTAAAAACTTTGATGCAATATCCGCATGTGATTCAATGACCCCCCCATCCACCTTCTTTCCATAGTGTAGACTGGTTGTGTAGATATTTAGAGTTTATTTTTTTGCCTACTTATGGTATATTGAAGTATATACTTAGGTTGTATCAACAGGTTGTGTCTGTCCAATCATCTCCATCCATGCTTGATTTATTACAAGGACAATATTAATGTGTTTAATACAGAATGTGCAATCAGTTTTCGTCAGATGTTTATATTTGTCAACAAGCACACTTTAGGAAAGATAACTCCTGCAACATTCAGACAGTCATTGTTTTTGACTAAGTCTTTCAATGCAATTTTTGTATTGTATTTTCTTTTGAAATTTTTTTTTAAAAAAAAGACTCCACATAAATCAACATATTTTTGGAGTAAATTCTCTCTTTTTTTTTGGCTTGTGTTTTACTTAAGAAATCCAATCTCTGTAAGCAAATTTCATATTTGTGAACTGGAATATACTTTTGTTAATAAGAAAAAAAAAATGAAATATTTTTCATTCTGGCAAAATTGTGTCACATTTTTGTATATATAACATCTGGCTGCAAGCGAAGTGGGTGCTTTTACACACTTATTAATAAATTTTTGATTTTACTCTTTGTTTTGTACTTCATTTCTAAAAGAAGTTTAACAAGTTCACTTCATACATTTTGGTGATATGGACCTTTTCCCTATTCATAAATCATAATTATTTCAGACTCTTCAATAATTATTTTTAATTATTGTTTCCTTTTACATTAAAACTTGAATATACTAATGAGAGAAGAGTAAAATGTGAGGGATTCGAACCCAGGCCCCCTAATTTTTCAGCCAGGAGTTCTACCAACTGAGTTATCTGCCGATTGGGGATCAAACTTGTCTGAATTTCTTCCTCCTTAAAGGTCTTTGGTCCCCAGTGACACCAACCCTTCCCCGATAGGTCTTTCACCTGTCACTTACAAAGCATCAGATATAAGAGGAGAAGAGGGAAAAGGTGACAGACCAGATTTGAATTCAGGAAAGTGCTCTACTATTGAGCTATTTAGCTGAGGCGCGGATCCAGGAATATTTTCCGGGGAGATGGGGTGGTTTCTACTCAAGTCAAAAAAAAATTCTGACCCAGAAATTTCTTGACAAGCAAAATAAAAATGTAAATTCATTTCCCAAACGTGAAAAACCTATTATCCGTTTCCTAGGGGGTCCAAGGTTACTTTTACTTGATTTAGTATAAACGTATAACTGCAAATTCCGGGCAAGTAGCCACTGTGGTCATTAAGTCTGTGACAAATTCTGCCTATTCCTTTTTAAAGTTAATGGATGTTGAAATAATTCTTTTAATAGAACCCCCCCCCCCCCCCCCCCCCCCCCCCCCCCCCCCCCCCCCCCCCCCCCC
>PRKT01000152.1:93357-151380 GCA_003671525.1 Saccostrea glomerata | reverse complement strand
GAACCCCCCCCCCCCCCCATATAGCCGTATAGGATTTCGCGCTTGCTACTTCACTTTTTCGTAAAATTTGCAGAATGCCCCTCACCAGTCATCACCAACTTTGCCAAACTTATTTTATTGATTAAATGGTTCAAGTAGTGGTATTAAGTTGTTTATAATATATCTTATGAAAACTTGGTTGAGTGTATAATATCCATGATGGTAGAATGTACGAACAGCTAATGCTAAAGGGGAAAGGGGGGTGGGCATAATCAAGTATAAGCTCGAGAAAAAAGTTCGAACCCAATTAAAAAAAAAAGGGATTATTGAAACAGTTGTAAATGAAGCAAATAATCTAAATATCATAGACTTTCGGGTTCTGGAATCACTCTTAATAGACACGTATGCACATTATTGATTAGGTAGCTCTAGGATACATCCAAGGAACGTTATAAATAGTGCAGCGTAAATCTAGCTATGTGTATGTAAAAGGGAATGATCCAGTAATTTTTTCTGAGCAGTGAAATTTACTTTCTATAAATCAATTGGTGGTACATGTATAAGAACACTCATCTTACAACTTGAGGGGGTCCAGTATCTACAGGGAGAATGTCCAAGTCCTTACTTTATGGAATTTTAAAAGTAGAATTTCTTTGGGAAATCCGACTTAGACTGATGACTTTTTTTATTGACCAGGGATGTTAGGCATTTTAAAATCATTTTTCTCTGGCTATTAATGATTTCATTAAAAATTGATATGTTACAACATATTAGGTATAGTATACTTACAGTTCTTGGTCACTGCATTTCTATAGTAATTCAGTTCCGTTTCACTGCCCTCCAAGTAGTGTTTGGTCTAGCTGCGTAAGGAAACATGGTGACACTAACAGCTGAGTAAGGCTGTATGGAAATATACTCGAATTAATTCCTTCATTTTTGAAATATCTTCTTTCACCTTCACAAATTTCCTTCACAAACTCGGTTCAACTCTAAAAAAATAAAAAAAATATACACTTTATCAACAATTTTAATCGGGTATTATAAATCCTATATCTAACAATCACGAGATAATGATGATTTCAAATATAAAAAAAAGATTAAGTTTAATTAAAAGACTTCAAATACCCCGATCGATAAATGCACTCGTCCGTCCTCCTGAATATAATGCGTCCCTTTAAGTTCAACAAACATTTCAAAGCAAGGAATCCGAATTTATGACTTATAAGTATTAACCAACCATGTACACATTTTGAAGCATTACGCGCTAGTCTAAACTCGCACTGAAGGTCTCTGGCCATTCGTTATTTTTAGCTGTTTTACTGGTAAGTGGAAATTGTGTGCCCAAATTTGTAAATCAAATTTTGAGGGGGGTGCTTTTACTGTTGCAAAATAAACATCGGCGGTCCAGTTTAGATATATTAAGTGAAAACTGCACATGTCAGCCGGATATAGATTTATAACTAAGGAATTCCTTCAGGTAGGTTTTAGTTTCTAAGAGAAAAATGGTCTTTTTTTACTTTAAGAAAAAATGCTACTCAATACTCATAGATCTTCAAAATGAATATTTCAACATTTCCTTTCATGAAATAGTTTTGGTGCACTGCCAATATCAGCGATATGTTTTGACCATTTGTCTCTGACATTGAAAAAGCCAAGTCAATGACACAAATATTTTATAGGAATATTTCGGCACTAAGCGTTTAATGCACTCTCGGTCACCTTTTCTTGGATGCTGTAGTGATGTATGCATAATGACCTCGGGTAGACTAGTTTTTATTAAAGATTTAGCTTTATTAATGTTTACATTATGGATTATTTCTTTATATAAATGATAAACTTTTATTTTGATTTGGTAACTGTACATAAACTTAATTAAAATAGCACCTAGACATATACTATACAGTGATACTCAGTATATGCACATATACACATTTTACAACATTATAATATCGTTTTTTTTTTTTTTTTTTTTTTTTTTGCAAATAAAGAAAATGTTGATGGGAATTTTTTGTGTGAATAAGACGGTAGGAGTAAATCCACGATATCGCGTATATATACACTGTGGTACCACATGCTTTATACAAACCCATTCAGAAATCGTCCTATTGAAATTACTCATTTTCAAAAAAGTATTTAAAGTGTAAACAAAACTGTAGTTATTAGGAAAGATTAATATATATACTTACTTGAAGTTTAAATTCCCCAGTGCAATATTCTCTGGCTTTGACGTTTTCTTCCTTACACTCATTCTCAAACATTGATTTCTCGTTGTCTATACAAGACAAACAATGGTGAATGGTGCAAAAGTAAAAGGCCCTGTTAGCTATTTATATTAATGTCGGACAAATTTTGGTATGTACTTAGACCCCGAATCAACCAGAGCATTAATTGATTTATGTATCTATAGATATTAACATCTGTCTGTAGTTATCCTGCTAATCAGGTATACCGTGTTCTACAGATTTGATACCCCCCTATCCTGTGACCGGGGTGACCTTCAGCTTTAGAGGGAGCCGTTCTCAGGGAAATTCTCGACATGGACCCAAGGATCTTCGTCCTAGCCGTCGCCACACTGGGCGTGGTGAGCGCCGCACCAATGGGAATGAAAAATATCCACAGTAAGTTATAGTTTTTTTTTTTAGTTTTTATTGAAATCAGAGATTTGAAAAAAAATATATATTTAATAATATTGATACTCTTTCATTATTAATAAATTAGGATTATTGGTTAACTGCTAAATTAATGTCGGTCGCCTGTTTCTTTTAATACAATAAAGTACGGTTAACGTAATAGTATATAAGAGAGAGAGAGAGAGAGAGAGAGAGAGAGAGAGAGAGATTGCATGCTATTCTGACGTAAAGGTACTATTTATGGTACAGCATCTGGTTTTTGTATCAGACTTTGGCGTGTGTGTGAATGTTACCATTCATTAACCTTTGCTGAAAAATATACTCTATAGGTAATTGTTAGATTAAGTTTTAATGAACCTAATTTTTGTACCGACACGATCCTTTTAATCGACATCAATATGTCCATGCATGTGTACACATATACTTACTTGAATAATTTTCTTTAAATCTTAAAATATCATATATTTTACGTTCGCGTTCTTAATTTCCCAGACTTATGGAACTCCAAAAAATGCATAGTTTTATGCGATAAGGCAGTGATGGCGTTCCATATGAAATTGTCTACTTGATATATATTACTGAATTTGTCCGTATCTATCTGTCCATTTGTGTAGATGATATCTATATGATCAAGCTTTCAATTTCTCATAATTTCTCGAATTCTTTTGTAATTCATTTGATCAATTTTAACAATGCGTTCCAGTTCGTCCTTGGGTAAAGCTAAGGGAATACAAGTTAACTTTCTTCTAAAAAAGAAGGGTCATCAAAACCACTATCGATGATAATAATGTTATTTATGACACAATAAAAAGGAGATGGAGTTATTTGAATACCCTTTTTTAGCTCACCTGAGCCGAAGGCTCAAGTGAGCTTTTCTGATCACATTTTGTCCGGCGTCCGTCCGTCCGTCTGTCTGTAAACTTTTCACATTTTCGACTTCTTCTCAAGAACCGCCGGGCCAATTTCAACCAAACTTGCCACAAAGTATCCTTGGGTGAAGGGGATTCAAGTTTATTCAAATGAAGGGCCACGCCCTCATTCAAGGGGAGATAATTGGGAATTAATGAAAATTTAGTGGCATATTTTAAAAATCTTCTTCTCAAGAACCATTGTGCCAGGAAAGATGAAACTTATGGGGAAACATCCTCAGGTAGTGTAGATTCAAGTTTGTTCAAATCATGACCCCCGGGGGTAGGGCGGGGCCAAAATGGCCGACCAAAGTTTTACATAGAAATATATAGGAAAATTTCTTTAAAAATCTTCTTCCCAAGAATGACAACGCCATAATTCATCATATTTATATGGAAGCATGCTCAGGTATTTTAGATTCAAGTTTGTTCAAATCATGACCCCCGGGGGTAGGGCGGGCCCAAAATGGCCGACCAAAGTTTTACATAGAAATATATAGGAAAATTCTTTAAAAATCTTCTTCTCAAGAATGACAAAGCCATAATTCATCATATATATATGGACGCTTGCTAATGTAGTGTAGTTTCAAGTTTGTTCAAATCATGACCCCCCCGGGGTAGGGCGGGGCCAAAATGGCCGACCAAATTTTTACATAGAAATATATAGGAAAATTCTTTAAAAATCTTCTTCTCAAGAATGACAAAGCCATAATTCATCATTTTTATATGGAAGCATGTTCGGGTAGCGTAGATTCAAGTTTGTTCAAATCATGACCCCCGGGGTCAGGGCGGGGCCAAAATGGCCGACCAAAGTTTTACATAGAAATATATAGGAAAATTCTTGAAACATCTTCTCAAGAATGACAAAGCCATAATTCATCATATTTATATGGAAGCATGCTCAAGTAGTGTAGATTCAAACTTGTTCAAATCATGACCCCCAGGGGTAGGACAGGGTCAAAATGGCCGACCAAAGTTTTTAGAGATATATATAGGAAAATTCTTTAAAAATCATTTTCTAAAAAAAGGCAAATCCATGATTGGTCATGGGACTACTTTTGGATTTAAACTTTACAATAAAAAGCCATTTTCTACTTTTTCCTACCCTTAGTGCTCAGGTGAGCGATGTGGCCCATGGGCCTCTTGTTTAAGTACCATATGTGAAACTTCCTAGCTTAATCTATGTGCATAAAAGTTATTTCAAATTTGCCCTCGTGTCCATGAGTGAAAAAGTAACAAGTCAACAAAACGCAATACTGCGTGTAGTAGTAGTGAACAAATTGATATGCGCAAATTAAACAAAGCTCTCAGAAGGGGGGGGGGGGGTATTTAGGTGCTCTTTTTTTTTAATCTCCGGGTAATTTTTCATGAAAAAATTAATTACTGACTTTATTCGTGTTTTTCATATGTTTTAGTACTCATAAATGTAAGTTTGACGGCAGCGTGTTGACTCAGAACTCCTGGCATTGCAGAATTTATTTTAAAATTGTTTGTATTTGGTATTTCAATCGCTAGTTGAAATGTAAATTTACGCAGTACAGCCACCCCAACCCCCATTTCGAAAATAACAATAAGTCCTTTTGATTACAAGTGCTCTGAACATTATTTTATTTTAGACTACGAACGTACGTAATTTTTTCTTATTTTTTTTATTTTCAAAATGATGGGAGGTTGATATTTTAGCAACTAATATCATGTTGTAAATTTTGAAAATTTTAGCCTTTACCTCCCCCTAGTTAATTCAAAATTTACAACATGATACGAAACAAGGCTCTCAGAAAGGGGGATGGGTATTTAAGTGCTCTTTTTTCAATCTCTGGGTATTTGTTCATGGAAAAATAAATTACTAACTTTATTCGTGTTTTTCATCTGTTTTAATACACATAAATTTAAGTTAGACGGCAGCGTGTTGACTCAGAACTCCTGGCATTGCAGAATTTATTATAAAATTGTTTGTATTTTGGTATTTCAATCTCTGGTTGAAATGTAAATTTATGCAGTACAGCCCCCCATTCGAAAAAAAAAACAATAAGTCCTTTTGATTACAAATGCTCTGAACATTATTTAATGATAGACTATATACGTACTTACATTAATTTTTTTTGTTTTATTTAAATAATGGGAGGTTGGTATTTTAGCAGCATGCAAGCCCTTTTAATTTGTCAAAGTTTATTTCAACAGCGATTTGTAAGACGAAGTACCTTTAATTCTTTATTTCACTTTAAATATGTTTTTTATTTGTAGTCATAATGAACAACAGTGGTTTGGTATGGCAGGATCCGGGCCAGATGCCGCTGTATGAATTTTATCAGAACAAGGTGTGGGAGTGTGGGCGGGGGTGGTCCCTCCTCCCCTGGAAGAAGTTCACCCTCTCTTCCGAGGGGCAGGTATTCAGGAGAAGCTGTGACACGGAGTTCGTCCTTCCCAGGAGCGTCAACTGTTTGAACAAAATCTGTGTAAAGCCCGAGACGATCACTATAGATAGAAGTGGAATAGAAATGATGTTTACGAACATGTACAAAAATGAAACGGTAAAGTAGTATATTTATAGGCTGATTTTGTTCTTTATACACACCACAGACGCTTCTTGAACTAACGTTACATGTATAATGGTACATACATGTTCATTGAACTCATTATTGAACTCATCACCCATAACCACGTGCCCCCCCCCCTCCCAAAGACAAAAAAACTGAAATGGAAATTTTTTAAAGAAAAAGCTTTAATTTTAATAAAATATTATACAGAACAAATGGTTGGCTTTATCTACATACATGTAAAAGATAAGGTCTCAATCCTTGTTTATTGTTTTAATTTTCAGAAAAGGTTAACAAATACGGACAAAACGATGCAGTCGACGTGTTTTACGGGAAATTCCTTAATGGTAAAACTTAAAACGGACAACTCCGTTACGTTGCCTTCATCTGATTTCCGGTTCAAGTTTGAAATATCCTCGGAATGTCCCGGCGCCTCCAAAGACCTTGTGATGAAATCTAACGAAGGTAAGGGTTGTTGGATTGCGAAATACTTCGCAAATTGGAGAACTGCGAGGGAAACTGCGTTGTATGGGCATTGATAGGGAGGGTTTGGGGAGGGGGAACTTTGTTAATTGAAGTGCTCTAAGGTTATCTTTTTCAATTTTTCCATTGTATTTCAGCCTTTTTACAATTTTACAATTTTTTTCTCTTCAACTTGAGGGGGGGGGGGCAAGATTCCCTAGCTCATCACCAGGCCAATACAGAAATGTTTCAAAAGTTTCAATTGTTCTCAGTGGCAGCAATAGAAGAAAGGATTGCATCAAAAGATATTAGAATGTCTACTTTCAGTTCTTTCAAATTAATATATACCTTTTCTCCTCCTGCATTATTGGCTAGGAAGCAAACCAAGTTGAAAGTAGGGGCTCAACCAACAATAACACACACACACACACCCTCTCTCCCTCACACAAAAACGATCGAGGACTAAGCCCCAATTTTTAATGTCTATATTACGTCTATCTTTGCAAAAAAAAGCCCCCACCCCCCCCCTGGACTAAGATGCGAATGTGCATTAATTTGTAACAAACTGATAAACATTTTGCTTATTTTCTGTAGATTCTCAGGAGGTATCTGGCATGAACGCATTCGAGGAAGCTGAGACAAAGAACATGATCCTGGGAATCGTTACGGCTGTCTGCATCTGTATTGTCTTCATCATCATATTCTTCATCACCTACTGCTATTATAGGAGCAACCCAGACATTGGAAGGCATCACTACACGGGTAACGATTGGTCAATTTTGAACAGAAAAAAGGGGAAATGATTGGTTAAAAAAAGATCTGCAATATGATTGGGTAGAATACTTGCAAGTACAATGTAGATTAATAAAAATATAAGATTGAGTGAAACATTCAGTTAAAGCAGGTAAGTCTGAAAACAAAAAAAATCATTTTTCCATTTGAATGATAAAATTGTAGAACTGAAATGATCATTTCTGGGCCCCTGTCAGAAAATGCAAGAAAGATGAACGTTACAAAACTGCATTAAAACTAACATGAGTCTGCAGATCAGTTGGGTCAGGAAAAGTCAATAATTATTGAAACTTTCTTCATGTGTATTTTCAATGTATATTTTACCTATATCATTTTTTATAGGTGTACAATCATCTTATATTTTTTTTTCTTTTTCAGAGGAAACCAAACCACTCAACAAATGATAAAGGGAGAAAATTTAGTTATTAGGATTTTTGTAACTTAATTTCTTGGGCTTGACTTGAGATGTGACAATTAACACATTTATGCAATTTATTTTTTTAATCTTGTGAGATTTTATTTTCAAACAAACATAAACCTTATCCTATTGAGTTTTTTTTCTCTCTGCAAGCAGAGTATAGTTTCCAATATTATTGTGGTTGAAATAGATTATGAAAAATGAAACATGATTCTCAAAAATTATAATGTAGCATGTAAATGATACCAATTTTTTAAATCTTAGTTGAATGTAATATTTTATTAAATATGTAATAAAAAATAATTTACATACTAGTATTTTAATCAGAAATGAGGCATTTTTTATAAGCACTATTAGTAAACAATTTCATGTAGACACTGGTTTTGAACTACATAAACACCACCTACATGTATAAACATTTATAGTTTGTATGTTTGAATTGCATCATGAAACTCGAATGAAAGTTTTGAAATTGTGTGTTTTTGTTGTCTCTTGATTTTGTCATACTGTGAAGCACATGCAAATTATATTTGTGTCTACATTGTACCTCTTGCCCTCTGAATTCTAATAAAAGTTCTCTGAATAGGATGCAAGTTCTCTTTGGCTCCACTAAACTGAGAAGCAGTGGAATTGCGTTTCTTATTCCTCTGCCTGTTAAAACCATCTAACAACTTTTTATCCAGAAACACAAAGCTTACAAACAGCCTCAAATAATATCTCCCTTTACAAAACAGAGCATTTTGGATAAAGGGGGATAAATATACTTGTAAATAAATGTAACCCTGTAAACATATTTCAGTAAAGAGGATGAAAAGGTAGTAAGTGTAAGACACATACTATCCCACTAGCTTAAGTTGGTTCGTTAACCCTCTAGCTCAAAGAGTAAAGCACCATAGCTAGAGACCACCGAACTGGCATGCCAGAGGTTCTAGGTTCAAATCCATTCAGAGGCATACCCCTGTATATTATACAAAACCAAAAATGAAGAGTAGGAATCTTTTTTTTTTGTGTGTGTTTTGAATGACTGGCAGAACAAATAATTCACTGGAATACATAAAATCACCTTTATTTTCCATACATTATTATACAAATGTAATCTCTTCAGAAAATGGTCAAATGTGAATTCAAAATGATAATAAATGCCTGCTCATGAATTTAGTATTCAGTATTCAAGTCACAGCATCTCTGAAGATCACTTCTTATTCAGCGTGTTACACAATAACACAAAGAAGAATATCTACAAAGTAAGTAAAGAGTTCATGTTGACATGGTAGGAAGCTGTCGCTATAATGGGTTTTTGAAGTTAGCCATGGTGACATCACCCTCTGATTTTATTAAAACACTCCTAAAAAGATAAATAAGAATGGTTAGCTATGTCAATTAAAGGGTTTTCAAAAAATTACAAAAATTTGAAAATTAAAACCATAGAAATGAAACTTGTTTTAATTTTTTTTCTTATAAGAAAACAAAAAGTTCTATCTTAATCAAAGTAAAGAAAAGATTTTTAAAAAAAATTCTATTTCAAGTTTAATAGTTAAACATTGTACCTACCCTCCTTCTGATTCAATACAGACAACTGGTGATGTGGAGGCATTAGGGTGAAGCTGAGCTGCTTGGCGGACAATATTGGCCACTTGTCCGGCTAGTTCTGGTTTGCAACCTCGAGCTAAGAATTGAATGTTAAAAAGAAATCAGACCACATTAAATACAGTATTGATTTTCAATTCAATATTCTTGACATTGAGGCTTTGATAATACATGTAATCATAATTAACTATACCTAATAAAATATAACATTGAAATAAAAAAAATAATACCAAAATTAAAAAAAAAATTTTTAATATAATTTTTTTTGTCAAAAGCATAGCTATAGTCCTGAGTTTTATACCTGCTAAGCAGAGTCCATTGTTATCAGCACACAGGGCCCCACTTATACCAGGTACACGGCATCTGCAATAGAATCTGTTTTATAAACACAGAGGTGCAAATGCCTGAAAGGTGTGACAAACGACATGAACAACGAAACTGTCAACTTTAGAAGTATCATCAAATGCAGTATATCTAATGATATCATTGATATCATTTCTTGATCTCTTTGTCTCTTTCTTAGAATGTTTATTATTCTAAAATTAAAATCTAACGATATCCTTCTTAAATATATGACCTAGCTCCCGACAATATTAGTGTGTATTGTGGAAAAATAGTGTGCTGAATTTGACATTCATTCATATTATATCAAGCGTTGCAAGCGAGGTCTCAAAGCAAAGCTTGGGCTAGAGAAAATTTGGACTACTGCACATTCATTTGTCAGAATTTTTTTCCTCAGTAACTCTGGACCCACAATGCATCGCTTGTTTAAACTGCGTTTTCACGAGAACAGCAGCAAAAATTCAATTAAGTTAAAACACCTTGATTTAAGAATATCCGATCCTCAGCCAGGAAGGATAACTCCAAAAATTTATAATTAATTTGAAATGCATCAAAATGAGGCTTGAAAGTGAATTTTTTTTTATGCAACAATTTTCATTGTATTCATCTTTATAAGATTCAAGGTCTTTGAAAGTCTTAGAAAAAATCTAATAAAAGTTGACATTTGTACCCTACCAAAGGAGAAAAAAATTAATACAGTTTTAGAGAAATAAGATTTTCTTGAATCCAGCCTTAGATACCAATCCTTATTAGCATGATATGAAATGAAAAGTAATGTGTGGTGTCTTGCAATGATCATGATGATAGTAAATTGATGATAGTAAAAGCCTTTTACACTATGTATTATAGAATATATGACGGAAAAAGAAGACAAAAAAAAACCCAAATAAGTATAAAATTAATGACAATTTCTCTGACTGCCTGGATACCTATTTTTTTTTTAACCTAAAATATATTTGTTGATCAATTTGCAATTAGAAAATGCTGATGCTCTAATTCGCTTTCTCTGCAAAAATATGGAGATTTGAAACTTTTCCCTATATAACGTGATTAACTTTAATCTTTAACTTTGAAGAAATACCATGAATACTGTGAATAAATTTACATAACTTTGTGAATTCAGAGATACTTTTATGAGTTATGATTTTTGATTACTTAACTGTAATTCTATAAACCTGAGGATCGGACTACCTTAATGGATAAATATTGAAATAAATAGTTAACAAAAAGTTCTTCATTTACTTTCAGCATTGTTCATGCAGGCTTCTTTTTGTAACTTACGTACAACGTCATGTGAGGTCAAAGTCTAGACGCATCAAATGGCACGTGCGGCTTGACATGCCCGATCAAAACAAAAGAAATATCGAACTGCACTCGTTATAATGGTTGCACTGTCAACATATTATTTAAAAAACTTTCTACTGACATGGAAAATGTATCTGACATTTAATCAGATATCGTGACGAGCTTTTGTCTGTTTCATTGGCACTCCCCATTATAATTGTGAAAAATTATAAACAATTAAACATTAGTTACATTTACAATACTATGGAAATATAGTATAGTAAATGTTTATTGTTTAACAATTTTAAAGGTAGGGAGAGACTAGCTAAGGTCTGTTTGTAGCAGAGACATACAAAACATGTTTTATATGTCTCTGGTTTGTAGTGCAGTGCCTATGTAAAAAAAGCTAGCTGATCTCTTTCAAAGTTACATTGCTTGACATAAAAAAAGAAAGCATCCTAATGATATACAACGAGAACGTTACAAAATATTGAACATATCTTACGTTTCTTCAAGATGTTTTTCAAGCTGTCTTTCCATTTTTCAATCACCTGACATTTCTCAAGATACTTCCGGTTTACAGATTTCAATACTTCAACCCAATAATATTCATAACTTTTTAAAATAATTGTATATAAATAAATATTTTTGCTCAAAATAATTAAATAAATCCTCTCATTTAATTATATTTGTGAAATTTTTGCAATAAAAATAAAATTGAATTGGTGAACCTATTTAAATAAAATTCGACTCACTTTTGAACGAGTTCACAAATAATATCAGACAGATGGCGCCAAATTTCAACTTAGCAGGAAAAGAAAATGATTCAGGTATTAATCTAATATCTTGACAAAAACAGACATTTTGTTGAAGTACAAATATCGCAAAAATGTGCTCAAAATGTTATACTTTATACAAAAGGATAATGTACACCTACTAGTATTTGTTGTGTATGTTTCCTTTTCATTTAGATTACTGAATTGGTGCCAGTTCTATTAGCTGCAATTGTAATATCTTCAAATAGTATTTTGACCTATGGATTGAATACTAATGTATCAGGTATGCTATAGCCTCCTATAGAGGGAGTTGACTATAATTATAAAAGCAAAAGTTAAACAATATATGATGATTAAATCCTCAACGATCAGTCTGATGTAAAATGCATTATTTGTTAGAAGAAAAATAAACAACAAAAGAATTAAATCATATTTAATACATGTATCACTTTATATAAAAAATCAATAAATATCCTTTACAACTACATGTAGTTGAAAACAGGTAGTACTGTCATGAAGTACTGTCAGTGGGTGTCGGAGCAAAAATATTTCACCATTGTGACATTGACATCATCAAGTATGGTGTCAAAACTGCAGCAAAAGCTGTTTTAAATTGATTCAAAAATGATCATAGAATGACATCAAATTGTGACAAGTCAACAAACAAGTAATCATGTATAAATATCAAATAAGAAATTTATCATATTTGTAAAAGAAATCAGGAGGTACATGATGAACTAATTAAAATGCTTTAGGCCTGCATGCTTATTATCAAGAAGTGCCTGCTTAATTAATACATGAAATATTGAAGCATGAGGTGACATAGTTCATATCCTTATAACATATGTTGAAATTCTTGTAAATTAAATCATTTCCTAAATAAATTTTAAGAAATAAGGAAGGTATACATACACAATCATTGATGAATTTATCCATTTCTTTTCCTAATTCCATTACAGACTGTGGGGGTACCCTGATATCTTGGGAGGGTAACATCACGTCCCCCTCCTTTGATGCTGGCCTTCAGCCTCTCTTTCACTGTGATTGGGTCGTCATTTTACCAGAGGGCTCGTCAGTTCAACTGAATTTCCTCCAGTTTGATCTGCCTGAGGGAGACAATGGTCTCTGCAAGGCAGGATTTCTTCTTCTCGGAACCATTGACATGAAAGGTTAGGGGATGTCTAGAATTATTGTGATGGTAAATAATCTCAGAAACTGGTAGTTTATTTACATTTGTTAATATATTGATTATGGTATATGCCTTGTATAGCTTCATGTAATATGAATTTAGGGGGGGAGAAAATTCTCATAAAATTTATTTAGAAGACTCATTGAAGTGAACTTTTCTGTGGAAAATGTTTTTTTTATAAAATGGATGGGGTTATTGAAAACTCTTATTCCCAAGAATCATTGAGCCAGTGAGCATGAGACTTATGTGAAAGCAGAGAGCTTTCTGAAGTAGTGCACTTTACTCATGTATACTGGGTTTTGCCCCATGGCAAAAGCTAAATCACACATATAAATAATACAACCACTAGTTGTTAAAAATATCAGTTTGTGGCACAGTGTACTCTGTAAGAATACATGTAACTCTGAATCTAAGATTCTCCAATCAAGATCAATCCAACTTATTGATTTATTTTTTTAAGGCAACAGAAGGAGTGAAGTGGGTCCAATCTGTGGAACACAATCTCCAGGGGAACTAACTCTGTCTCAGAACAAGTTTTGGTTGTCCATGTATGGGGGGACAACAGAAGGAGGTCAAAGGTCACGCTGGTACCAAGGGTTCACACTAAGCTTTACACAAGTTTTGTCACCAGTCCATGAATCTGGTACCGGTAATTAAAAAATCCACAAATAATGTAAAAATTAGATATTTAAAGTATTTCTAGGCAATTTGGCACAGAGAACTATTGATCACTTAATTTTAGTGATACCTTAAATTATCAAGCTTATTTCTGCAAGATTTTGAATCAATTTTGATCTTCCTGAATTTTGTTTATCATGATCTTTTCTTCAAAAGTAGAAATATTGGTGAAAATAAAATTTTTATAAGCAGATTGTCTTGCATAATAAAGCAAAAGTAAAGTTCTTGGGAATTAAGTGATTTACAGTTATATTGCCATATTCATTTTTTTTCCCATAACCTTGTAGATGGTACCTCTCAGTCTTCTGGCATGGAACAGGGTTGGTATGCACTGATCGTAATTGCTGGACCTCTTTTGTGTGTAATACCCCTATATTTCTGTCTGTAAGTATAGTTACCAGTCACTGTGGCATACAGTTTCAACCACATGTAAACAAGTTTAAAAAAAAAAAAACTTTAAAGACATGAAAAAGATCAACAGCATAATAATAAATGAGAGCACAGCTGCAGTAGATTTATTTGGTAGAGTTTATTTTGTAAATATAAAAAAAATACAATAATTCATAAAAAGATCCCTTTAGTTTAAATGTTTGCAAAAATTGTACAATAGCTTGCAAACTTTTATTATAAAGATATATGAAATGAAATTATGTTTTATACCCTTGAAATTAATACCAGTCGACAGGGATGCTCACTCCTCCATGGCACCTGGTCCCACCTCTAATGCATTTGGTCCGTGTTTGCCTCCGAAGGAGAGGGGGGTATTCTGTTTTACCCTTGTGTGTCTGTCTGTGTGTCCGTGTGTCTGTGTGTCCGTCCGAAACAAATTTTCGTCACAGTTTTCTCAGCAACTACTCATCGTAGATGCTTGAAATTTTAACACAATCTTCTCTGAGGCATGCCATATGGTGGGATACATTTTCGCATAAATCGGATATCAACTTCCTGTTTGTCTGTGGGTCTTTCCGTTTCATACATAACAAATTTTCATCACAGTTTTCTCAGCAAATACTCATTGTAGATGCTTGAAATTTTAACACAATCTTCTCTGAGGCATGCCATATGGTGGGATACATTTTTGCTCAAATCTGTTGTCAACTTCCTGTTTGTCTGTGCATCTGTCCGTTTCACACATAACAAATTTTTGTCGCAGTTTTCTCATTAGCTATTCATAGCGGATGCTTGAAATTTTATTACACCCTTTGTTGAGGCATGCCATATGGTGGGATTAGTTTTGATATGAATCTGATGTCAACTTCATATTTTTCTGTGCATCTGCCTGTAATTGAACTTGTGTTTATATGTTAACATGATAGTGCTTATTTACATCAGAGCGGGGGTATTACTAGTCTCAGCATTGGCTCACAGATTTCTTGTTTTTTCTCTTAAAGACTGTATTCTATTTCTATACTTTCCAGAAAGAGGAGACATTCAGTGGCACTGTACTGTACCGATCAGAACTCGACAGAGATAGTGGTCCAGAGATTTAGGAAGAAGCACCGTCCTCACCCTGATTTAGGGCGACACAGGGACTTCAGAATAGCTGTAAGTAACAATAGTCAGGATTACAGAATAACTCCAACTGCAGTTACTGTAATAAATGGTAGCCAGAGCACCTAGCTGAGAATAACTACATTGTTTTAAGTAACAGTATCTATATACACCCGCCTGTGCAGAGAATAATTTTCTGTAGGAAGGGCATGGTTTTTTGCCTAATTTTCACCAGATAGCCAGGAGACAAAAAGAAAATGTGCTAATGATATTAAAAAGATTCTGCTGTAACGTTAGCAATTTCTATGATTATAAGTCTAGTAACATCAATGCAAATAACTCATGTTCCTTGAATAATGATCAATGATTTGAATGCCCAGCTTAAAAAGTTAAGCTGTAAGTTGTTTAGCATTTTTTCCATTGTAGATTTCTAACCCAACAATTAAAGCAGGAGAAATAAGTAACATAACGGCATACTCTTACCATGGGGGCTCAGGGGACTACGAGAATGTCAAAGGATACAGAGATGACTTCACCTTGTTTAAAAGTAAGGACTAAGGACCATGGATTTTAGGGATATATCAGTACCATTTAATTATTATTTTAAGTCATTTTCAAATTACTTACCTTATAAGAATTCAGCCATAAAAAATTGGTCAGATGAAACACAGGTGGATTCTCAATGACTCCACCAACTACATTTGTATCAACGTCTCTAATTTTATAAGATGCATGTAAAACACAAGTACAGTGTAGTTATTATCCCTATTTTGTAGAGTGCTCTGTAGACATGGATGTGAAGCCCTCCTCTAATTATTCAGTAGAGGTGTATGGCAGACTTCCTTTCTTGAGGTGTACATGTATGTAACATAATTCTCTTTTGTTTTTAGATCTCTATGTCAGGGACTCCTCCTTTCCATCATGTGATGCTTCTTTGGAGAGTCCTGTGTTTACGGAGGTAAAACTTCTTTAATCCTGATCATTTTAAATTTAATGTAGATTTAGATAAAGTGCAATTGTACAACATTATACTTCAAACTTAAAAGTTGTTTAAATTTTATTCAGAAACTTCCTTTCTTGTTTTCTTGAGGTGTACATGTAATTGTAACATAATTCTCTTTTGTTTTTAGATCTCTATGTCAGGGATTCCTCCTTTCCATCATGTGATGCTTCTTTGGAGAGTCCTGTGTTTACGGAGGTAAAACTTCTTTAATCCTGATCATTTTAAATTTAATGTAGATTTAGATAAAGTGCAATTGTACGACATTATACTTCAAACTTAAGAAGTTGTTTAAATTTTATTCAGAAATATTCTAGTATTAGTCTTTTCCAAATTAACCTGAGACTTTTCACTTTTCAATCATTTAGGAATCTCAGAACCTAAACAAAACAGATTTACCACTCAGCACCAGAAGTAACTTCCTGACTGTCCCCTGTCGGAGAGCTAGGAATTCTCGGGTCTCCTACCTCAGCATTCTGCCAGACTTCGAGTCCACCCTAAACAACAGCAGTATCCAGCAATCTTCTCAGCCTCTCACCGTGGCCTCTATCGGAAAAGTCGACGGAAAATCTGTGTACATTGTCCAGAATCAACCAACCGAGAAAGACAAAAAGCCAATTATTCCAACAATTACAATCACCTCGGCTTCTCTGAGGAGAAAGCAGAGATTGTCCACTGTGAAAAATCCAGAGGAGACTAACTCTAAGACTGAATTGATTGACAAAAGCACTGGTCGACCATTTAGAGGTTCCATTAAACCAAACAGGCATGCCAAGGCTTGGCAATCTGTAGAGGATATTCCCAATGAAACAGACAAATGCAAAGAACCTATCCAAAATGCTCCATATGTTGAAGATTCTCAAAAATCTGAAAATTCCCCTAATACTTATTTTGAATTTTCTACTCCTGCTATCTCACAGTACAGACAATCCATAAAGAAAGAAACCAAGAAGTCTATTGAGGATGCCCAAAGTTGTCTTCAAACTGAAAATATTTTTCCATGTGAAAATATAATAAAGGTTCAAGAAGAGCCAGAGCCATTTAAAACTGAATTAATATCAGAAAGCAAATGTTCTGAAGAGAATCAATTGAGTACACAGAACCCAATCACATCTGAAATGGAAATCGCATCTGAAATGGAAATGCTTCTGCAACAACAGCTAAACAGACCTGCCCAGAGCGGAGTTGACAACACTGCATTTGAATTGTCTGATGCTGGTAAAGAGTTCAAGGGAAGCAGCTGGAACCAGTTTATCAAGGATGGAGAACAAGACAACAGGTCAAAGGTCAATGATGAGAATATGTCTTGTTTGAATACTTAGTAACAGTGGGTAATTGAACCATGTTTAACGACTTATAAAAGTGGGATCTTGTGGTACAATAAAATTATCTATAATATGTGCTGAATGAGTGCGTTTAAGATGACATCAAATTTAAAATATTTCCAGCAAGTTCTGAACTCTAGATATAATTTGGTATACAAACTTTGGCAAGTCAGGTCGTCAGTTTTTGTGTATAGACCAAAATAGGCTACAAAAAATCTACAAACATTCACTAGATTAAAAAATATGACTCAAAAGAGCTTTGTCAGTTAGAAGCCTTATAATTCATTGTTGTACTGTAGATCACTAAATTTTAGCGACACCTTATTTTCGCGAGATAGTCAATGACTCTTGATTAGCGAGACAAAATTTTTCGCAAATTAAGGATATTGCCCTATATATTCTTAAGGGATACTATTATACACAAGAATTAAATTTTCGCGAGCACACTGTCTCGCGTAATTAAGCGAAAATAAAGTTCTCGCGAATAAAAAGTGATTTACAGTATGTCAGAATTTTAATGCCCATATATCCATGTGGATGTAAAATATGTATTATGTGTATGCAATTAAAATTTCACCCATGTTCAGAAATTAAATTCATCTAGTTGTCTATCTGTTTGTCTGTCATGCCATGCAATATCTTGGTTGTGGAGAACAGTTGAAAGTTTATGCCTTGTACAAAGATTGTTCAAGACCAAGGGTGTGTCTTGACCTTGATGCAAGTTCATTTATGTCATTCAAGTAAGTTCAAGGTCACTAAAAGTATAAAATGTGTGTCTGGTCCACAACTTCCCAAATGGAGAAATGGGACTTGAGGTGTGACATTACTTTGACCTGAGGTCATTTTAAAAAAACTATGGTCACTTAGAAAACTATGTAACTTTTTTCCTGTTTATATGTATGTAATTTGCAGTGAAAATCAAAGGTTCATACTTTACACATAAAGTGATCTGAGAATATATAATGACCTTGATCCAAGGTAATTCCAGCAAGTTCAAGGTCACTAAAAGTATAAAATGTGTGTCTGGTCCACAACTTCCCAAATGGAGAAATGGGACTTGAGGTGTGGCATTACTTTGACCTAAGGTCATTTTAAAAAAACTATGGTCACTTTTAGAAAATTATGTAACTTTTTCCCTGTTTATATGTATGTAATTTGCAGTGAAAATCAAAGGTTGACTTCATACTTTACAAATAAAGTGATCTGAGAATATCTAATGACCTTGATCCAAGGTAATTCCAGCAAGTTCAAGGTCACTAGGAAAATGGATGATTTATGTCTAGTCTGTTACACTCAAAAAAGTCTTATTGGAAGCTGATATTTGACACAAAGGCATCGTTGGTAACCCACGGGTGATTCACATCGATTCTTTCTAGATCTATCACAAGGAAGCTTGTTGGCTCAAAATCCATAGTTTGCAATGATGACATAAAGGCTGCTACATGTAATATGACTTCAGTGAGTAACATTGTCTGGGGGAAAAAAATCATTTTCGCAAGTTAATGATTACTTTTTAAAGTTCAAAACTATATGTGGAATATTATCAGCATTTTCAAAAAAAAGCAGCAATGTATAAATTTGTTACCTTACTAACAATTCCTATTGATTGCCCTTATATCAGATAAGAAAAGATAAAATCTGTATGGTCAAAAATGGTTTTTGTCATACACGTCAATAACCAAATCACTATTCTAGTCTGATGACTAGTATACAGCCTGTAATTTTTCAATGAGATAATAAATGTCATACTATTTCAGAACGGTACATAAAAATATTTACAACAACAACTGTCTTGAGATGTTCCAAAGGGATGTCAACATTTCCGCTACATTGCCAAAATTTTCAACTCATTACTGCTAACTTTATGTCCTTTTTCACCTTTTTTCACCTTTTTTCTCAAAGTTGACAAATCTCAGGCCCTCTGTGCTCTTCTTTGGTTTTGATACCTAATCTTCAAGGTGTCAGCTGCACTGGCTAGGACTCTCCAAGTGTATCTCCCATCTTTCAAAGCTTCTGAGCAAGCTGATAACATATGTGCTCCAAGATTGCTGGTTTACCACAAAGGACACACTTTGGATCACCTGTCACTCCCCATGTTACTAGATAAGTTGGGCTAGGAAGAACATCATAAACTCATTTCAACTTAAACTGATGTCTGAATAGTTCCATCTTCCAAATATCATTCCACCCCAATTTTGTTTTACGTGTGTTTTCCCAGTTCACTCATCTACCTTGTCTCTTCATTCCAACTGCTTTCACTATTCTTAAATCTTCCTCCATTGCAAGCACTTCTCTCTGCACCAAACTGCGCTTCTCTTCTACTGAAGCTGTCCTCCATCTTGCTGTTCCTGTGACATCAAGCCCTTGCCTTCCTCTTGTCAATCTTCCCACAATGTCACTGTGTCTCAAGCTGGATTCTGCTTCTTCTATAGTTTTCTTTACTGACCATTTTCTCCCCGTCCTGATATCTACGTTTGCTGTCCGGACCTTCTCGTCTTTGCTATTCTGTAACATTACGTGTTGATGCACCTTTGTCAACTCGAATTCTTCAGTTATTGACTTTAGAGTACACGTAACTGTAGCTTAGTCCTGGAGCTATATAACCAATGCTGCTGAAACTTCGCGGTACCCCCAGCCATCTCCTCAAGTATCTGCTTGCCGTTGTTTCCATTCCTTCTATTGTGCTCACTGGTATATCATACACCAATAGCGGTCATAGCAAGTGTTATAGCCATTTTACTCATGTTCAAATTTTAGCGCCATTATGTCAGTGTATTACGTCACAAGTTTTTGGGTACACATAATTTTCTTGAGTACTGCACGGGCAGTGACATTCGCTGGAAGGTATCGTTCTCTGGTCTGTACTTTTGTTCAATGCATCTCTGGAATTGGGGAAAAACTACTTATTCGGTAAGCCAATTATTCAAACACCAGCACACCCATATGTATTTGTATGCATTTCTTGTATTTTATTTATTAATCAGTATTTTTTATACTCTGATAATGGTCTACATAGTCGAGCATATTGGATAATCATTACTTCTTATGTATAGCTACATTTATAGATTTATTATATTGAACACAATATTTTTAAATTATTTATAAGATTATTTCATAGGTCTGCATATCTGTTGTTTAGGATAGGTGTTAAATGCATTTGGCTTAAACTGTGTATCGCAAGGGCAATAACTCTCATATCCATTTGTAAACACCAATTTTGAAAGTTAGATATTTTTATGCATACTCAGTAATATATGGAACGTTAACTTATAATGTATTATTTTTGGTTATAATCTTTAATATTGATAGCATATATTCTGGAATTTATTACTAGTCTGAATTGTTTTGGCACTGCCAATTTTCTAGTCCGAATTGTCTCTGTTTATTGGTATTGCATTGTGTTACAAGAATTTTTGTTTACAATATTTTATTTTATTTACTTTACAGTAAATCGTATGAGGTATCGTATGTTGACGTATGATGACTTATGATGAATCGTATGATGTCAGTCATGTGATATGATGAAACCTATATGAGCGAATGTTCCTATGAATGAAGTTGAATAAAGACATACGCATTTACAATTTCTCAATCTTTCACTGGGCATTGAACAGTACAGCAAGGGAGGCAGTATCCCATGTTGGTAAATCCATTCTTTATATTAACAGGGCAGTCCCCTTTTATCCACAGTTTTCATCCATTCATCCAGTTATCTGCATGTTTCTTTCAGATTTTGCCTGTCTGTTCATGTGTCGTTAAGGAATTTCCCAAAACACTTTCCTGGCTTCTGTGAGACTGTTGGTATTGCCTCTCCCTCAATCTTGAATGTTTCCATTCTTTATAACCAAAATACGAGATTTGCTTGGTTTTACTTCATTCTTGCCCAGGTGATTGCTGATTCTAGTTCTTGTATTGTCCACTTGGCTTCAATAAATGTCTTGGTTGTAACTGTCATGTCATCCATGAAAGCTCTCCCAGGTGGTTGGCATACTCCTATCTTCATCCATGGCCCTCTGCTCTTCTTTGCAACTGACCTGACTATCGTGTTCATTGCTGTTGAGAACAGGATTACGGATATGATACATCCTCTGACTATACTGACTTCTAAGCGTTGCCATGCTGTTGTGTAACCCTGAACTGTAAATCTCAGCTGAAGATGGTCAAAGCAGTCTTTTAAAACTGCACTTGTCTTATCTGGTACATGGTATCTTTCGAGTGTCAGCTCAACAAGTTTATGGGGAACTGTTCCATATGCATTTGCTAGATCTAGCCAGAAGACTGCCAACACCCCTTCAGACCTTGGTTTCCCGGATTATCGGTGTCAGTACGCTTGTATGCTCGATACATCCTAATACTCCGGGTACTCCTCACTCCTACACAGCGATATCAATATACTGATTTTCAAGCATGTAACTAGACATTCTCCTCGCTAAAATTGCAAGGTATATATTCCCTTCTACATTCAGGAGCGATAATGTCCTTCAGTACATCTGATTTCTCTTTTTGGGATATAAAACAGCTGTGTTACAACGCACTTTGAAAAATTACGCACTTTGAAAAAAATTTTCAAAATGCGTTAAAATTTGGGACCAAGCTAACGCACTTTAAAAAAATTAATTTTTTTTCAAAGTGCGTTAATATCGACCATATTAACGCACTTTGAAAAAAATGTAAAGATTGATCAATATTCCTTCAAATAATCGGTGTGATAAATAACAGATCCTGGTTTGATAACTTTTTTATGATAAAGTCACTGTAGGACCTGAGATATTAACGTTTTAAATATTCAAGGTTTTGATAAAATAAAAGGGAAAATTAAAGGGTCTTGAAAAAAAGAGTGACGATTGTTTAAGTTCATTAATTAGTTTCTTCTTTTTTTTAATTCTAGTCTTTGATAAGTAGATGTAAAGGTGTATAGGGGGACTAACAGAGGACAGCTTCAAGCAACTTAGCATTTATCATAATAAAAAGGGGCCAATTTGATTGTTCAAAACTATGAAAATTCTTTCTCTCTCATACGTTTTATTGTACTTAAAAATTTCTAGTTTTCATCTGTTTTAATTAACTCATTATTATTGAAAGTTTTCAACGTCATACCAGTTAGGTAAATACATAATTATATGAATGCTTTGAGTATAGCATAGACATCGAGACTGGGCGAAGGACCAGGGGAGGGGAAGGCAGGGTAAACCCCCCACTTATTTTGGAAAGATATATACATCGTATAAGCATTACAAATGCAGCGTACCCTTTTTAGGTTTATTGCTCCCCTCCCCCGTTTGTTACCGACACCTACCATATGTATTGGAAAGATAGAGATTTGGACTCAGGGATCTTATACCCTTATTCTCCCCTTTTCACGGGAGTAAAATCAATTCATTTTTGAGGTTAAGGTTAGGCTTAGTTTTTTGAAAGATAAATAACAAATAAAATCTTTCCATGACTAAAATATGACTTTTTTTTTCAAAGTGCGTTAAGTGTCTCCATGGTAAAATATATTGATGTAGACTCTTAACGCACTTTGAAAAAAATTTTCAAAGTGCGTTGAGTTAGTCCCAAATTTAACGCACTTTGAAAAAAATTTTCAAAGTGCGTTGATTTTGTCCCAATTTTAACGCACTTTGAAAATTTTTTTCAAAGTGCGTAATTTTTTCAAAGTGCGTTGCCACACAGCTGTCTGCTCTGTACCAGCTATCTGCCAATCAATCTCTCCTCCAAACCACTCTTACCAGTTTCCAGATCGAGGTGGTTTAATTTGTCAACCGTTGACAGCTCTCATAAACTTTACACGGAACCCCACTTGGTTCTGGTGCTGATGCTGCGCTGGCTTTCTTGATTACATCTGCCACTTCTTTTAGCTTTGGTGGTGATTCATCAAAAGGTTGATATTGTTCTTCTGGATGTATCAATTGCTCCCATTCCCCTAAACCTCCCTCCCTCTGTAGATAACTGTGCATCTCCGTCAAAAATTCTTCTCAACGTCTTCCTTTAATGATCACGATGATCCAAACCCTTTATTTCCTAGTAATCTTGATGTAAACTGGAATGGGTCTGCGGTGAACCTTGCTCTTGCTCTATCTTGCTGTTTCCTTCTATGCCTGCTTTGCTCTGCTCTTCTTGCTATCTTGATCGAGATGTTCCCTGATGTTATCCCTTAACTGTGATGGTGCTGATTTCTCCTCTTCTGTAGCCTTCCTATATTGCATACGAAGCTTTTGCAGGTCTTTTCTCAACTTAGATATTTCCTTCTCTCTTCTGTTATTTCTTCCCTCCTTTTGTGACTTTTTCCTTTGTTCTGCGTCAAACCTGTCTAGACCTACGCTGTATATAATTGATGTCATAGCTTCTATTTTCCTGTCAATACTGCCTGCAAGGGTTGTGTTCAGAATTACATTCACATCTTGGTCAAACTCTTCCCAGTCACTTCTGTTTTTACTATTTTGGCCATTTTACTTTACTCCTCCTTATATTGCTTTCTGTACCTCTGTTGTCTCCCATTTCTTCTTGCTTTTGGTTGCTGCTCTGTGATTGGTTGTTGTCCTCGCTGTCATGACTTTCACTGTTTGAAGCCTTGTCATTTCCTAACACATGGATCGCAGGCTGCGGTCACTGAGGTTTTCATCCTGAACCACTTCCTCCTCCGTCTCATCAGGTTGCATCAGGTTCCCCTGCGCGTTGTGTTAGCTGCTAATCTGGCTTACATCCCTTCCTTCCCAAGTGGGTTTTAAGCCCCTTTTGATTCTTACATAATTTCCCACAGCTGTATACATTTCTACATACATTTTCGTAGTCGTCATTGTTTTTCGTTCCCTGGTTGTATCCTGATTTTCCGTCCCATCAGGTCGCTCATCCTCCCCCGCTCTCGCGCGACCTCGGGGTGTCTAAGTATGTATCTGTCCATAGCGTGATGAAATGGGTCCTAGCTCCCTCATGGAAGTTGTGCTTTGGCTTGCCAAGCCTCTACACCCCTGATTCCAGTCTCCCATGGTTTCCCCTGTCTCTCCAGGTTGTCGTGTGCATTGAAATTTTCTCAGTTGTCATCCAAACTTTCCTGTCGTCACTGGTTTCCCAGATAATATTACTTGTAAATATCTTGATGGAAAGATGCGTGATTCCATCCTCAGATGGATCCTGCTTCATCGTCTGTTTTTGGCGCAGTACACTACAGCCTCTACAAGTGCGCCAACTGGGGTGATCAGGTCCCAGCCTGGAACCACTTGGCTCTACATCACTGCTGTTCTATTTTACTGTCTACCTCACTACTGTTTATTGTCCTTCCACTTCTCTGCTCTTCTCCACAACCACATGGACGCTGATATTCGGCCTCCCGGCACAGACTTCCTATCAATCCTTCTCTCTGCTGCCTTTATGGCAATGACCAATAATTTTATGTTAGAATTTGAAAACTTTTGCCATAATTTGAGGAAGAAAAAATGCATGTACTTGGAAATAAAATTATCTTATCTTATCTTATCTGTACTCAATAATTCTGACTAGAATTTAAAATTTTGGCCATACATAATGTACCTTGAAGAAGAAAAATAATGAACGTCATTTGTATGCATAAAAATTCTAAAACTCTTAATCTTTTTAAAGAGTTGAATTGTTTTTAAATACTTATTGGGGAAAAACACTTTAGTCATACAAAATGCTTCATTAATTTGATCTAGAAAAAAGTTCATATCGCTTTCTTCAGTTTGATACAGAATGTTTATGTTTTGGTCAAAACAATTTCTGCACTCTTTCATATAGCGTAGATTTAATTCATGTGTTATCACCACGGCTTCCTGTTTGAGGTCTCTGACAGTAAACTAATAGACGGGATCACGTGACCCCGTCTAAAAATGAGCCGAGCATTTGTTTTAATGGATAATACAGTTGTTGAGTAGTTGGTACTTTGAATCGGGGAATGGACAGTCTGCAAAGGAACAGTTTACAGTTCAAAATTTTGTTTAAAAAGTAAGTTACGTCATGAAACGTGATGTGCGCTTCCTTGTTGCACGCGGAACAAGTGAAAGCAAAGTTACACGGGTTAAGAATTTGAAAGCAATGACAATCTAAATTAAGGCATACAAATAATAATCAGCAAACTAGGTGTCTAGTGTTATGGAAACGTTTTTGCTAAAGAAGAAGAACTACAGTCTGTGTATAAAATGAAAAGACAGCGTAAGTTTGAAAAACTTTCTCGATGTTGTTTTTGACGTTACAATATTTTACGTGCTCTGTGGCAATAAAACATGCTGCTTTTAAGAATGGCTAACACGAATTCCATTCAATGAAATGAAACTTCACACATCGATAAAATAAATGTTTAACATTTAAAAATGTGTTGGTCTTAACTTTTGAAAAAACATATGTCGAGGAACATTATCTACATATTTTTTGAATGACTCTCGTATTATCAATATGATGATACATTACTAAATAAAGGGATACCTTCGTGATACCTTTATGATAACGTATAGTTGTTAGATTGTCATTTGTATCTTTTTTAGTAAAACATTCAGATACGAAAAAGATGTGTTAAGTCTTGTTGTTTCTTATCTCTAGTTGAATATAAATATCTAATCAAATAAGGAAAATCAATGAACATTGATAAATGGTAAAGAGTTATTGATCTAATTAGGTGCAAAATTGCAGTTTAATTTTGATACTTTATGTTTTCCATTTTCAGAGAACGTTGAAGGTTACAGGAGGTGTTATACTTACCACTCTAGGTCTGGACCACAAGAATATTGCTACTACTACTACGAGTAAGATTACATATACATTAATTCCTGTACTAACAAAAAGAAAACATTTCATTTATTAAATAATGTATTTGATTGTGTCATGTTTAGCCCATATACACCAGCATTTGGAGCCACCTACGGATCATTGATCGTGATCGGTATTGTTGTAAGCCTCATTGTATGGTGGTGCTGCACCAAAAAGAAAATTCAACAAGGATCAAGTAAAATACATTTTTTATGATAATAAAATACATTTTTTATGATAATATGCCTAATTAGTATACCTATTTAATAAAATTATACTTATTCGATTATATCTAAGATTAGTTATGTTTACCAAATTTATGAGATTTATGGCTGTTCGTAACAATGTATCTTCATCTTTTACATTGTATGCCAATTCCAAGTAAGATGTTAAAAAATTGTAATTTTATGTGGAAAGGTTAAATTGAATGCCTATCCTGATTTTCTTAATTCCCACTTGCTCAAGTTGTGTCACTCTTCTACAAAGTACATATTGTACCTGATATGAATGTAAGGAAGATATTACTCTCAAAGTCATAAATTTTAGGGGTATCTCATGTTTTTAACAAGGAAATTTCTGGAGAGCTATTGAGGAAGCTAACCTTAATCACAAAATACATTTTTTACACAATTGCAGATTTATACAAAATTGTGTATGAAGAACAGAAATCTTTCCCCAATGTCTAGTGGTGCCTTCGGAGGGCGATATTTCATCCACAATGCCACAGAACAGGAATCAGATGACGCGTATTTCAGTTGTACGTCTGGCGATGATTGCAATCGAGTGAACAGTTGTGACGGAACTTCTCATCGTCAAACCAGCGAAATGACAAATGGAACTTGTTCAAAATCAGAGGATGGTGGATGCCCCTTAGAACAAGTGACATGCATAAACGGTGCTTCACCTGATCGAGTAAAAAGAAGGTCGTGCACGCGACAGAATTCGTCAATTCCGGGTGAAAAATATTTGTGTCAGAAGGACTCTAAAGGACTGGTATCCAGGTATGATGTTCGGAATCTGGAGTTCATGTCCGCGGATTGTTACCGTAACGATGTTCCCTACAGACAAGAGGAAATGGACGATGAAGGAAGTAGAGACTTGAGAAAAAATCACAAGTGCTCAAATTTAGAAACGGAGACCCCATACCAGCCTTCTTGTGTTGTGAACTCCTGGGGACATTTTTCTCAGTGTGTCAAAAACCGGTACAAATACCGGCGAAGTGACTACTCGAGTGAGAGTGACGAAGAACAAAGTGTTCCCCAGTGGCCAAACAAAGCGGAGATCATGCAGCCTCAAAAAAGCCACCTCCCGACCTGTGATCTCAGCACGCTGACCCCAGTGTTAAAGTCAAAGGATGCTGGGAAAAACGAAGTCATCAAAAGCATCACGTCTCGTACAAAAGACGGAATCAAGCCTACAGTATTCAAAGAGAAATTGGCAGTAAGTGCACACAGTGGTGTCATGTGGGTGTTATTGTTTTTATCCCCCTTTGAAGGTGTTTAAGTACTATGTCCAGTTTACTTTAGTCATGTTAGTTAAGTCCCTTTGAGTTGTTCATGTTGTTTGGTCATATATTGCCTTACATTTTCACCAAAGTCTGTATTATTTAATTAGTGAAAAAATTCTCAAATGGGATATAAAACAACATTCAGTCTTAATCCTTTAGTTGTCATAACTTTAAGGTAAAAAGTAAATTGATCAAATGCTCTGATAAACCATGTGAGTTGTGTGGTGTGCATCAACCTTAAGGAATAGGGGCCTGACTCAAGAACTCCATGGCCAATGTTGTAAAATATTATCACATGGTATCCTTTGTCAATAAAGCTTTTTAGTTAAATTATAAACAGGGGGGTAAAACTTAAACAAGGGGAGATAATGAGGAATATATAGAATACAACTGTACGGTAGTGGGTCAAAAATTTTTTTCTTTTTTTTTTATAATCATGGGTGCCTCTTCCAAAATGGTAGAGTCCATGACCCTTGGGTCAGTAATTCTAGTGCTAGGGTGGGTCTTTATTTATTATTTGGTGAAAATTTAGTATTTTATGAGAATCTTGTTCCTGGGTATTATGTAATATTGATTCCTGGGGTATGAAGAGGCCAGTCAATTTGTGATCTCAGTGTATCGTACTAGGAAGCCTTAGTAAAAAATCTTTGAAAATCTCCTGAATAGCAAAGCCATGAGTTGTCATATTTATGTCGAAGCTAGTAGAATGCTTCAGAGATTGCTCATTGTCTATTTTTTCTCAATTAAATTTAAGCATATTTTTTAAATTTATGGGGTCTTTAGAATGAGACAGTTTGCTGATATTTTCAGTGCACGATAAGTTGAACAGGTGGAATAGCTTCAAATGATTCATAATGAACTTAAGAATATGTCAAAGTAGGCTTTGAGATCATAAAAACTATTAATTAGATGTTACAAATAAAAATATAATTTTTGTGGAGAAGCATTGGAATAACCATAAAGAAATAGGTTTCATTTTACATTTGCAGCTACCTTGATACATGTACCCCTAAAATTTAACTCCTATGATTTTAACAATTTCTCATTTTGTTGTCACAAAGAAGTGAACATATTGATGAATGCAAGTGCACTTTGTGTTTGAAAGTAAATACATGTGTAAAGAAATCTACCGCATTGTGTGAAAATTTTGTTTAAAGGTTTTCATTAAGCATGTTAAGTATCAACTTAAAAAAAAAAAAAAACTTGTATAATTCTTTGCAGACCATTCTTCGCTGGTTTAATGAGTTCAATGACATCCAGAAAAACACACTGATCAGTCGACTATTGGTGAGTATCATTAAGACTGTGCTTGTCTCCTGTGTTGTATGCCTGATTAATTAATTAATAAACTAAATCTCTACATTTAGTCTGTATGTTTATCTTATTTTGTAAACATTTATCTTTACATTTTACTTAATATTAAGTAATTTAATCTTTATGTTTACAGATTGAAGGACTGTGATTTAGTTAATCTTTACATTTAGTGAGAGACTGTGATTTAGTTAACTTTATTCTTTATATTTACAGTACATTTACAGAACATGCAGAAGGATTGTGATTTAGTTAACTTTATTCTTAATGTTTTCAGAAGGGCTGTGATTAAGTTAATCTTTACGCTTACAGAGGGACTGTTTTTTTTTTTCAACTTTAATCTATACGTTTACAGAAGGACTGTGTTTTAGAAAACTTTAATCTTTACGTTTACAGAAGGACTGTGTTTTAGTAAACTTTAATCTTTACGTTTACAGAAGGACTGTGATTTAGTAAACTTTAATTTTTATGTTTGCAGAAGGACTGCAATTAAGTTAACATTAATCATTATTTATAGAGGGACTGCGATTAAGTACACTTTAATCTTTACGTTGACAGAAGGACTGTGATTTAGTTAACTTTAATCTTTACGTTTACAAAAGGACTGTGGTTTAGGTAACTTTAATCTTTACGTTTACAAAAGGACTGTTATTTAGTCAACTTTAAAAATAATCTTTGCGTTTACAGAAGGACTGCGACTTACCCCAAAATCACCTCCTCTCCGTGAGGGTCTCCTCACAGCTACACAAAGGCTGCCCCCCAAACTGTCAGGACATCATCACCTGGCTACCAGCTACCATAGCAACCAAAATCATGTCTTACCTTGACCCTGGTGAGTAGCCATGGCAACAGTTATTGCAGTATTTAAGAGAGTACATGTATTTCTCATATGCAAATGCAGGAGGACATTTAATATATGGTTTAATTTACAGTACAGCTGAATTTGATCAGAGTAGAAGTACTGTAAGCATATTATATTTAACTGTGTATTCTTTTTAGTGCCTCTGGCAGAAAGAAACTTCTGTTTATTCAAGTACAATGCTAAATGTGTTGCACATAAATATGCAAGTAAGAAAAATAAAGAAATATGCTAAATTAAGTCTATGCTAATCTTGTTAAGAAATCTTTATCCGCCTACATGCTACATGCTAAATACATTAATTTTACAGTTAATATTAATGTCTCTATATTGCCATGTATTTGTTGACCTCAAAGTATCATACATTTGTTGGCTGATACTACATGTACATGACTGTACTAGTGGTACTAAGAGATTATTTGCCACCATTCTCTGTAAATTGACTCCTCTTGCCTGCTTCATTTTCACATTGTGATACAGCTGTCTAGTAGTGAGTAAATATTGTCACACATTGGGGACATTAATTTATTATGAAAACTGATACTGTTCATTTTGTTTGTAGTTTTCAAATATAACAGTTAATTAAATAGTTATACCCTTTGTGCACTAATGAAAAATGTTTCTCAGGCATTGAGAAAGTCATAATTTGAACAAAATGATACTAACAGCTGTATATAGCACCAGCCTTTTACCCTCAGAAAAAAAAAAGTTAAAAAAAACAACACAACACCAATTATGTTCAATGTAAAATGTACATGACTGTATTTTGACGAGTCACCCAGACATTAATGAAGAAGAAAAAAATGTTGTACAATATACAAAGTGTAATATTACGGTAACCATGATTACTGTAAAAAAGAATTCATAAGAAATAACTTGATCCTTTTAATTTCACAATTGGCACTGGAAGGATGCATTTATTGCTGATAAAAGTCTGAATCTATAATCTTTAGAATTCACATTTATTATTTTAATTTTATAAGAAACACAAGATTTAACGATTGTTTCAGAACAATATAAAGTGTATTAGAAATCATAGATTGAAAAAAAAAAGACCTTTCAAGTAAGTTCTCACATATTGTATTTTTGCCATTAAAATATCAGAAACAAAGGTAAAATTTACTTTGTGTCGAACACATTGTAATTTTACTAATAAAATATCAAATATGAACTTCAAGGTGAGATTTGCTTTGTTACAGTAAGTCTGTGTCGAGCTGCCCAGGTTTGCCGAGTGTGGCGATACATTACGGAGGACCCATCGCTATGGAGAAAATTCTGTTGCCAACAGACATGGCGGCTCTCTAAGGCAGCGGAACACAAACAGGTCATCAGTCACATGACTGGAGGCAGCATCATGGTTAGTCAAATGTTTGAACATTGCAACTGATTCAGTGCCTCAAATGTTTGTTTGAGGCTCTGATTTTCTCTTGTGCTTTCTATTTATATTTATATAACAAAAAATTATGGGCCTTTACTTTCTTCAATGGCTAGTTAATGTCTGTAATTAATAGTTAATTACTGGTTTTTCACCATGTCAACAGGATATGGTACATGGTATCAGATTTTTGAAATTCAGAATCTACATAAAGTCCTTTGTTGTATTTTACTTTAGTCCTAATACTGATTGAAGTGACAGAATTTTCATGAGTCAGATAGATTTACTTTGCTTTTTAGTGTCTGCTCAGTTAAATACATATATAGCAAAACTTGTTTAATCCAGATGTTGAGTATTCTGAAATCTCTAACTAATACAATGTAAGCTTTAAGTCCTTTGTTTTAAGTTAATGTTGTTTAATCTGAAAGTTCATCTAGTCGTGGCCAGGAACCAGCAATGTCCAGAAGAGACAAGTTTTTTCTGCATTTACATTTGAAAATGTTTTCTTTCATTTAAAACAATTTAAGCGATGCATATCTATATCTATGTAAACATAGGTTTTTGACATCTTAAACATTATTTTGTTGTAAATGATGTAATTTCTCAGTATAATGTAATACATGTAAAGGATCAAAGCACATTTAGTAAATCAAACTTGTACCTTTGAGTTTTTAAGAATAAAATATTTCATGCATTTAAAGATTATGGTCAGACAAATATAATTTATAAGAACATGATTGATATATATTATGAATAGGTCACAAATGTAAATACATGTATTAGCAATAAGGAATAAGGTAGCATAAAACACACATGTATATCTATAATTATCTATATCTGGAAATAACACGGCTTGATATGTGATCAAAATAAAGCTCCCCATACCAAAAAAAGTTATAACTATGTTCTAAGACTTATAGCTAAGAAGATCTTCAGTTTGTGTGGAATTTGATCATGCGACCAAAACATATTTATATCGCAAAAGATATTTTTAAAATGATGTCATATCTATATAATGAAAAAACCCAAAATTATAGAAAACATACATTACAAACTTAAAAATCTTCAGCTTATTCTTGTTTTCTTTGCTTGCTTTGTGATCCTATTCCAGACAGACATATATTAATAGAAAAATTGATGCTTTTTTCTGCAGGGACATAATTCCTAAATTTATAATCATAAGTTCTGTTCAATCCACAGGTAGAAAATTATGCAGATATCTAGGCTTGTCTTTGTATGGGACTTTGTTAATATAAGTCTAACAGTACTTTAAATTAATCTCAAGCAGAAAATATGTACATCTACAGAACATTACTGTGGAATCAATTTAATTGGAGGGGGGTCAGTTTTGGTGTGCAAGCAAAATTTACTTGTCAATGATCATGATGATCAGGAAGATATGTGGGTTATTTGTTTTTATAATATAGATTTAATGAATCAATATGTTTACAACATTAATGATCCCTGAAAAACAATGATGGATCCGCAGTTTCTAGTATTTGCCCACTTTGTGTGTTTGTCTGTTGTAACACTGGTGTGAAACTCTTGTCAAAATGACCAAATCATGCAAATGATAGTTCTTTTCATCACACCTGCATATCTAACACGGACATTAGACACCAATATCATGCAAGGTCAAGGTCATGAAACGAAAACACTTTTGTTATTTAAGTTTCAAGTTACAGTTAACAATGGACACGTCTTCCATGAAAGTCATGATTTGAGAATTAATTAACAAAGCTGTGTAATACTTTGTAAGAATTGGTGAAAATTGAGATTTGAGAACACAAAACATGCAGCTTTCACATAATTTCCCAGTAGCTATTCTTTCACCACTTTTGCCTTCTGCAAATAGAAATAGAATTTACCAGGGTATGTAATTTAAAATACCTAATAGAATCACAGTAATTGGTAATTATATAATCTGACAATATCAGAGAGTTTCAGGCAAAGTTTCTCTTAATTTGTATTTCTTTTCAGTGGAAGAAGGTTTTTGCCGAGCGATTCAGACTCCGAAACAACTGGCTTAGTGGACGGTGTACTGTAAGGACGTTTGAAGGTCATTCACAAGGTATAGATAGACTGTTAGTAGGTTTTTTTGTTTTTGTTCAAAATTGATGGGATTTGTAGTATTTATGGTATTAGTCACAAAGCTAGGAGTTGAAGTATTTGATATAATTATTTCTCTGAACGAATCATGGCATATTAACAATTTAAATTGATACCAATAAATTTATCATTTGACATTTTCTCTTGCTTTGAAGCAATCATGAGCTAGGTTTTATTCAATTATCATTTTTAACATGATTATTAATTCTTAACAATGCTGGGAGACAAATTTGAAATAAGTGATTTTTTTGTGACAAAAGGTAGAAAAATAGGTATAATTAGCAGCTGAGAAGTGCGTAAAAACCCTAGTTATCCTTGATAGGTATTATAAATCTGGTCAATTTTAAAAGTGGGCCAAAAATTTGTTCACTGGAGAAAATAAGGAAAGAAATAACAGATTTTTCTATGCACAGGGTCAAATACACCTCCATCTTCCAAGGAAAATGATAAAATTATTTTGACCAGGGGAAAATGCAAATCAGGTTACTATAAATATACACAAAATACTCTCTTTAAAAAATTGTAACAAGTTAGAAATTGCCAAACACCAAGAAAAATTTTAATATCTTTGTCTCATTTTCTTTAGGAGAACATTAATGGCCTCACTTTCCCAGCAGATATTTGATATTTTATGAGAATTAGTATTTGTGAAAATCAATTATCATGGCAGTGGCAAGGACTTTGAAATCAAGCCGACAGGTCAGATGTCGTAACATGGAGAGAGAGCGTTCCCTCCATGCTGTATTGATTTTTTAATTTTGCTGACACCTTCTCGCCTTTGGGGATTTTTGATGATTTTCTTTGAAGTTAGTATCAAGTAGACTAGGAGTCTGCAAATATTGGTTTACAACGCAAAGACAAGAATGTTACGTTTCTTTTTATCACCCCAAATTGACAAACTGTTTGGTAAAATTAAACTCTTTAGCTCACCAGGAGAACAAAAGACAAGATCATTCATATTTATAAAAAGCATCCTCACATGTCATCTGGATTCAATTTTATTCATGACAGGATAGGGTGTCGTAATGCTACAACTGGTATTCAAGTTTTACAATGAGGATTGATATTTAGAAAATAAATAATCTATTGATAAAGATCAAAAAGGGCCAAAGTAGTTCAGGTGAGCATTGTGGCCCATTGGCCTCTTGTTTGGTTTGTACTTGGGTACTTAGTACTCTTAGTTGATTTGCACTTATTGGTTATTTACTGTATAAGGAAAAAAAAACCTTTAAATTAGAATGTTAAACTTTCTGGTTGATGAACTGGAGATACCTGAATTACACAAGTATCTAATTATTTTTCCTGAGATGGAAGGATTCACATTACAATGGCACAGGTGATTGCCTTCTTCTATTTCACACATTTGAACTGTAATGATATTGCTAATATTTCAAATGCTGACATCGGATGAAAGAGGACCACATATTGTATACATGTGTTGAATCTCTCATGCTGCATTATATTTCTGATATTTCGAATTCTGTCATGTGATGAAATAAGACCCATATTGTATATATGAGGGTATCAAATGTCTGGTAAAATGGTGGACAAAGCCTTTATCTCGAAAAATAATGGGCGCACAAAACTGAAATTTTCAGCAAATGTTTATTTTCATATCTTATTTTTTGGTTAAAATGTGGACAAAAATGAAGATTTTATTATGCTTGAATGTGCACAGGGTTCGGTCCAAAGGGGCACAATAAAAAAAAACAAAGTTTATATTTGTGGAGAAGTACATGTATGACTAGTGAAATCCTCAAGCATTGCATGGTACCCATATAATTTGATAGCTAAAAGGTATACTCAAGTGTACAGTTATTATATTTATATAGGTATTTCCTGTGTACAATTTGATGACACCAGAATTGTCAGCGGATCTTCAGATAAAACTATTAAGGTTAGTATAGTAAAAAATCGACAAGGATTAAATCTAGAGCCTTTGATTAAAAATTGGTTGTTTTTTTTATTTCATGTACCTGCCAAGCTCTTTAACTGAAATTTGATATTTATGAGATTGAAGCTACTTATTTCTGTCACAAATACTGATGAAATGATTCAGTACTTTTAAATGCAGTTAGCAAGCTGTCGTCCCAAGGGGATGGTATTTAACAAAATAATTTATTATTTTCAAATTCATAATTGAAGAATTAAGAGTTTAATTTTGGATTGACAGATTCATTTAATATCGATTCGCAAAAATCTTGAAGTAAAAAAAATGATTCGCAAAAAATAATTGAGGTAATTCAGACAAGTAATTGATTATTGTATTAATTTACACATAAGAAAACAATTGGTGAGCTGTTGAACATTTTTATTTTTCTCGGTTTTTCAGGTGTGGAACATCCGAACTAATGCCCAGTGGTCAGTCCAGACATTGGTGGGACACAGTGGAACTGTGCGCTGTCTCCACCTGGAAGGAAAACGATTGGTCAGCGGCTCTACAGACAAATCCATCAAGGTACAAATCACAAATTAACATTTGTCTTTTTTTTTTGGACATTATTTTCAAGTTTTTTTATTCATGTGGGGAAGTCACCACTTGCCAATGGAGAGCTGTAAATTTTATCCTATACTAGGCATTCAAAGCCATCGAAAAACGAGAGATCTTTTTTATGCCAGCACCTACTGTGACACAGGACCTTGGTTTGTAGGGTCTCATCTGAAGGACCGGTCCCTAAGTCACAACGATTCTCATTTCATAAATATGACATTTGTTCCTAATATAATTAAAATTAATGTGTAAATAAGATAATTGATGTAAGTTTTCCAATTAAAAAGGTAAATTTTTATGATTAAATAAAATAATTTCAAAATTGACGCAAAATTAAAGTTTATTTTCTGCTTAACACAGACTTCCATACCTACAGATGACAGTTTGTAATAAGTTAAAGTTTTCTGCTAAATTATGATACACTACAATGAAACAGATTTCCCTGGTATTGACCTCAAGAGAATGGATCATAGGAATCAAAGTTCTGTACAAAATAAAATGATATATAGTAGAAAAAGGTTAGTTGTTTCTCTTTCGAAAGGTCAGTGCTTCCAGGTGAAAAGATTTCATTGGTTACTGTCACCATTCTTAAATCTAGACAAATAAAGCTTAGTAGTCATAGCATCTTGGCAAAGTACTATGGTGATTAAGTTAAGACAAAAAAGAACTGCTTAATAATCTTTTTTAATGTGAGAAAATCTAAGTACACTTAATTTATAGGTGATGATATCTAGACAAACAAGAAAAAAAATTTGTTAACAAGTTTAGACCAAAAAAAATATGAAGAATCAGTCTAGACAAAGAAATTTATTTGTCACTTTGTCTACGTGAGCAAAAAAAAAGTTCATCAGTGACACATACAGTGTCTTAATAAAGTTCATGAGCTTAAATTGTGTTTTACTTTTATGCAATTAGAATTGCTGCCCAGTTGGTAGATACAGTAGTTTATGAACATTTTGTCTACTTATTGATCTCTGTTGATATTTGTTTGTTTGTTTGTTTGTTTTTTTGGGGGGGCGGATTTGATATGTGTCAGGTTTCTTACTTGATGCAGGTATAAGACTAGTGTGTATTATCCAGTTAACACATTGTCTCTACTCATTGTTCTGTGTTCTTTGTAGGTCTGGGACTTGTCCACTCAGGAGAGCTGGTCCAGTATAGCCTGTAAGGTGACCATGATAGGACATACAGATACAGTCAGGTGTCTACAGGTAAATACAAAACAGTCAGGCATCTACAGGTAAATACAGAGGCAGTCAGGTGTCTACAGGTAAATACAGAGACAGTCAGGTGTCTACAGGTAAATACAGAGACAGTCAGGTGTCTACAGGTAAAAACAGAGGCAGTCAGGTGTCTACAGGTAAATACAGAGACAGTCAGGCATCTACAGGTTAATACAGAGACAGTCAGGCATCTACAGGTAAATACAGAGACAGTCAGGTGTCTACAGGTAAATACAGAGGCAGTCAGGTGTCTACAGGTAAATACAGAGACAGTCAGGTGTCTACAGGTAAATACAGGTAAATACAGAGACAGTCAGGCATCTACAGGTAAATACAGAGACAGTCAGGCGTCTACAGGTAAATACAGAGACAGTCAGGTGTCTACAGGTAAATACAGAGACAGTCAGGTGTCTACAGGTAAATACAGAGACAGTAAGGTGTCTACAGGTAAATACAGAGACAGCCAGGTGTCTACAGGTAGATACAGATACAGTCAGGTGTCTACAGGTAAATACAGAGACAATCAGGTGTTTACAGGTAAATACAGAGACAGTCAGGTGTCTACAGGTAAATACAGAGACAGTCAGGAGCTACAGGTAAAAACAGAGGCAGTCAGGTGTCTACAGGTAAATACAGAGACAGTCAGGTGTCTACAGGTAAATACAAAGACAGTCAAGGGTCTACAGGTAAAGACAGAGACAGTCAGGTGTCTACAGGTAAAGACAGAGACAGTCAGGTGTCTACAGGTAAATACAGAGACAATCAGGTGTCTACAGGTAAATACAGAGACAGTCAGGCATCTACAGGTAAATACAGAGACAATCAGGTGTCTACAGGTAAATACAGAGGCAGTCAGGCATCTACAGGTAAATACAGAGACAATCAGGTGTCTACAGGTAAATACAGAGGCAGTCATTGAGTCAGGTGTTTACAGGTAAATACAGAGACAGTCAGGTGTCTACAGGTAAATACAAAGACAGTCAGGGGTCTACAGGTAAAGACAGAGACAGTCAGTTGTCTACAGGTAAAGACAGAGGCAGTCAGGTGTCTACAGGTATGCCTCTCAATTTTATTTTATCTCTAGCTGCTGTTTAAGATGCATTCCTCTGTATTTCTTTATTATTCTGTAATTCCTGTTTTTCTGCTCCATGTGGTCTTTAGTCTTTCTCATCTTGCTGCCATCCAAAGCCTATTTTATGGTCTTCTTTTACCTTTTCTGCTAAGTTTAACAGATTATTTGACAAAATAATTAATTAATTAGTATTTGAGAAACTAAAACTAAAGCTTTTATGATTTGACGACCGTATCCTTTTGTTGACAGGTGGATGATGATAAAGTGGTCAGTGGATCATATGACAAAACACTCAAAGTCTGGGATATCAAGAGTGGGGAGTGTAGGATTACACTGAGGTAAGATATAAGGGAGCTCAGACACTCAAAGTGTGGGACATCAGGAGTGGGGAGTGTAGGATTACACTCAGGTGAGTTATAAGGTAGCTCAGACACTCGGGTAAGTTATGAGGGAGCTCAGACACTCAAAGTCTGGGAGGTGAGTTAAAGGTAGCTCAGACACTCAAAGTCTGGGATATCAGTAGTGAAGAATTACACTCAGGTGAGTTATAAGGTAGCTCACACACTCAAAGTCTGGGAGCTGAGTTAAAGGTAGCTCACACACTCAGAGTCTGGGATATTAGTTGTTTTCATTAACACTCAGGTTAGTTATAAGGTAGATCAGAGGTGAGCTGAAAATTAGGCAGGGGTCTTAAATTCAGGTGAGTTACAAGGTAGCTCACTGGTGAGCTGAAAATTAGGCCTGCCAGGATTTTATGCTCGGAGGAGTTGCAAGGTAGCTCACATGTGAACTGTAGGTTAGACAGGGGTTAAAAGTCTCTTTATCACACAGTAGCAAAACGTGGTCTTTGATATATGGGAGGGGGGTTTTCATTTTGTAAGCTCAATGCTCTTAGTACATCTAATCTCTGTAATATTTTACAGGTACTTTTGATGCCATAACCATGATAACTAGTTCTTTCTTCTGTATTTTGATCATGTTTGTAATTTTCTGATTTTAGGGGCCATCAGGCAGCTGTATTGTGTGTTCATTTCAATGACACCAAATTAGTTTCTGGTTCTTGTGACAAGACCATCAAGGTAAATGCATTTCTTATAATTAATTTTTCTTTAAAAGTTTTAAATCTACACTAAAAGCATGGATGAGACTTTGATTTGAATACTATTGAATTTTACATACTACGGGGGTGTTAAGGTATGCATTAATTTTCAATGTTGTACAGTCAAACTTGTTTTAAGAGGCCTCCTGTGGGAAGTCTGGAAACTGGCCACTTAAGACAGGTGGCCTCTTATTCCAGTTTGCCCTCAAAAAAAGACATTCGGGCAATAAATAAACAACATTAAGCACTACAGTTAAATTAATAAAATAATAAAATAGGTCAATTTAACAAAGGCTCTTTATGTGTATATATAATAATTCAAGCTCATTCAAAAAACTACTAAAGAATTAAGATTTTTAAAGGTTTTGTGCATGTTTCTACATATTAGTTAAACAAGAAATACATACAGTGCCTGACTATTATCCTTTTTTTATAAAGAAAAAGAAATACAGAAATACAGTTTAATGGTAAAGAAAATAAAGCATAGAAGTTTAAGTAAGAATATGTCAATAAATTATGTTCAAAAACGATCAGCAGTGTAAGAACCCCCCCCCATTAATTCATCGGCAATTAACTTACTTGCTAAAGGTTTTAAAGTTTGGTAAATTTTATTGTTTATAAAGCTATCAGAATTTCTATGTAACATAAGACACAGAAATAAAATTAACCAGTTGACCAGAGAGATGCATTGATGCAGTTGAAAATCATTCCATAACACAGGTGTCATATGCAGTAGAGCGTGACTAATCCCTATTGATCGTCTGTTGATAGTGAAATTCACGAGATAATCATGCCACATGAAGCACTTTGTTTTCACAAGAGTAGCAATTAGGGCTTCTACATGGAATCAAAATTCAAAAGGTGTGAATTTCTTTAGGTAGAGGAAAGTATCAATTGTATTCAAATTATTTTTATTTTTCAATCGGCGATCTTGAAAAATAATTACAAATTGATCTAACAGGTTTTTTTCATAAATGCATACAGAGTTCAGTGTATCTAATAGTAATTTGTTTAATTGCATTAATAGCTAGGTTAAATTGGCTATCGGGATATAATTATCCAAGCGAATGAGTTTAAAAGACGTAATAGAATCACAGCAAGTGACGAAATGTCCGCCTATTACAGTGTCAATAGGGCTGTGGGTGGGGAATTTGAGTGGCCGCTGACCGCGTTACACAGGTGGCCGTTTATTCCAGTTAAAATATATAGTAAAAATCGTCGGGGGGAACTGAAAGTGGCCGCTGATCGCGAGTGGCTGTTGATTTCGGGTGGCCGCTAAGACAAGTTTGACTGTAATTTAATTATATTGAAATTATTTTCAAAGAAAGATCCTAGAAATTAGAATTTCGATTATGACAGGGATCATTCAAGGAAATTGTCCAAGAGGCTCAATATTTTTATCATTAGTATTACAGTTTTACCATTTAAAAATTTGGGAACTACCTGTTAAAAGGCCCTATTGTTGCTTCAGCATTGCTGAACCAAAAACCATTTTCTAGAACATTTGTTTTTGTCACTGTACAGGTTTGGAATTACGAAGGTGAGTGTCTGAGGACACTGATGGGGCATCAGGACGCGGTCACGTGTCTGCAGTTCGACTCAACCCGGATCGTGAGTGGCTCCCTGGACTGTACACTGAAGTTCTGGGATATCCATAGTGGAACTTGTGTTAACACCATAGACTGGAAGGATGCAGAGGGGCACACAGGGGTTGTCAGGTAGAGATCTGAGAGGAGGGTAGGGGGTTTAGAGGGACACACAGGGGTTGTCAGGTAGAGATCTGAGAGGAGTATAGGGGTTGTAGAGAGGGGCACACAGGGGTTGTCAGGTAGATATCTAGAGCAGGATGTAGAAAAGGGCACACAGGGGTTGTCAGGTAGAGATCTGAGAGGAGGGTAGGGGGTGTAGAGAGGGGCACACAGGGGTTGTCAGGTAGATATCTAGAGCAGGATGTAGAAAAGGGCACACAGGGGTTGTCAGGTAGAGATCTGAGAGGAGGGTAGGGGGTGTAGAGGGAAACACAAGGGTAGTGAGGAAGAGATCTGAGAGGAGGGTAAGAGGTGTAGAGAGGGGCACATGGGGGTTGTCAGGTAGAGATTTGAGAGGAGTATAGGGGTTGTAGAGAGGGGCAAACAGGGGTTGTCAGGTAGAGATATGAGAGGAGGGTAGGGGGTGTAGAGGGACACACAGGGGTTGTCAGGTAGAGATCTGAGAGGAGGGTAGGGGGTGTAGAGGGAAACACAAGGGTAGTGAGGAAGAGATCTGAGAGGAGGGTAAGAGGTGTAGAGAGGGGCACATGGGGGTTGTCAGGTAGAGATTTGAGAGGAGTATAGGGGTTGTAGAGAGGGGCAAACAGGGGTTGTCAGGTAGAGATATGAGAGGAGGGTAGGGGGTGTAGAGGGACACACAGGGGTTGTCAGGTAGAGATCTGAGGGGAGGGGAGGGGGTGTAGATAGGGACACACAGGGGTTGTAGAGAGGGGCACATGGGGGTTGTCAGGTAGAGATTTGAGAGGAGTATAGGGGTTGTAGAAAGGGGCAAACAGGGGTTGTCAGGTATAGAGATCTGAGAGGAGAGTAGGGGGTGTAGAGGGACACACAGGGGAAGTCATATAAAGATCAGAGAGGAGGGTAGGGGGTGTAGAGGGAAACACAGGGGTTGTCAGGTAGAGATCCAACAGGAGGGTAGGGGGTTTAGAGGGACACAGGGGTTGTTGGGTAGAGATCTGAGAGGAGGGTAAGTGGTGTAGAGGGACACACAGGGGAAGTCAGATAGAGATCTGAGAGGAGGGTAGGGGGTGTAGAGGGAAACACAGGGTTGTCAGGTAGAGATCTGACAGGAGGGTAGGGGTGTAATTGGACACACAGGGGTAGTCAGGTAGAGATTTGAGAGAAGGGTAGGGGTAGCAGAGGGACACACAGGGGTTGACAGGGGGATATTGAGAGTAGGATGTAGAAAGGGGCACACAGGGGTTGTCAGGTAGAGATCTGAGAGGAGTATAGGGGTTGTAGAGAGGGGCACACAGGGGTTTTATGGTAGATATCTAAGAGGACGGTAGGGGGTGTAGAGGGACACACAGGGGTTGTCAGGTAGAGATCTGAGAGGAGGGTAGGGGGTTTTAGAGGGGCACACAGGGGTTGTCAGGTAGAGATCTGAGAGGAGGGTAGAGGGTGTAGAGAGGGGCATATAGGGGTTGCAAGGTTAAGATCTAAAAGAAAGATGAAGGATTAAGTGAGTAGCACACAGAAGTTGATAGGTAGAGTTCTTTAAGAAAGCCGAAGGGCATACAGGGGGTTTACTGATCATGAGTACCATATAAGGAAATAAAATTACATGTAGATAAAAAAGCAGCTAAAATGGGATAGAGCATGGTTAAATATTCATAAAGTTGGCAGGGGTTTGAGAGAAGCTTAAAGGGGTTAATTAGAGATTTAATCATGTTGGGGATGTAGAAATGGGCTTTAAGGGGTCAATTAGAAATTTAATTACAGGGTAGGGGATTTAGAGATGGGATAGCAGTGCTTATCTGGTAGATTCACAAGCAGGGAAGGGGATGTAGAGAGGGTTTTACATGGCTAGTCAAGTAGAGAAATTTACATCTAGTGTAGAGGATAGAATTTATATAGAAGAATGTGTCAAATAAATTTTTAACATTTACATTTCAACTTGTTAACTTGTTGTTTTTTCTGTTTTATAGGAAAATGCTTCATGATTGCATGTACCTTGAATTTCTTTCTTTTCTTTTTTTTTTGCTTGATTACTTGAAATCAATCGTTAAGAACTACCTGGTTTACAGAGCAGACAATGTTTTTATCTGATTTAGGTGTCTACAAGCAGACAGTTGGAGGTTGGTGAGTGCGGCAGATGATAAAACTATCAAGGTATTTAGAACCTTACAGATATACATCTTACAGTCATTTTTCTGTATTACACTTTCTAAAAAATGATTTCGCATGTATTCTTCTCATTTTTGATACAAATGAACATAATTATTAACAACTGAAGTTATTTTTTTTGTTCATTGTTCATGTGGATACTGTATTAACTCATTCTAAAATGACGCATAGTACATGTAAATATGAAAATGCTAACAAGGCAGTAAAAATTAAACATGGATGATATTAAGGGTTTGACCTTGACCTTGCTAGGTGTGGAACCTGGAGACGGGGGAGAGACTGGTTACCCTGAGGAACCACACAGATGGAGTGACGTGTATGCAGTTTAACGACTTCATCATCGTGTCGGGATCCTACGACAAGACTGTCAAATTGTGGGATTTCAGCTGCTGTTAGCTTTGGGATCTTATGGGGAAAAAACTGCCAAATTGTGGGATTTCAACTGCTGTTAGGTACCTAGTTGTTGGGATTGTACAATAAAACTGTCAAACTGGGGTTTCAGTGGCTGCTAGCTGTTCATTCTTGAATGTAATGAATGAAAATAATGCTACAATGTTTGATTTCAGCTACTCTTATTCCAATCATACACAGGCATTTGAAAACTGTGTCAACCACAAAGAATTGCTAAAGGACCATTTATTTTTTGAGGTTCTACAGCTTTTGTCATTAAACTTGGGAGGCAGCTGAAGGTAGAAGTGCTCTATGATAATTGTCAAGGGACTGTCGTTGTTTGAAGATTAAGTCTTTGATTAGAAGTGACAATGTAGATGAAAATGTCCTGCGAAAAATTCTGATTTTGTCTTCAAAGGATAAAAGAACAGAGGAGAAAATGGTTTGATTGAGAATTTTAAATTGTGAAAATAGTTTTAGTATTATTAAGAGAAGAATTTTTTTATTTTGAGAGATGTGTTGAATTGAAGTTGGTTTGATTTTTAAAAGTATAGCATATGAGTTGTCTTTCCTTAGTAGATAGTTTTCATATATTTTGATGGTTGGTTGTGAAGTACATGAATTTGCATAGAAATAGATCTGTATATGTAAGAAAGAGTGAGAAAACAAATGACAACACAGAAATAGAAATCTTCATTTTTCTGGAGATTTTTTTTTGTTTAAGAACTAAAGCAGAAAATCCAAATCTGCAGGGATTGCTGTATTTGTATATTGGCAGATTTGTATCCTGATTTATTTGGTTTGATCTCAAAGATTTCATGTGTTACTATTTTGTTTCTTTGTTAGATAGGTTATATTTTTTTCCTATTTTAGCTAGCATTGTCAATTGATATGTCCATGAATTTCAAGGATCTCCTAGAAATGTTTTTATTATTTTATGTACGATTTTGTGATATCGAAAGTATCTAAAAATCTACTGCCTAAAAATGGTATATCAGATGCAGAAGTTATTTCCCCTCAAGTAATGCCAGGGATACAGTCATGTTTATCATGATGCAAAAAAAATAATTCAAAAAAATAACAATGTCAACAAACCAGACAAAAATCAAACAAAACAAACAAAATAAGTAAGAAAAAAAGGGCATATCTTTATCCAGAGTATAAGGTTATAAATGGCTTACAAACAGGGAAAATGAATATTATTTTTACATCACATAAAATAGAGTCATCCTTGACTTAATATAGACATTATCCTTGAACTTCATATTTTCATCTTTGTGATTATTTTTGACAGTTTTGGGGAAAGAAGAAAAATCGAAAAATGATAAATCTGGTGTAATATTATAAAATCTGTATGCTTGAAAATAACTAAGGTCTGTATTTTTTTTAAATATGTATTTTTATATAACTTTAGGTTGTAGTTATTATTAAGGAAATGTTGTGAACCCAACGTGTTGTGTTTGTATTTTTTTTTTTTTTCATTAAAATAAAAAAACAATTCTCAGTACATTTTCTGTGATAATGACATTATTTTGCAGAATTCTGGTTGTGAACTTGTGCTGTACTATAGTGTATAGAATATTTCCCATAGGTTGTTAATTGAAAATGGTTTAGTCATGTATTTTAAGTACACACTTTATTGAAATTGTAAAAATAATTCCCCCATTTCTTTCTTTTTGAAGTGACATCAATAGTGTGAACATTTAATTGTTCAGTACTGTTGTGAACAGTAACTAAAGTGATAACATTGCTAAAATTAAAGTTTATCTGAAGAAAGGCCAACTTTGCTAGCTAAGTTTCCAATTCCATCAAATCCCCTTGGCAGATTTAGTAGTACCGGTACATGTACATTACTGATATCTATTGAATTATTAGAGTTATCACTTTAAGCCAATCAGATCCATGGATTGTATAACTCTTTTTTCAAAATGATTGGATGCCCTGGAACATCAAATTAACCAATGAGGAGATTAGGGGATACTCATTGGACACTTGGCTAGCAAAAATGTAGAAGGCTTTCGATTATTTTTATACTGTCTATAACTAAAGTAATTCAGGTTTTATTCTTTTGACTCTTTCTTTTCTTTTGAATTATATTGCATGTATTTGCATTTTCTATATATTTTTGCATTTTAATGATTTAAATACAAGTATTCAGAAATATTATAATGTTTGGTTTACATGCACTGGGACTGTTGATCTCCATAGAATACATGTAAATATAAAAGCTGCATTTAAAAGAAAAGCATTTCAGTAAATTATACTCAAGCCTTAATTATTGATTGGCATAAGAATGCATTGTCAAGTGTTTGTGAAAGTGCATGTAACATGAATATTAAAGTTAAGTTGCGTTAGTCTAGAACTGTAGTACAATGGCCTCGAAATTTATGGGTTTGTTTGCCAGTTGTACGATCTAAATTCTTAGAAAAATTAAGATATTATACAGTTAATAAATCATTCTTCAGTCATATGGTAAAAACATATAACATTGTGAAAAGTTCAGTATGAAAATACTGCCACTGCTATTTAGTGCATAATACATGTACATTTATATATTATGTAAGTACATGTTTCATTTGAATTAATGCATTTATAGGGAACAAAAATTCCTAGCATTTTATTGAGCATAATCAGAAGAGACACAATCTGTATATTATAGGTTTGATTATGTAATTAGAAGAGAGTCGGTAATTAATTACTAAATGGTGCCAGTGTCAATGGAAATGTCATTTCATGAATTTCATTTAGGATGTGAAACACTGATCAGGAAAAGATTTCTAGACTTGCCTAGCCTTCTAACACTATTTTCATGAGTAGAAAATGGGATTGAAGTTTATGAACAACTATGATTAGTTTCAACATTACCTAAACAGATGTGTTTTAAAATAAGAGTGTCATTGAAAGGTATTCAGGTGATCAAGTGGAAATGAATTAATTTATATGTATAATTATGCATTTCTTCTTTAAACATGTATGTGCACATGAATCATATTTTTTAAGGCAAGTATTTTTTTTTTCATTTTATGATACAATCTGTAGAGCTGTAATTTCTTCACAAACATACATGTATGTACAATCATTTTTTTTATGTAATACATTGATTGCATTCAGTAATTTCTAAATTGTATTAATTTTTTTTTTAAAATTTGGTTTAACTTAAAATATTTAAAAAAGGGGAACCACTCTTCATTTGGCATAAGTTTAAAGAGAATTCTATCAGAATGTCCATTCACTCGTAGTGTTTGGGAATTCAGCTTCTTATATTAGTGTCTCTTCTTTATTTTTAGATGATTGTAATGCTCTGTTGTTGTTTATTTATTTATTATGTCTCTCTGTCCTCACTATTATACATGTAATTTTCTCGTTCTCCCACTTCTGTACTGATGTTCACCATACACATGTATGACTCAAATAAATTCAAGTCAACAGATTGGCAACATTATAATTTCAATTCATTATTAGAGACAGGTACAGTACAAGTGTAAAATAGACAAAGAAAAACGGGGGTGCAAGATCTTTCAGCACCAAATTGTATTAATGCAACTTTCTTTGGGTACCACCAAATATGACCTTTTGACCTTGACCTTGGAGTTTGACCGCCTTTTACACAATTTTCTTCTTAATTTTTACTTTGGCCATAACATATGAACCTTAGACGCTAGGACTTTCATATTTCACGTGTGTATTCTTTGTGGGAAGACCTTTCATTTGATACCAACAACTTCGACCTTTTGATCTTGACCTTGGCGATTTCCGTATGTATGCTAATTTTTTAACTTTGGCCATTACTATTGAACGGTAAGGGCTGGGGATTTCAACTTTCACATATGTAATCTTTGTGAGTAGACCATTCATTGGATTTCAAGATCTTTGACCTTCTGACCTTGACCTTGGAGTTTGACAAACTTTCAAAATACAAACCGTGACAATAAGTTTTGAAGGATTAGGGCTAGGGTTTTCATACTTCAAATATTTAATCCTTGTAACAAGACCTTTCATTGGATATTAAAAACTTAAATTAAAAAGACCATCTGACCTTGACCTTGGAGTTTGACCTACTTTTAAAAAACTCTAACCTTGGTCATAACTTTAGAACGGTAAGGGTTAGAGCTTTCATACTTCACCTATGTAATATTTGTGACAAGACCTTTCTCAAGAAACCAACAATTTTAACCCTTTGACCTTCAAGTTTAGCCTACATATACCTTTCAAAAACTTATCCTTGAACAAATCTTTTGGCCTTACCTTCACGATTTATCTTCTTTTTTTTTTTAAAATTCAACTTTGGTGATAACTTCTAAATGACATATGATAGGGCGGTTATATTTGACACAATATTTCATAAAAAAAGACATCTCACCCACAAAGCGGGGGACCACAATTCTTTGAATTTTCTTGTTAGACTTCATTATAAAATAAATTGAAATAATGGAGTTTTATGAAGAGACTTACTTTTACATTTCACAGCTGACTTTTACTTTTTAGTGATTGGAATTTGTCTTGGTTTACATTGTAAAAGTCAGTCGTCAATTGCAAAAGTAAGTCTCTTCATAAAACTCCATTAATAATAATAGTCATGTCAACTGCAGTTGTAACGTAGAATGTTGATCCAGGTTAAAAATTGACCCGGGTTCATTTTTATCGTAAATATTGAACCAAGGGTGTTTTTCTCAGTTGACAATTGATATCAAAATTCGTCAAATCTACAACCAGGGTCATTTTTCAATAGTTTCTTTTATTTTTTTTCCGAATCTCTGATTAACACATTGAAAAAAGGTCATATTTGGTGGTACCCAAAGAAAGGCCTTGTCACAAGAAATACACATGTGAAATATGAAAGTCGTTGCTCCACTGAATCAAAAGTTATGGGTAAGGTAAAGTTTTTTGACGGATGAACAGCTAGACGGAGAGACGGACAGTCGAATGAAATTTAATGTCCCCTCGCTTTTGCGAAAGCGGGGGACAAAAAAATGCAGTATTTGTAGGGTAGGTCGAACTCATCTTGATTGACTGTAATATCAAAAGTATTACACACTGAACTGTAATTTTAAATTTAATCCTAAGTGAAATGTTAGTTGAATTATGTGAATCTATATTACATCTTTTCTTTTGAATGGGAAATCACAGCAACTCTTAACAATATACCGGAAAAACGATTAAGATATGAGGTCCCATCCATCTTGCACAAGTGATGTCGAATGGTATTCCTCTTACAAAGATGAATATCAAACAGTTACAGTACAAACATTTATTAAGTTTCAGTACTCAACATGACAAAAACAGATTTTTAATCTATTTATGTATTTGTAATCAAAATTTCAATCTTTAAATATGTAACAGTTATGCAATAGAGAAAGTTGGAAGTGTATTTTTCAAGTGTTTATTGAGTATTTTAAATGTTTTTTTTTTATCTTGCAACCAGAAAGCTTTGAATATATTAATCGACAAAATACTTGTAATGTTTTATCTTTTTGACGAAATAGCTTGTAGCTAAAAAGAAGGAGATGAAAATGATAATAAATTCTATTTTGATGCATTATATTGGAATCAAATTAATCAGAAAAGTTATCGAACATACTGTTTTAACATTTCACGTATGATTTGCAAACAGTTTTAAAGAAATCTCTCTGCATCCTATATTTACTTATACACAAAAATTGTACCACAATACAAAAAACTTAAACGTAAGATCAATCACACAGATGAACTGATTGTATTTTTGGATAAACAAAAAAAAAAAAAATTAAATGAAAATGATTACTAAGTCAAAAATAAACCTATAAAATATGGAGATAACGAACAATATCAAGCTCAAAAGTCTCTTCAACAATACAAATCGGCAGTAGAGGAAACACGGATCTCAACAACATCAGAGGTGGGATGAGGTGCTATGGATGAGTAAGCATTCCCTGGGTGATCCTTGTATCCTGATTTAAATTTCTGAATTATCCCGATTGGAATAAATTTAAAATTTAGAACATGACAATTCAACACAATGAATTCAAATTTTAGAATATGATAATTATATAGCAATTGGGAGAATTACGGAAAAATTCGTAGACAATTCAGTGTGTACACAATGGTCTAACAATTGTATGAAAAATGTCCGTCAATATTTGACTTAATGATAGATTGTATTTGCTGTCAAGGTTATTGTATCGACCAAAAAACTTGCTAAATGATGTCTTTTACTTAGCTGTTCAGATTCTTGTTTCATCAACTTGTGTGTTAATAGCTTGTCCCATTTTAAAAATTGTTCTTACCTAGTACATGCCCTTGTGTATCGAATCAACTGAGAGATATGAACACCATACACAGATGATAAGGGTATAGCTAAATAAGTAAGGGAAGTTGACGATATAAAAGTTGAACTCAAGTTTAACTTTAGGTTTTGTTCTCAGGTATCCATTAACGTTTCCTAAGGGTAAAAATATAAATATAAAACATATGTGTCAGGTTCTGTTATATCTTTTTTAATATAAACTTGGATTAATCGAGTTGTCATATGAATGGAAGTAGCTATTGTTAATTTTGATAATATGTCTTCGATATATATCACTTTTATCATAGAGCTTGGTTGTAAGATTAGCATTAACGTCTTTTTCAAGTAAAATATCCAAGTATGAAACAGATGTGTCAGACTATGGTATCTTTCATTTTAAGCTCACCAGGACACATCGTATGGAATGGAAATTACAATTGTAAATTGACAATACGTCGTTGATATATCTGAAGGCCACAGCTAGTGTTTTCTTCTTTCCGGGTATAAGGATATACACAAATTTTGTTTGATATGAATACAAAAATATGTGTGACTTTTCAGGTAAGGTTATGAAGAGAAACTCATCATAATCATAAAAAATATCTGAATTTCTTTTAGACCCTTTTGGTTATAAATTTAGTAAATACAAAAACATATAGGGCTAAAAAAAATAACTTAAATACAGTGTTTTGTCATATGAATATAAATGCCATAATATGACCTTGTTTATAACAACCAAATGCAAATCTGTATTTTTAAAGCTGTTTTTAATACACAGAAAGCAAGTTTACAGATTTATCACTGTGTATTCAGAGACTGTGTTAATTTTTTTTAATTAGTTTTAAAATTATTAAGAAATATCTCTTTCTTTTTTTTTATAAAAGAAACATTCACATGAGATTTTAAAGAGGAACAGTAGAAGTAAAGGAAATGGGCTTGCATGCACAAGTAATGCGATAAATAATAGTTTATGACCACATGACACAAGATACTTAATACTTTATGACCACATGACACAAGATACTTATAAAAAGAGGTTGATTTCTGACAACACACATCTTTCAAATAAACAGATATGTTGCATATGGTTTTGTATTTGAGTTTCCTCGTCTACTTTATTATTATAGCTATTCCCAATACAAAAAATCAGATTTTGTACAAAGTTGAAAGAGAGAATAGGGGTTTTGTGAGAAAAATGAGAAAGCTAGAAAGAGAAATATTGAGACTACAAGTGGAAATGGTTCTTCTCACGAAAGAGAATCAAAGTGAGTATTCTACAGATAACATGAAATATTTAATCAATTTTTTTTTTCAACTTAATTGACATAGAAGAAATAGAACAAATTGCTAAGCTTAATGAAAGACAAAAACCGAGGAGTAAATTAGCCGACTCAAAAGTCCCACTGAGGGCCACTGCATAATTACTTCAAATCATTATACGCAAGAAAAGTGCATTATGACCAAGGGAGATTGAAAAAAGTTCAAAACCTAAAATACGGACAAATTGGAAACATAATAGATAAATAAAGTAGGTGTAGACATCTCTTTCGACATTTCCTACTCGTTACGAACCATCTCTGTATTGATCAGAGTGTAGAAACATTTTACGTATAGTCAATAAAGACAGTTTTATCATACACGTGTCCTTATATTTTGCAATGGAAGAAAAATAAGAATTAATATCAAAATGTACCACAATATACTGATTAAAAAAACGTTTCTTAAATAATTGTTCTATTGTTATGGGTGCTTTTGAGCCGATTACATTAAAATATATATAGATTTATAATATGTTTTTCACATGCCAAGAAAACCTTAGCAGTCTCTCCGTATAGCAAAACTCAATAAAAGCCGAATTTTTCCCCATTGAGAGCCTCAGTCTCAAATGAGACATGTTTCCCACTATTGTTGATGTCCCTGGCATACTCTCCTTACTAGACAGTGATTCCTTATATTTCCATTTCATTGTGAAATAAAATTGTAGACTTAGACATTAAAAATGTAGTTTAATAAATTTGAATTACACGAGGACTTCCATGCCAATTTAAATAGTCCTCGCACACTGACATCAAACACGGAGGCAGCCGCACGCGATTTACATGCATTTTTTGGCCTCCTTAGCTTCAGACACAGAGACAGATACGCACGAGATTTGCATGCGTATTAGGTCTCCTTAGCTGCTGACCTATCGGCCTGCCTAATTTATATTCCGGCAGAATTATCAAGAAATAAACTCCCCAAACTTTCAAACAGTTATCACACGGGAAAAAATTAGAAATGGAAATATTACGGAATTTATAAATTTGAAATTCATTGCAGCTCAATGCTGCCAAGAATATCTGTGTTGTGTAGCATAGAATTAGTTATTCTTGTCCTCAGAGAAAGTGTGCTTATACTGAGGTTTGTTCCGCCTGACTGACAACTGTACATTGTATTGTAACGATTTGATATCTCTTTAGTGTTTCTAATATCAAGAATGAGCATGCATAAAGGAAAGATAATTGATGAAAAATACACAAGTCTATAAAAATATTATGATAGTCCTTGAATAGGCGAAATTTTCAAACTTTAAAGGGGTGGTACTAGGTGGTTTCGAACCCCCGACTTTAAAAAGAAGGCATCCACGGTGTAATATCAACTAAGCTAGTCTGACTGTGATCATTTGTTGTATAAATTTGAACCAAATTATCAAAATCAGATTTCCTTATTTTTTGTAGTTTTTTTTCTGAATTTTGACCCCAGGGCTGGGATGCTCCTAAAAATCCCATCTTAAATTATTCCTTAAAACCTTACCTATCAAATATCATAATTTCATTTAGGGGCAGGTCTGCCCTGAAGGACTTCCAAGCCAAAATAAATGAAAAAAATCAACGCTTTAACGGACAGAATGGTGTTTTGGCCAACTTTGGAGGTTTATTGTAAAGTTGTAAATAATAAAATATTTTAACTTGTAAAGTTGTAAATAATAAATATTAGGCATAAAATATAAATTTGAAAAATTTAGACGATATATACGGTAGAAAACAACAAATAAAGATTAATTTTTGAATGTCACTTTTTCCGGAAAGTGATTCTCTTCTTTAGGTAAATTCTTTTGTCATAGTTAATACATCCTTTAAAATTTAGAACATGACATGTGTGGTGATCTGGGGAAAGACTTAAAAAATCGTTGACAATTCAGTGTGTACACAGTGGACTTACAATTAGTATGAAAAACGTCCATCAACATTTAACTTAATGATAAATTGTATATGGTGTCAAGGTTATTGTATTGACCATAAAATTTGCAAAATGATGCCTTTTACTTACATGTAGCTGTTCATATTCTTGTTTCATTAACTTGTTTGTTAATAGCTTGTCTCATTTTAGAAATTGTTCTTACTTAGAGTATGTTCTTGCGTATCAAATTAACTGAGAGATATAATATGAATATAAATGCTACAATATGTCCTTATCTATGACAACCAAATGCAAACCTGTATTTTTGAAACATTGTTTTTTAGGAGGCTAGGGGGTCAACAGATTATTATTTTTTTTAATTAACCACCAGATATAACTAATTTTTAGATATGATATCTTGAGCTGTTCACTATCATTTGGAAAAGAAAAATTTCAGAAACTTTAGTTTTAAAATTTGATCATTTTACAAGGAGATCAAAATAGTATAAAATGGCCACGACCACCCAGCCTCTTTAAAAGTACTCTGTACCCAGAGGCTGTGTTGAAATTATTTTATTAGTTGTTTTATTTTTAGAATCATTCACATGAAATCTTAACGAGGAACACTAAAACTAAGGAAATGTGCTTGCATGCATACATGTAAGTAATGCGATAATACAAGTCATGTAATACTTTAATGATCACATGACACAAGTTACTATAAAAAGAGGTTGATTTCTGACAACTGAAAAAAGAAACATGTTGCATAAGGTTTTGTATTTGAGTTTTTATTTCTCTACTTCATTATTATAGCAATTCCAAATACAAAAAATCAGATTTTGTACAAGTTTGAAGAAGAAAATAGTGGTTTTGAGAGAAAGATGAGAGTGCACGTGCAACACATGAAATGACCAATATAATGGATATTGCTGTAACTTTTCTTCTTCTTGATGAATTTTTTTGAAACTCATAATGTAAGGATACATTAGTAGTGTAGACAAGATGGCATGGTCAAAATAGCAAGATCTCACGCGCATGCACGTGCGCTTCGCTCTGATTGGCTGAAACTAAAGTCTCAATATCTTTCTTGTTTCTTGTCATAATCTTTTGAAATTTTGGACATAGTCCTACATTATCAAGATCTACAGCATTATATATGAAAATTTTCATGAAAGCATGCGCATGCGCTCGTGCTGCAATCTGATTGGTTGAAACTTTAAATGGCTATATCTCCTTTGTTTTTTGACGAAATGCTTTGAAATTTAAAACATAGTCATGCATTAAGATATCCTAAAATATGATATAGAAAAAATTCATGAAATCACGCGCATGCACGTGTGCTGCAATCTGATTGGCTGAAACTTTATATGGCTATATATCCTCTGTTTTTTGATGAAATGTTTGGAATTTTAAAATATAGTCATTCATTTAGATATTCTTCAATACGATAAAGATAAAAATTTATGAAATCACACGCATGCATGTGTGCTGTAATCTGATTGGCTGAAACTTCATATGGCTGTAACTCCCTTGTTTTTCAACCAAACAGGATGGGATTTAGAACATAGATAAATATAAGGGACTTCTACAAAAAGGTGTAGTCATTATGCACGTGCTTCCACGTGCGTGCACGTTAAATGAGTAAAATTAAAAATACACTCGAATGAGTGAATTTTTTAAATACTTTTGGATAAAATGCTTTAATATTAAGTATATTAAAATTTGAGATATTGTAGACAAGATAATATGGTCGTTACGCACATAAACACGCGTGCAATGCCTATTTTTAAATATATTTTCTATTTTTCTAGGAAGATCTTGATTAAGTCTAAATTCCATAAAGTATTTCTTATCTAATAGAGATTACAGACTGGTGACCCCTCACTGCCTATTCCCCGAAACTGTGTGCCTTATTCAGGTCTTATCACAAGTTCAAGAGAACAGACAGTCAAGACTCAACAAGCTTGTCACCAGAGAGGTATCCTGAGATTCTGTAACACGGCATGTATTACCTCAGTGCAGTCCCAGTACATAGGCAGTTACAAACTACTTAAATGATTGTAAAATTAATATTTTTTAGTGTCTAAGAAATTAGACGAAAACATAGGTCTAACGTTTTATACGAAACTAAATCATAAAAACCTATTTCCGTTTCAAAATGTATGTTTGATTTTTTTTTCTTTTTCACTTATCCCCCTTTTCAATATGCTTCCGATGTCAATAATTTGGACGGGGAACTCCTATTTCTCTTACACAATATTTTTCTACAATAATCAGCAGTAATTTCCTTAAAAACATTTCAATAATTAGTTTATTTACATACTCTCAGTAATTTATCCCTTTTTAATGCCGGCTTATTTTTAATTATATAATAAAGAAAATAGTCTACTAGATCCTTTAAGTAACAACGAAATATTAATTTTGTTCCGGTTTTATCAACTCTTGAAGAGCGTCTTATAAACTATAAGCCTATTCATTTATACATTTTTTGTCAATGGCTGCCCTATCATACAAAATAAACTTATGTAATGCATATTATTTCACCTTTGTTGGTAGACCAAACTATATTGCAGATTTTTTTGCCGAAGTAGAAATTAAACTTCGATTGATCATCTACTTTTGAATGATCATTGACATGTGTACCGTGTACACTACGTCAACATCAACGTCATAATGAGGTAAAATGACGTAATATTAAATTGAGGGGATTTTCCCCCCATTCTTTTAATCCAAACAGAACAGAGACATGACAGTTGTCTCTTAACAGAAATATATGTACTTCTATCTAAAAAGTAATAACAAGTACCTGTTTTTGTTATTATGTTTCTTGCTGAAAAATCATTTGTAAATCGAACGTAAAATCGGATCGTGTGACCAATCGACTCCATTCAACTTACCTGAGCAAGTCGAATGAAAATCGGATGAAAAATCGTATCGTGTGACCGCACCTTGAGAATGCTTGATGAACCAGGAAATAGATACAAAATGTGCTATGCATTTGTTTATAATGGAAATGACAGTTTTTGAGTGTTCAAGAACGGTCTGCGAAGAAACAAATAACAGTCTAAATCTTGTCAAAGAGTTTGTAACGTCATGAAACGTGATGTGCGATTCACTTCTGCGGAACTTGTGCAAACAAAAGTTACGCGATAAAGAATTTGAAGACATTGACAATCTTAAAGTACTCAAACAATTGTTGGCGAACTAAGTGTCAAGGGCTATGGATAAGATTTTATGAACTGGTAAGAAGCTACAAGCCGTGTATGAAATGAAAAGGCAGAGTCTCTCGATGGTATTTTTGACGTCACACTGTTGTCAACCGTGCTCCGTGGTGACAAAACACGTTGCTTTTAAAACTGTTTAACACGAGTTCCATTTAATCAAATGGAACTTTACACACTGACAAAATCAATGATTTTACATATAAAAATTTGTTGAACTAAAATTTTGTAAAAATAATATGATGATGGAAGACATTGTCAACGTATTTTTTGAATCACCCTCGTATATTTAAGAATCTTTTGTAAAAAAAAAAAGGGGGGAGGGATCATTCAAAGTTCAATTACCTGATATGTAAACAGAGTAAAATTCTTTGCCCCCACACTCCTCAAAATAAGGTTTTTCATCTCGATTGTTGCACAATGCATCACACATGGTCGGAGAAGTTTCATTTACTTGAGGAAGGTCTTTTAAGCATCTGCACATCTTACCCTGAATGTGTTTAACTACTTGCATTATTTAAAATACACATGTACAAATGAAGAAAAACGCCATTAATGGCAACACAATTTAATCACTTTAATGAAAGCAAGGTTCTTTCGAGATAATCATTCAATCTTAAAATATTTCAGATAAACACAATAACTTACCTTGATTGCAAATATGGTCTTATTAAAAGACAGACATATTTCTTGACAAAACCCTGCTGATTTAGAAAAGTTTTGCATTATGTAAGCGGTAGAGGATACTGCCTCAGTCGCATTTTCTGTGTAACAACCTAAACAGAACCCAAACAGACTAAAATATGTTGGTGCTTCTGTGATGCATGATAGGATGATAAAACTACATATTTACAATTCATTCAATTTATCCACTCAAAACTATGTAAATGACATATGAGTTGCATAAACAAATAAAACAGATATACATATGATGCAGTGGGTCAAGCAAAATGTGATATTAATTAAGCTATTTAAGGAAAACAGACCATACTGTTACTTTTAATTTAGTAATAAATGTAAATAATTATTTCAAGGAATCAACACATTTTGGCACGTGACTTCACAAAACTTCAGGCTTAGAACAAAATTTTTGGTTCAAGAAATGTTATCTCAGTTGGTTAAATGCAATACATTCTAAAATATAATGATAGATATCTCATATCTGATTACTATCGCATAGGCTACAAAATCTTTTATTTCTTTGGTTACTTTGAGTCTTTGATTTACTACTACCTGCTCAATTAGAAAGTGGTGCACATGGTTTATGGCTTGAATTTAACAAAAGTTTTTCGAATTTTTAAATGATAACAGTGTTAAATATTTCTTGCATTCAAAATTTGTTTTAAGAATTCTATAATTTGAACCTTTTAAGGATTCTTTAATATAACTATTCTACTTTTGAATATACTGATCTTTTAAGCTTTGTTTGAATGTAACAGTTAACCAATCTGCATAATAGAAATGATCCTATTTTGAATAATCTCTCAATTATACAATGCAAAGTAAATACATAATTCCTGAAGTATCATTTTTCATACTTCCTCAGTAGCATGGTTTATATATAAATAGAAAATCCATACCGCTATGAAATACGTCCGTTAAATCGGGTATACTCGGGTGAAGTATACCCGATAGAACGGACGTATTTCATAGCGGTCCGGATTTCTTTCTTTAATTATAGTGTTCTTAAAAATTTCCAATTCAACATGTAACTAAATTTGCAAATATATAGTGTTTAGTAGTTTAGTAGTAGTGCTAGTTGTTTTTGTTTTTCTTTTTCCTTTGTTCTTATGACCTTTTAACTTTTTTCTTTGTCCTGAAGAAGGGACAGGGCGTCCCGAAAATTTGACAATTTTTATTGTTCGTGTCGTTGGTCATTTTAGTGCTTTATATA